>JAVIAB010000160.1:19707114-20012114 GCA_032433765.1 Megaustenia siamemsis | reverse complement strand
TTAAAACAGCTTTGCAGAAAAGACAACAGCTCACAATCAAAATGTGTTCACGACTTTCATTGACTAGGAAAAAGCAGTCGACCGAGTAAACAGAGAACAACTGTGGGAGTTACTAACAACATTTAGAGTAAGCGAACACCTAACCAACCTAATTAAAAGTTTCTACATCAACAGCAGCTGCACGATCATAACAGCAGCAGGTTACACCGGCCACTTCGAAGTTAGATCTGGTGTTAGACAGGGGTGTGTACAATCCCCCAAATTACATACATAAACTAATGAGAAACCAAAGAGTGGCCAAAACCACTGTTCCGCTGGCTGGAAAGCTGACGTTCGGTGTTCCAAGCCCGCGGTAGACAGAAATGATTTTTTCTATCGGGGGTGAAATAAAAATTCAGCTTGACCAAGCGGCCTTTATCTATCTGGTTCTATCGTTGCCCCCCGACATACACCAGCAATGGTACTATGTGTCGTAAAGATAGTTTTTTTATGGACTATATGTGCAAGTTAGCCAGCCCATTAGAGACAGAGGAGATCAATGAGCTTCTATTTGCAGATGAGCATGCACTAATATATGAAACAATAGAAGACCTACAAAAACACTTAAATAGACACAACAGCAAGGCACAAAATATAACATAAAAATCAACACCAACAAGACAGAAGTCTTAAATATCGCAAAACAGAAATGGAACAATATAACTACAGATGGCAGACAATTAAAACAAGTAGAGGAAAGTCTGTGACGGTGGATGGAGGCGGAGGAATCAAGAATGATCAACGGCCCAGAAAGCGAAAACAGCAAAGTGTGTGGTACACAAGAGGCATGTTCAGAACACGAAAGACGAACATGGCTGACCACCGTGAAAGAGATTGGAGCCTCATCACGTACCAGTCCAGAGGAAGCCATGGAGAGTCGGAGAAATTCGAACTTATGTCGGACGACTAAAAATGAAAAGAGAACTTCTGAACACAATTAGAACAAGACAAATGCAATTCTTGGGCCATGTTAAAAGACACAACAGCCTACTGAAAGTGATCCTGGAGGGGAAAATACAAGGTAGAAGAGGCAGAGGCAGACCAAGACTAACATGGACGAGTAACATCAAAAGATGGACAAATCAACCGATGACAACCTGCACCATCAAAGCAAGAGATAGAGCAGAATGGCGCTCCATGGTAGCCAACCTTCGTTGCGGAGACGGCACTCAATGATGATGATGAGAGGAATTTAAATACCTAGTCTAGTGACAAACAATACACAAACAATAGAAATAGACTCAAGATGCAACAAAGATTTGTCAAATCGTTGGTCAACTATCACCACTATTGTTCAACAAGGGAATAACACTAGAGGCAGAACAAGCACTTTGCTAAACAATTTTCATCCCAACGTTGTGCTACCATTGACATTCCTGGACCCTAGATGCAAGAACAATCAGAAAAATACCATCTCCAGAGAGGAAATGTGTTAGACGAATGGCAGGAAACATTATGAGAGATAAGATCAGAAATAAAGAACTGAGAAAAAAGTTAGAAATAACCCATGCCACGGAATATATAAAGAAACAACATAAAAAAATGGATTGGCCACGTGACAAGGCAGAAAGATCAAACCACAACACATCAATAAACGTTGCGAGAACACCATGGCCGACCACGCAAAAGATGGATTGACGGAATATTAGAAACACTAGGAAACATAACAGCACCAGAGGCAAACAGACAAGCAAAGACCGCAGATTATATCTCCCCTCGACGCTGAAAGGCAAATGAGGAAGGAAAGTAGAAGAAGAACCCATCAACTATTTGTTTTTCTTTTAATATTACTGCGCACTTGACCCCTGACCTCCCGCTTAAGAAAGTAGTCCCTATATCAGTAGCCACGTCAAGAACATGCGCTCATCTTGTCTAGTTATCAGAAACATGCGGCGCCGTGTCATGAACATGTCAAGCATATTGGAAGGAAAATTCTTGGATTTCCATTTGGTATTTATGAAGGGTAGTCTTCAGTGACAGCTAGCAGTGGTTATCAGCCCATTGTAGACGAGCCCTACTGGTTCATACCGGTAACTATAAGGCGATTGTACAGGTAGCTTCTGGTAATCGGAAACCTTTTATCAGAGTCTTTAAGTTCTATCAGCAGATAGCCCCGTCTAATATTAACAGACATTTACTTTTCAACGGACAAGAAGATTGAAGTCTATTTTTGGATCAGATGCGTTCTCATGTTGGTGTGGACGATAGTTGGATGATTTGGGGATAAAAGAGTGGAGAACGCTTCTTGTGATAGTAAAGAGGCAGGTAAGAGTGATGTTGGGAAGAGAAATGGTCGTTCGGAATACTCTTGTTCATAATTTCATGTCAAGGATTTGTTTGACGATCTCAGCGGGTTAATAGAAATTCCGAGTTACTCGTTTGTATCCGATAATGTCGAGTTCACCATCTTGGTCCTTCCTTCCTTCCTTCCTTCCTTCCTTCCTTCCTTCCTTCCTTCCTTCCTTCCTTCCTTCCTTCCTTCCTTCCTTCCTTCCTTCCTTCCTTCCTTCCTTCCTTCCTTCCTTCCTTCCTTCCTTCCTTCCTTCCTTCCTTCCTTCCTTCCTTCCTTCCTTCCTTCCTTCCTTCCTTCCTTCCTTCCTTCCTTCCTTCCTTCCTTCCTTCCTTCCTTGCTTACTTGCTTACTTCCTTCCCTCCTTTGCTTACTTCCTTCCTCCCTCCCTCCTTCCATCCCTTCCTTCCTTCCTCCTTCCTTCCTTCCTTCCTTCCTTCCTTCCTTGCTTACTTCCTTCCCTCCTTCCTTGCTTACTTCCTTCCCTCCTCCCTCCCTCATTCCATCCCTTCCTTCCTCATTCCCTTCCTTCCTTCCATCCTTTCCTTCCTTCCTTCCCCTCCTCCCCTTCCATCCCTTCCTTCCTTCCTTCCTCCCTCCTTCCATCCCTTCCTTCCATCCATCCTTCCTTCCTTCCTTCCTTTAATTCTCTGTCCACAGTGCATTGTATCAATTCTGTTGTTGACTGTTTATTGTTCCAGATCTCCCAATCTATCTAGTATATTCTCTCTTTGTTGTCCGCGATCTCTCTTTCCAATAATTTTTTCCAGCTGTATCAAAATATTCTCAACTTTCCTCTTTTCATGTCGCACCAGAAAAATGTCGCTAGTTCCTTTCTGGTTTTTCTTAAGAGCTCTCTTTTTGTGTCGGCCTCTTTGATAGTTTCTTCTTTGCTCTGTTTAGCTGTGCAGGGAACTTTGAACATTCCTCTGGAAAATGATATCTCTTGTGCTTCTGGTGGTCTTTTAATTGGTTAACACACTATACAGTCTTATTGGTTAAATAAAAAAATACTTCGAACAAACGATTCCTGTCAAACAAATAATTTGCTAAATAAAGACTGTAATAATATTACATTTTGAAATAAGCGCTGTAATAATATTACATTTTGAAAGAAGCGACATTTAAAATAAAATTTAGCAATAAAACGAGATGTAAAACAGCAAATACTTAAAATAAATGCTACAAAAGAAGAAAAGTAAAAACACAACATAACAGAGATTACAAAGCCGGATTATAAAACCATGAAACCGAAAAAGGCTGTTTTTCCTTACACTTAATTGTGGAATTAATGTTCCTAAAAGCAGTTCTACTTTCATGCCTCACAAGATATTATTATTATTTTAGTGTCTAGATATACCAGGCGTCTAAACTTTTCTGTTTGTGAAATAACCGAACTTCTAAGATTGTATCTCTAATAACAAGCGGAGTTTGTTTTTTATCCAGCGACCAGTAAGTGGATTTTTGCTCTTCTGTTCAACATTTTTTAAGATTTAATATTAAAACTGTCATCAGCAATGCACTCACTTGCAGTCTGCATCAGGTAATGTTTTGGATGATAGCAACCATGTTCTTAATCTTTTCTTAATCAGGATTACTTCAATTTAACTTCTTGTGTTAATATCTCGAGAGTTTCGTCTCAATGCTGTTCCTCACTGATACTTTAGTTGATTGATATTATAACCTCCGAGATGTGGAAAGAGCACAGGACTTCGACAACCAGGAGTCCACGTCACTCCTTCGGATGAAAAAGATGGGTGTTAAGATGGGCACATCCAGAAACGACAAACCGAGTGTGCGTGTAAGAAGACTTATCAACCACCACAAAACTGAAGTTGTCAGTCACTGGACACTTCGAGATTTGCTGAGGAGGGGATCTGAGCACCTATGGACATGTTTGGAGTGCAATGATGATGACCCGCAAATAATTCAATGATGATGACCCACAAATAACTCAATGATGATGACCTGCAAATAATTCAATGATGATGACCCACAAATAACTCAATGATGATGACCCACAAATAACTAAATAATGATGACCCGCTAATAACTCAATGATGATGACCCACAAATAACTCAATGATGATGACCCACAAATAACTAAATGATGATGACCCGCTAATAACTCAATGATGATGACTCACAAAGAACTCAATGATGATGACCCACAAATAACTCAATGATGATGCCCCGCTAATAACTCAATGATGATGATCCACAAATAACTCAATGATGATGACCCGCTAATAACTCATTGATGATGACCCGCAAATAACTCAATGATGATGATCCACAAATAACTCAATGATGATGATCCACAAATAACTCAATGATGATGACTTACAAATAACTCAATGATGACGGCACGCAAATAACTCAATAATTCAATAACTCAATGATTTTAGTTGATTTGCTCGTTTATACCTTTTCAGAATTACAAGATGGAGTTGTGTGTTCCATTATACTTTTCAGTTGAATAAAGGAAGTTATCTCCTTAAAATAAAATATTTTAATGGTTAAAAATACAGAATATTGCATCCCCTGACATTATCAAATTTGTTTGCTGAGGTTCACCTCATGACTTCGTCATCACCCTTACAAATACGTTAAGTTGAAATGTGTATGCGCTGTGTTGTGGTTTGTAGTAGAACTGTAATATTTGCGACTTTTTCCCCACTTCATCCGACTTCAGAACGATATTTTTAAGTATCGGGTTAGCTTCCCTCTTTGATCCATACTTACTTGGTCCGATCGGAGAGTCTGTTTCCTGGAGCACTGCATGGAGGTGGAGTAGGGTCTTGATCAGCTCTAATGTTCGACGATCCTGACTCATGCAGTCAGCTATGGGTTGCTGACCGCACTTACCTCATTTTCTGGATACGCCTTGGCCCGCGTATTTACAAATTTTAACAGGGATAACCTAAGAAGTCTAACACCACCTCATAGTCTCATAAATGTTTTACATGAAATGAGGTTAGTATCTGAAATACAAGTAACGAAGGCTTTATGCTTAAACTCACTTGGAGGCCGAAGCTTTGGACTACACATGTGGGCTCGAGATCCACTCTAACGGCTTGAATCAACCCCATAGAATTAATTCAAGTCAACACCATATAATTGGTTCAAATCAACCCCATGTAATTAACTTAAGTTAATCCCACTAATTAGTTTTAAAACAACTAAAAATGAAAAAAACTACTAAACACAATTAGAGCAAGACAAAATTTTGGTCATGTTTAAAGATACAACATTCTAATAAAAGTAATATTAGAAAGGAAAATACAAGGTAAAAGAGGCAGAGGCAGACCAAGACTAACATGGACGAGTAACATCAAAAGATGGACAAGTCAGCCTATGGCAATCTGCACCATCAAAGCAAGAGACAGAGTGGAATGGCGCTCCATGGTAGCCAACCTTCGATGCGGAGACGGCACTCAATGATGATCATGAAATGATGAATCCCACTAATTACGAGGATTTAGAGAAATCGCCAATCCACCGCTAATATCTTCAGTAATCAAGAAAAGACGATGGCCATATGTTGGATGAAGAGGAATAATAACCGAATAACAAAGCAAGCCCTCATGTGGGAAACAATAGGTAAGAGGCCGATCCAGAGAGACACTGAGAAGAATATTAATCAGAGAGGCAAGAGCAGCATGAATCGGCTCCCTCAATGAGATTGAGTTGCTTCCACAAAACAGAGACAAATGGCGAGATTTAATAAAAGACCTTTACAAGGAATGAAAACTTCTAGAATGAAAATTTAGATAAGAGAAGGAGTATCTGTGTCTATGTACTATGGGTCGGCTACGGCTCGAAAGGTCAATGGATAGATAGATAGATAGATAGATAGATAGTAGATAGATAGATAGATAGATCGATAGATAGATAGATAGATAGATAGATAGATAGATAGATAGATAGATAGATAGATAGATAGATAGATAGATAGATAGATAGATAGATAGATAGATAGATAGATAGATAGATAGATAGATAGATAGATGTAATCCCATTAATTAGTTCAAGTCAACCCCATGAATTAGTTTAAATTAGCCCATTTAATTAATTCAAGCCAACACCATTAATTAGTTCAAGTCAACCCCATTAATTAATTCAAGTCAACCCATTAATTAGTTCAAGTCAACCCCATTAATTAGTTCAAGTCAACACCATTAATTAGTTCAAGTCAACCCCATTAATTAATTCAAGTCAACCCCATTAATTAGTTCAAGTCAACCCCATTAATTAGTTCAAGTCAACACCATTAATTAATTCAAGTCAACCCCATTAATTAGTTCAAGTCAACCCCATTAATTAGTTCAAGTCAACACCATTAATTAGTTCATGTCAACCCCATTAATTAATTCAAGTCAACCCCATTAGTTAATTCAAGTCAATCTCATGGAACTAGGTCAAGTAAAATTAAAAACCAACAACAGGTAAAGCAAATGTACGTCAATGTGTTTCCTGTCTATTAATCTGCGTGCATTCTCTGTGGTTCGGCAGGGACAACAGCACCAACGCAGACAACTTGAGACAGGGTAACTGAACTGTTTCCTGTTATTTAAGACCCCTACAGAAGAATAACGTCTCAGGACGTAACGATCCCCATGTTTAAAACAAAGGGCTATATGTATGGAGCTATAGAGAAACTCTATATGACCAGTACTGAACCTTACTTAACTACAACATCTTGTTAGTGACGTGTGGCAGCAATCTTATTTCTCACATTAATTGAGCAGCTCTTTCATCTGACTCAAAACCTGGATGGACATACATTCTAGTCATACCTGCATAGAAACTGTTGAACATGGCACAGAGCCGAAGGAGCCGTGGTCTGCCGATGAATAATTAATCAACAAAACAAGCAATGAACCAACTATCCCATCGACTAACCAGCCAGACAACTAAGGTAGAAGGAGCTTTCACAGCTGTTTGTTCTCATACATAAGTGATATTTTAGTTCCAATCTTTGAAATTTGTCAGAATTTCTGGGTGAAGATGACCAGAGCCTGTTACATTCCACTAACTCCAAAAATTGATATTTTATGGAAGTGGTTTTAGTTTGTAATGCCACACACGCACACACACACACTCACACGCACACACACGCACACAAGACGAAACAGCGTTTAGCTAAACGGACTATTTATGAATATTTTAGTAGAATAATGGGTAAAGGTCAAGTATAGTCTAATAGGTTATTTCCGTTAGGAACAATTCGGAAGAATAGTGTACCCTTGAATAAACATTGCACTGTATTCGGAGGTTCTCAGTCTGTCACTAGAAAACCTCTAATTAAATTCTAGAGAAAAGAGAAACAACGCTAGGGAAAAGGCATTGAAAAGCAAATTGTAGTTAGTTATAGTTAGTTATAGTTAGTTGTAGTTAGTTGTAGTTAATCGAAGACCCCGGTATCACTGCAAACGAAATCCATAGTTGCTCAACCGCCCTTGCCTGTGGAATCATCCGAATGAACATCTCATCGCATTGAAGTCTTCGAAGCATATATCAATTACATAAAATGAGGCGAATGCGCGCCTCACAGCACCAGAGCTGGAAGTTGTCAGCGACCCACAGCTGATGGCTTGCACCAGGATCGGTGAACCAGAACCATCCAGACTCTGCTCCACCTCTCCGTGGTGCCTCTAGTAACAGACTAACCTGTCTAGTCTGGCCAAGTGAGTAGGGATCGAAAAGGGAAGACAACCCGGTACTCATAAAAGTCGTGCTGAAGTCGGATGTGTTGGGCCGAAAGGCGCAAATATCACAGTTATACTGCAAACCACAACACAACGCAAATATACCGACTTAACGTCCTTTTAAGGGCGGACGATGAAGAGGAATTCTCTAGTCTACTAGAACACTCTAGAATACTTTAGTCATCGGTCGAACGGAAGCAAGCAATCAATTACATAAAATAAATGTCCCCGCTTAATTAGTTTTTAAAAAAAATAGCATCTAAGTTGAGAAGCAGGTAAAGTCCTAGTTTAGTCCGATAAATTGTTTAAGCGAAATTATGGATTTCCGTTTAGTTGACGTCACAACAAATCTTCAGTGGTTTGAAATACTACAAATAATTGTAGTATTTATGTTTCATCATAAAACTAAGCAAAACGAGAAGTAATAAAGCCAAGACACAGGAAGCTTACACAGAGGTAAACAAAGAAGTGAGAAGATGCATTAAAAGGGATAAGAGGAAATATATAGATGAATTAGCTAAAGAGGCAGAAGAAGCAGCAAATAAAGGGAATATGAAAGAACTGTACAACAGCACAAAGAAATTAGGTGGAAAATACAAACAGATCAACGCCTTTATCAAAGATAAGAAAGGAAATCTGCTTAGTAATATAAGGGAACAAATGGAGAGATGGAAAGAGCACTTTGAAGAACTTTTGAACAGACCCGGCTCAAATAATCCTCCAGATATACTACCAGCAGAAGAAGAGTTACACGTTAACTGCGGAAAACCAAGCAAAGAGTAAATAATGAAAGCCATCAAACTATTAAAAATGGTAAAGCCACATGACCAGATGAAATTCCTTCGGAAGCCATCAAAGCAGATATTATCACCTCTACCAAGATGTTACATGATCTATTGGATAAAATTTGGGAGAGGAAGAAATACCTAAAGACTGGAGAGAAGGAACTACCAAAGCAAGGAAGTTTACAGGAGTGCAGAAATTATAGGGGAATTATGCTACTATCAATGCCAGGAAAAATATTAGGCAGAATCATTCTGGAGAGACTAAAAGAGGCTATAGAGAAACACTTGAGAGATGAACAAGCAGGTTTTAGGAAGAACAGATCATGTGCTGATCAAATAACTACTCTACGTATAATAGTTGAACAAAGTTTAGAACTAAAATCCCCACTTTATATTGGATTCATAGATTACGAAAAGGCATTTGATAGTTTAGACAGAAGAATGCTTTGGAAGTTGCTGAGTCATTATGGAATCCCCATAAAGTTTATTAACCTGATAAAAACAATGTATGAAGGAACAAAATGTAGTGTGGTGCATGAAGGACAGATTACAGAAGCATTTGAAATAAGAACAGGAGTAAGGCAGGGATGCCTTCTGTCTCCATTTCTCTTTCTACTGGCTATAGATTGGATTATGAAAATAACTCAAAACAACAGAAATGGGATCCAGTGGTCACTGACCAAACAACTTGATGATTTAGACTTTGCTGATGACATATCTCTCCTATCACACAGCCATCAACAAATGCAGGATAAAATGAGCATACTTGATGAGAGATCACAACAGCTAGGACTGAAGATTAATAGAGATAAGACCAACATTATGAGAATAATACAGTTGGCAACAACCAAATAAAACTAGGAGAAATACCTCTACTAGACGTACAATCTTACATATATCTGGGCAGTAATATAGATAAAGAGGGAGGAGCAGAAAATGAACCAAAATAATGATATCAAAAGCAAGAGGAGCTTTCATTGCTCTGGGAAACATATGGAAATCCAAAGAAATTAGGTTAAATGCAAAAATAAAAATTTTCAACTCAAATGTTAATGCGGTCCTATTATATGGCTGTGAAACATGGAGAACAACTAAATTGACAATCACGAAGATACAGACTTTCATTAATGGATGCTTACGCAGAATAAAAGGATGGAAATGGCAGGACAAAATCACTAACATAAATTATGGAAATGTACCAGTCAAATACCAGTGGATAAAGAAATACAGCGAAGACGATGGCGCTGGATAGGACGCACACTACGGAAGACAACTGCGAGTATTACACAACAGGACCTTTTTTGGAATCCCCAAGGGAAAAGACAAAAAGGAAGACCACGGAATTCTTGGAGAAGACAGAAGCAGAGAAGATGATGATGGGGAAGACATGGAATGATCCTTAAAGAATGGCAAAAAACAGAACGACTTGGAAAGTTTGTTGAAGATCTATGCTCCACTGGGAGCTGAAAGTGTTTGTTGAAGACATATGCTCCACTGGGAGCTGAAAGTGTTTGTTGAAGACCTATGCTCCACTGGGAGCTGAAAGTGTATGTTGAAGACCTATGCTCCACTGGGAGCTGAAAATGTTTGTTGAAGACCTATGCTCCACAGGGAGCTGAAAGTGTTTGTTGAAGACCTATGCTCCACAGGGAGCTGAAAGTGTTTGTTGAAGACCTATGCTCCACAGGGAGCTGAAAGTGTATGTTGAAGACCTATGCTCCACAGGGAGCTGAAAGTGTATGTTGAAGACCTATGCTCCACAGGGAGCTGAAAGTGTATGTTGAAGACCTATGCTCCACAGGGAGCTGAAAGTGTATGTTGAAGACCTATGCTCCACAGGGAGCTGAAAGTGTATGTTGAAGACCTATGCTCCACTGGGAGCTAAAAAGGTACAAGAGGAAGATAAAAGTAAGCCTGCCCCCTACATTTCGTGATCAGTCTAAAGTGCGATGTTACTAAAGGGGATGTTATTCTTGCGAACTTTAATAATTTACCTGACTAAACTAGAACTTTACCGAGAAGCGATCTAATTTGTGACATTCAAAAGTATTTGAGAACCGCTGTTGTTTATGTTCTGACGTCAACTGCAGGGAGATAACTCTTTCGCTGAAATAATTTACGGGACTATACTAGACCTTTCCTAGACATTGATCTTCACTGAAGCGTTAACTGTAGACAAATATGAGAGTTTAGGGAGATGCAATATCTTTAAAAAAAAATTTTATTTTTTAAATTTTAAGATACATTTTCTAATCACTTTGAATGTACAAAAGATGGTGTGAGTTTTATCTTGCTAGTAAAAGTGCACATGAGCTATCAACTAATGTATCAGTGACAAACTGCTCTGCTTCAGAAACGCGCAAAAAATCCCAGATGTACACCAGATATTGATTAGAACTTTCCGTGCTACAACTTTATGACATTCATCATCATCAAGTGCCATGTCTGCTGGCGTAGGCGATCATGTCTCTCCACAACCTTAGAGCTCCACTGATATTTTTCATTTCCGTTGTTGACCTTCTGCCAAGCTATTCTCTTAAGCTGTCTGGTATCTTTTTTTTTATTTTTTATTTTTTGCTTCCCTCTATCTCTTCGTCCACTAATTTTTCCAGTTGTAACAATATATTCCAGCTGTTCCCTTCTCATGACATGACCCAAAAAAAAAATGCTGATTGTTTCTTCCAAATATTGGAAATTAGCTCTCTTTTTACTTTGGCCTCTTTCGGAACGCTTTCATTACTCTTCTTAGCTGTCCATGGTATTCTCAACATTCTTCTGTAAAACCACATTTCTACAGCCTCCAGTGATTTTCTTGTCTGATGTCCTCTTGTCCATGATTCACATCCATATGTTTAGACTGGCTCTACATAGCATTTAAGAACTCTTTCTTGTTTCTATTATCAAAAATGGATTGCACAGTATCTTCCTCATTTTTTGGAAAGCTACTTTTGCCTGAGCCATTCTGCATCTCACCTCTGTTGTACATCTTCCATCTGAAGCTAACATTGTTCCCAAATATTTAAATTCATTTACTTGCTTTAATATTGTTCCACTTTAGAAATTACCTACCCCATTAGAAGATCCTAGAAGTTCCAATACATTGAACTGCCAAAGCTAATTCACCAAGTTAACCGTGCATGTGTCAACAGTGGCCAATATCTGCAGCCATCAATCACTCACGTCTCATTTTCTTTCCCCCTGTATTCTAAATCCTGTCATTCTAATTCTTCCAGAAAATGAGTGACATTTTGCAATTTTTCACGTGATTTATATTTCCGGGTTCGACGTGACCTCGGACAAGATTAAATATTGCTGCACACGTCTGTAATAGTTTTCTTGCGGGCGATGAATTGCTGCCCAATTGACAAACGTGACTGGAATTGAAACGGCGCTAAACTAACAGTGGTTTAAGAGAACTCTGAAGGAAAGGTTTGGAGGGAGGTGGGTGATCTCCCTTTAGTTGCTGGTAGAATATGAACGGATTATATTTGTTTTATGTTAGACTGTGGTTTATTATTTTTTTTTTTTTTTTTTGCAGATATTTGTTAGGAATCTTCTTTCTTTCTTTCTTTCTTTTGCATTTGTCTTCCCTCCCCCACTCTCACTTTCTCTCGCTCTCTCTCTTTCTCTCTCTTTCTCTTTTTTTTTACCCGCTTCTTCATATGAACAATTGTATTTGACTATCGTTTTGTATTTCTTATAGTGTTTCTTTCTTCCTCTCTTCCCATCTTTACTATTCTTCTCTCTTCTTTGCTTTTGTACTGTCTCTATTTTTCCAATTATTCAGTATGGCTGTCTGTTTATCTTTCTTACATTTTTTCTGCTTCTCTCCTATGCTTTTCTCTTCTCTTCTCTTCTCTTCTTTTCTCCTCTCTTCTCTTCTCTCCTCCTCTCTTCTCTTCTCCTCTCTTCTCTTCTCCTCTCTTCTCTTCTCTTCTCTTCTCTTCTCTCTCTTCTCTTCTCTCTCTTCTCTTCTCTCCTCCTCTCCTCTCTCTCTCTCTTCTCTTCTCTTCTCTTCTCTCTTCTCCTCTCCTCTCTCTATTCTCCTCTCTTCTCTTCTCTTCTCTTTCTTCTCTTCTCTTCTCTTCTTCTCTTCTCTTCTCTTCTCTTCTATTCTGTTCTCTTCTCCTCTCTCTCTTCTATTCTGTTCTGTTCTCCTCTTCTCTCTTCTCTTCTCTTCTCTTCTCTTCTCCTCTTCTCTCTTCTCTTCTCTTCTCTTCTCTTCTCTTCTCTTCTCTTCTCTTCTCTTCTCTTCTCTTCTCTTCTCTTCTCTTCTCTTTTTGTCATTCTGTCTTGCTGTCATTCATCATCATTACTGAGTGCCGTCTCCGCATCGAAGGTCGATTATTATGAAGGGCTATTCCGCTTTGAATTCCACCATGGGAATTATACCTAGGACCATTTAGTGATATTAGAACAGAGTGTAACAGTAACGGTAAACACCTACTAAATATGTGTGCAGAACATGATCTATATATAACAAACACATTTAATCAGCACAATCGTAACCAAATACTTACTTGGTATAAATGGAATGACACAGACAAGGCCTCCCAAATCGATTTTATTTTAACTAGAAGACATCAAAGGAGGGACATAACAGACTCAAGATCTATACCAAATGCAATATTAGATACAGACCATAAGCCTGTTTTACTATGGCAGAAAAAATGGGTTAGGAAACTACAGATGACAAGACCTCAAGCACAAAGAATCGATCTAAAAGCAATAAAGAATGTAAACATACAGAAAGAAATAGAAGAATCTGTAACCAACAAATACCAAACCCGAATACAACCTACAAAAGATAGAAGAAGCATGGAAACAGTTTAAAGAAGGTCTAATAGAGTCAACACAAGAGAAATGCGGTCTGAAAAATATAGGAAAGAGCAGAAAGAAACTTACAAGATGGTGGAATGAAGTAGTAAAATCAGCAGTGAAACACAAGAAAGAAAAGTATAAAACGTGGCAGAAGACAAAAACAACAGAAGACTACAATCACTATAGACAAGCCAGAAATGTTAGCAAAAAGATCCTAGAACAAACAAAAGCAGACTCATGGAAAGCATTTGGTGAAGAATTAGCAAAAACATGTAGAGAAGAACCCAGATAATTTTTCAAAAGTGTAAAAGCAATGAGAGTAAGAAATAATGATTATAACCCAACCACTATAATAAACGACAAGAACGGTAGACCAATCAGCAGCAGGAAAAACATAATAATCAGATGGAGAGAATACTTTAAGGAACTATTAAACCAGGGAAATACAAACGGAAATACAGAGTTTAAACATAGGCAGTATGATGAACAGGAACCGAATATACTTAAAGCAGAAGTAGAATGGGCTTTGAAACAGAATAAAAAGAACAAAGCAGCTGGTATAGATGGAATAACAACAGAAATGCTACTAGCCTGTAAGGAAACAGCTATAGATTGGCTTACTATCATATTCAATATGGCTTGGGAAGAAAGAAAAGTCCCAGACGACTGGCAAAAAGCTATCATTGTCCCATTTTGGAAAAATAAAGGAAGTAAAAGGGAGTGTGAAATGTACAGAGGAATATCCCTATTGAGTCAAGTTGGTAAAATGTTTGCTAAAATATTAGAGAGGAGAGTAAGATACATAATAGAACCTCAATTAAGTAATAATCAATTCGGATTCAGAAAAGGCAAAAGCTGTACTGATGCTATATTTACATTGAGACAACTATGTGAAAAAACAATAGAATATGACAGAAACCTAAATATAGTGTTTATAGATCAGGAAAAAGCGTTTGATCGTGTGGACAGGAACAAACTTTGGCAAACTTTAGAAACATACGGGGTAGCAGGACAACTACTAGAAAATATAATAGCACTATATAAAAACAGTCAAAGTGCCGTCAGAACATCGGAAGGTCTGTCAGAATGGTTTCAGGTTACAACAGGAGTAAGACAAGGATGTGTCCTTTCACCACTCCTCTTCATCATATATATGGACAAAATAAATCAGGAAACAACCAACAAGGACAAATCAAATAATAACATAGAGGTAGAAAACTCCAACATCAATGAGCTACTCTTCGCAGATGACCAATGCCTAATATACGAGGATGAAAACCTGCTACAACAGCATTTAACATCTCTAGATAAAAGCTGCACAAACTACAGTATGAAAATTAACACAGCAAAAACAGAGGCTATAAGAATAAGCAAATTAAGACACCCATTAAACATCAAGATCAAAGACAAAGAAATAAAACAAGTAGAGGAATTCAAGTATTTAGGCACAATGTTCACAGAAGATGGAAAACTAGACAGAGAAATTGACATGAGAATACAAAAAGCAAATGCTGTCACATACCAGCTTTCACCATTGTTAAGACATCCAAACATTTCTATGCCAGCTAAACAACAAATGATACATAGCATCTTCATACCAACTTTGTGCTATGAAAGTCAAACATGGACCCTTTCTAAATCACATTTAAGAAAGATCAATACATGTGAGATGCGATGCTTGAGAAAAGTAACAAACAACACAAGAAGAGATAGAATACCAAATGAAACCATAAGAAAAATGGTAGGAACAAAACCCTGCCAAGAATATATAGAACAACAACAACTTAAATGGTTTGGCCACCTGGTCAGAATGAATCCTCACCATCACCATCAAGGGCGTTCTTCTCGAGAATGCATGGAAAAAGACCAAGAGGAAGACCCAGAAGAAGATGGATAGATGCAGTGACAGAGACATGTAACAACAAAGGAAAATCACTAATTCAGACAATTCGAGCAGCACAAGAACGACAAATGATATAAACCACGACACCTTTTAGGTATCAGTGAAAGAGAAAAGAGGAAGAAGATTCCGCTTTGTCTCTTGCTTTGATAGTGCAGCTTGTTATAGGCTGACTTGTCAATCTTTTGATATTACTCGTCCATGCAAATCTTGCTTTACCTCTGCCTCTTTTACCTTGTATTTTCCCTTCCAAGACTATTTTAGCAGCTGTTGTGTCTTTTAACATGCCCTAAAAATCTCATTTGTTTTGTATTTGCATTGCGTTTAGTAGTTCTCTTTTCATTTGTTTAATTTTTTCATTTCACTTGTTTTAAGACTTCATTGTTTGTTTTCTTTACTTTCCATCCAATTCTTTCTATTGCTCTATAATTTTCATTATCAGTTGATAATCCCAATCTCCCCACATGTTCTGCCCATGTGTAGAAAACAGATGTCCATAATGTACATGCATATGCTGTTCAGCTGTGAGAAACTAATATCGTTATAACTTGCATACAAATACTTTTGGAATTTGAAAAAAAAAGGATATAGAATTAATTGAAATTGATATTTTGGATCTGATCGCTTGACGAGGAATAGATGAGGAATAAATGAGGAATAGATGAGGAATAGTCAAACTCAGTACTTTAAATGTCTTGACTAAGTCGGGTATATCTAACTGAACCAGCGTGAATAGGAGACACTAGCTGTAAATTGCATTAAAACGGTGGAAAGACCTCTATCAAGACGGATAGATGGGTTACTGCTTCTGAAGAATGCTAACACAAAGCCAGAAATAATGACACCTTTCCGAAAATGACACCTTTACAATGGAGGTGCGCGTGGCCGTGCGGCTAAAACCACTGTTCCGCTGGCTGAAAAGCCGGTGTTCGAAGCCCGCGGTAGACAGAAAGGATTTTTTCTACCGGGAGTGAAATAAAAATCCTGAGTCGCACACGTCGTGACTACTGTTTGACCAAGCGGCCTTTATCCCTCGGGTTGTATCGTTAACCCCCGACATACCTTTACAATAATGACACCTATACAATAATTGCACGTTTACTATAATGACACCTTTATAACAATGACACCTTTAAGATAATCGCACTTTTACTATAATGACACATTTACGATAATGACACCTTTACTGTAATGACACATGTACAATAATGACACCCTTACTGTAATGAACCTACCTATATTTACTTCATGTCTCAACAGATTGAACTCCCAGTATTTCTCTCACTCGTCCCCACTGATTTATTCTCCCAGCACGAATATATCTGCTGTCTTGATCTCCATATTCTAAATCTCTACATGACATATTAATAACATGCCATCTCTACATGACATATTAATAACATGCCATCTCTACATGACATATTAATAACATGCCATCTCTACATAACATATTAATAACGTGCCATCTCTACATCAGTGAAGCTGTCCTTGTTGAATTCCGCACAATTTCAGTGTCGTGCCATGTTAGTAAACCCCATAAGAATGTTTCTTATCTGTTATCGTCTTGAGTCGATCCAATGTCTTCTCTTGCTTGCTTGACTTGAAGCTGCCAGTGCGATGTCCTTATCAAGGGTATCGTTTCTTCAAGGTTGACAGCTGGAGGGTTGATTGTTTGGTTTACGGAGAGTGGCGGGGGGATCTAGTTAAGACTGAGAACAGATAAGGTGGACAGTCGACATTATTCATTGGGATCACGGCTCCAAATAGTCTCATGGTGATTCGAAGATTTATTTCGTTTTTAAGTTGTTGATGATGAAGTTGTTGTTGTTGTTAATGCTGTTGTTGTTATTGTTGTTGTTAAGGATGTTGATTTTGTTGGTGTTCCTATTGTTGTTTATGTTATTGTTAATATTGTTGGTGTTGCTGTTTATGGTGCTGTTGTTGATATTGTTGCAGTTTACGTTGCTGTTGTTGTTAATGCTGTTGTTGTTAATGCTGTTGTTGTTGTTGTTATTGATGTTGTTGATTTTGTTGGTGTTCCTATTGTTGTTTATGTTATTGCTAATATTGTTAATATTGTTGGTGTTGTTGTTGTTGATATTGTTGCAGTTTACGTTGCTGTTGCTGATATGGTTGAAATAATTGTTGTTGTTTATGTTACTGCTATTGACATTGATGATATTGTTGGTGTTGCTATTGTTACTTATGTTGTTTTTGCTATTCATGTTGCTATTGTTGATATCGTTGTTAATATTGTTGTTGGTATTATTTGTGTTGCTGTTCATGTTGTTGTTGATATTGTCGGATTTGTTAGTTACGTTGTTGCTGGTATTGTTGGTTTTGCTAATGTTGTTGATGTTGTTGATGATGTTGTTGCTGTTGTTGTTTATGTTGTTGCTGAGATTGTTGGCATTGCTGTTGTTGTTTATTTTGTTACTGATATTGTTGGTATTGCTGTTGTTTATGTTGTTGCTGATAATGTTGGTGTTGCAGTTCTTTATGTTGTTGCTGATATTGTTGGTATTGCTGATATTGTTGGTATTGCTGTTGTTTGTGTTGTTCCTGATAATGTTGGTATTCCTGTTGTTTATGTTGTTGCTGATATTGTTGGTATTGGTATTGCTATTGTTTATGATGTTGCTGATATTGTTAGCATTGCTGCAGTTGTTAATGTTGTTTCTGATATTGTTTGTATTTCTGTTGTTTGTGTTGTTGCTGATAGTGTTGGTATTGGTATTGCTATTATTTATGATGTTGCTGATATTGTTAGCATTGCTGCTGTTTTTTATGTTGTTTCTGATATTGTTTGTATTTCGGTTGTTCATGATGTTGCTGATATTGTTAGCATTGCTGTTGCTGTCTTATGTTGTTGCTGATATTATTGATGTTGTTTATGTTGCCTTTGCCGATAATATTGATGTTGCTGTTGTTGTTTACGTTATTGACATTGTTGTTCTTGCTGTTCATGTTGATGCTGTTGAAAATATTGTTGTTACTGTTGTTGTTGCTGTTGTTGATTTTATTTCTGCTTTTGTTGCTCTTGTTGTTGATATTTTTGCTGTTGTTGTTTACGTTATTGACATTGTTGTTCTTGCTATTTATGTTGCTGCTGTTGAAAATATTGTTGTTACTGTTATTGTTATTGTTACTGTTGTTGTTGCTGTTGATGTTGTTTATGCTCTGGCTAATGATATTATTTTATCGCTGTTATCGATGCCGTTGATATTATGGCTGCTGCTGTGAACATTTTGCATTTTTTGCTTATGTTGCTGGAGTTGTTGATGCCATTTCTTTTATTTTTAATGTTGATAGTGTTCATTTCTACAGCTGCATTTGATACTGATGATCTTGTTGTCATAGCAGATGATGTTACTGTCGTTGTTGTTGATGTTGTTGCTGCTGTTGATGTTGTTGTTGCTGTTAATGTTGTCGTTGCTGTTGATGTTGTCGTTGCTGTTGATGTTGTTGCTGCTGTTGATGTTGTTGTTGCTTTTGATGTTTGTCGTTGCTGTTGATGTTGTCGTTGCTGTTGATGTTGCCGTTGATTTTGATGTTGTTGTTGCTGTTGATGTTGTTGCTGTGTTGATTTTGATGTTGATGTTGTTGCTGTTGATGTTGTTGCTGTTGATGTTTTGTTGATGTTGTTGTTGCTGTTGATGTTGTTGCTGTTGATGTTGTTGTTGCTGTTGATGTTGTTGCTGTTGTTGTTGTTGTTGTTGTTGTTGATGTTGCTGTTGATGTTGTTGCTGATGTTGTTGTTGATGTTGATGTTGTTGTTGTTGCTGTTGATGTTGCTGTTGATGTTGTTGTTGATGTTGCTGTTGATGTTGTTGTTGTTGCTGTTGATGTTGTTGCTGTTGATTTTGTTCTTGTTGTTGATGTTGCTGTTGATGTTGTTGTTGCTGCTGTTGATGTTGTTGCTGCTGTTGATGTTGTTGTTGCTGTTGATATTGTTATTGCTGTTGATATTGTTGCTGCTGTTGATGTTGTTGTTGGTGTTGTTGTTGATGTTGTTGCTGTTGATGTTGTTGTTGTTGCTGTTGATATTGTTGTTGCTGTTGCAGTTTCTGATGTTGTTTTTGTTGTCACTATTGTTGCTGATGTTTTTGTTGCTGTTGTTTAATGCTGCTAATATTGCTGTTGATGCTTATTGTCGTTATTGTTGTTATGGTTGCTGTTGTTATTGATACTGCTGATGTTTTTTTCCAGCTATTAGTATCGACATGAACTATGCTGTCATCCCTTTCTGTGGGAGTCGGTTCGGACAACGCCCACTATAACTCACGGCCGCCTGCTGAGAGGGATCACTCGAAGCTTATGACGTTTTCATCATTGTGAACAATGGCGGCTGTAGGTAATATGACGCCAGCCGTCTATAGCTCCCATAGCTGAAGACGTCACAAGCTTTGGGTGCTCTCAGGAAAACACTCTCAGGCCTAGGATTGAGATATAGTGGGCATCGTTTCGAACATGCATGATTGTACTAGACATTTATATAGAAAGTGATTTTGACTTTCATTTTTGGATGGCAATTGCAGTCTAATATAACCTAAAAGACTTGGTTTGAGGTTGAGTGGAATGTGCCTCGTCTAGAATAAGGCAAAACCCGCTAGACAACAACAACAACACGCCGGATGAACCCAAAACCCGCTAGACAACAACAACAACACGCCGGATGAACCCAAAACCCGCTAGACAACAACAACAACACACCGGATGAACCCAAAACCCGCTAGACAACAACAACAACACACCGGATGAACCCAAAACCCGCCAGAAAGTGTCTGCGATATACCGAACATTGGATGTTAACAGTTTCGACATGTCAGAATGGATGTTGTGTAAGTTTGATTTGCGAAGTAATCGGTCTAGAAGTTGTCATTTATTAGATTTTTCTCAAAGAATTCAGTGTTCTTGACAACTTTTCTTCGTCACTCTGAGCTATTAATGTTCTTCCAAACATTACGATTGATATAACAGAGTGTTAGTGTCATAGATTAGTTAAAAGTGGCTTTATGTCTACATTTAATGGTCTGTTGCTCATGTACTAGTGCGCTACTGGAGTCTTTCCAGTTGTGTTCGTTTAAGAAAGCCTAAACGTCAATAAAAAGTGCAGTCATATCGATTCTTCATCATAATCAGTCATACTCGCAATCATGGGACGTCAATGTTATAAATCAGTGCTGTAATTATTGATTACGAAGGTGGGATAACTCACATAAAACATGTTTGAACACATTTTGTTTTTGCCACCAAGTGACTTCGTTAAAAAAATTAAGAAAGACAGCTGTGTTACTTCCCCTGTGTGATCGCTATACGATGATACCAGGAGATAGAGTTACAGCCCCTGTATAGCAGTTATCTAGCGTTTTGATAGTAAAGAGTGGGGTCTGAACGTGAAAATATGCTCCTGGTTGAGGTTCTCCTATTAAAACAATCAAGAAAGGGTTTTATATTAGAATCAGGCAAAGGGTCCAATGAGATAGTGCAACTTTTCAATAAGAAAATGTTTGAGAGAAATGTAATAATATGTATGTTTTTTAAATGTATGTACACTACATTCTTTGTATACAAGAGATTACCTTTCTCTATGTTTATTTCACATATTATCAATATCGTCTAGCTTGTCACTTTTGGAACTTGGCTCTCATGACAACTGCTCTAGAGTTTTCTCTGCACTGCGCAAGATGTTCAGCTTCTTCAACAGTCAATTCCAGCTCGTCTGTGATTTCTTGCGCCCATCTTTTTATAGGTCTTCATCTCCTTTGTTAACCTGGAACCGTAACGCGCATAAGAACGAATACACATAACATATTTCAATAACATACTTATCTGCCGGCATATAAACTACCAAACATGTGCGCATGTAAACATACATGCGCATACATTCAGACCGCACCAAAGCAAGAAACAAGTATGAACATGAAATAAAACTCAGTAGAGAATTAAATAGAGATAAGCACAAACATCAAATTAGGTATCAAGAAATTATGTTAAATACAAACATAAAAATTGTCAACTAAAATGTTAAGTCAGTCTTATTATATAGCAGTGAAACATGGAGAAGAACAAAATTCACGAAGATTCAGACTTTCATTAATGGTTGCTTACGCAGAATAAAAGGATGGAAATGGCAGGACACAATCCGTAACATAGAATTATGGAAATTTATCAGTCAAATACCAGTGGATAGAGAGATACAGCAAAGACGATGGCGCTGGTTAGGATACACACTGCGGAAGCTAACTGAGATTATTACATAACAGGACCTTTTTTGGAATCTCCAGGGGAAAAGACAAGAAGGAAGACCAAGAAATTCTTGGAGAAGGCAGACAGAAGCAGAGTTGAAGATGATGGGAAAGACATGGAATGATCTTAAAAGAATAGCAAGAAACAAAACGACTTGAAAAGTGAAGACCTAAGCTCCACAGGGAGCTGAAAGGTAGAAGAAGACAAACATCAAATATACAAAATATAAGACATGCGGGGCGGTAAATAATGCTGCACAGAAAATACAAAATATACATTAAACGGTATGGAGCAGCTAAACTAATAGAAAGACAAGACAAACTACAACGCTTCCACAAAATCCTTCTTTAGGGATAACAAACAAACAGCACAAACTAACCACATAATAAATCATTTAAAGATAATTAAGCAGCAAACACAGCTTTACGTCATCATCAGGTTACATGTCCATTACAGAACCTTACATTTACCTCAGCCCGTCTGAAAGTATTGATGTCTTTTGCGCCTTAAGTTGTGTCACATTCAAAGTCTCCTTGATGTCTTGTCCACCCTCTTCTTGGTTTGCCCCTGTCTCATCGTCCTGGAACCATGCCTTCCAGTATTATTCTTTCCAGTCCACTGTGTCTTATTATGTGGTAATACAGTAAAGTCTCGATTATGCGGTACTCAATAATCCGGAATTCTCAATTTAACGGACTTTTTTTTTTTTAATTATTATAGGGAGAAAGCTTGAATCATGTTTTGTTCAGTTAAATTAAATGCCTTTATCCGGAAATCGAAAACGCTACAACACGGTTTGTGCGCTGCGCTTACTTCTACAGGCTCTATCATTACACAATATTGCGTTTACAATAGTGTATTTACAGTAATATACTTCAAATAGGAGCGAACATATTTTATTCAATCCAGACATTGTGTCTCCAAATATTCCAAGTAAAAGCGACAGACAGTCTATATCTTCACTTTTTCCCCCGACTAAATGTTTTTGTCGGGAAATCTTAGTCGTGCCAAAAACACTTATCTACATGATTTTACAAATTTGCTTAATTTTCTCATAGCCTGCTTTAGATCTAAAGTTGGTCATGAATTTGTCAAAAATATGGCGTTTGACAGTCTGACCGAATATTAGAAGCAGACGTATTGTTTGTGAAAATTGAAGAGCCCATAACTTTGATGATTATAAATCAAAGGTTGAGCAGCCGGCGTGCAGTGACATAGAGATGGTGAGAAGAAAGGGGGAGGGGTTCAAAAATTACCGACTGGAAATTCAAAAAGAGTAAGATACAGAGTTTGACGTTAGTTTGTCTCAGACATTTGTGCAAGCTGAAATTCGTTCCATCAGTATAAATTATACATGATATGCTATAAACGCATGTGTGCATACTTTTTAACGGAATACATTTTTGTGTTAAATAATGGCCTCTGCGAGTGCAAACCACACCTCAATTTCCCGCAAAGGTAAACGCAAGCGAACTGTATTGACACTGAACCAGAAGATTGAAATCGCTAGTAGACTTGAAAAAGGCGTTAATCGCAACGTTTTGATGACTGAATTTGGCATAGCCTCTTCAACATTATATGACATACGAAATCAAAAAGATGAGTTGTTTAAGTTTGCGTCGGAGTCTGAAAGCAGCAACAATATACACCAGAGACGAAGTATGAAACGGCCAAAATTTGAAAAACTCGACGACGTCCTTTATGTGTGGTTTTTAGAAAGAAGAAGAAAAGGAATGCCAATATCAGGACCCATGTTGATAGAGAAAGCTAGTGAATGTCACACGAATTTAAATATTTCTGAGCATTGCAATTTTTCAATCATGTTTTTTCATAAATTTTGAGTTTGGTTTTCTTACTCTCGATTATCCAGAAAAATTCAATTATCCAGAATGGGTTCTTCCCCGAGCATTCCGGATAATCGAGACTTTACTGTACTTACTATTTACATTTCCTCTGCAAAATGGTGTTATGAGCCAGTTTTGTCTAATGTTTTCGTCGCTCTATATGCAAAAAGAACTACCTGCTTGAACATATGGGTCATGAGAAGTAAAGTACAGGTTAGAAATCTATAAAGTGTCATCATCATCATCAAGTATCATGCCTGCTGGCGTAGGTGATCATGTCTCTCCACAACTTTCAATCACGACAGTTATTTATCATTTCCGTTGTCGACCTTCTGCCAAGCCATTCTCTTAAACTGTCTGGTATCTTTTCTCTTTGCTTCCCACTATGTCTTCGTCCCTCAATTTTCCCTGTTGTCACAATATATTCCAGTTGTTTTCTTCTCATTACATGGCCAAAAAATGATGATTGTTTCTTCGTAATATTGGAAACTAGCACTCTTTTTGCTTTTCCATCTTTCAGAACGTTTTCATTACTCTTCTTAGCTGTCCATGGTATTCTCAACATTCTTCTGTAAAACCACATTTCTACAGACTTTAGTGATTTTCTTGTTTGTTGTCCTATTGTCCATGATTCACATCCATATGTTAAGACTGGCTCTCTACCAAGTATAACTACCCGTAATCTCAATTATTTAACATACTTGTGACAATGCAGATCTGTACACATGAAGGGGCATCTTGAAAATGAACATATAAAGTAAACGGGCACGTGGTAGAATGCGACATACACTAATGTGGGCTGATAATATCAACAGGTGGATAGAAGAATTTATGGCAGCATGTGGGAACAAGGCATGAGACACAGTGAACTAGCTTTTGGAGGTAGCAGACTTTGATGAAGAGTCGCCGCAAGATGAATGATGATGGAGATGAATCTCAAAGACATCACCAATCTTCAGAAAAGAGAGATAAGAGCATAGTTTTTAGTGTACAAGAGATTTGAGCATCTTTTTTGTGCAAGAGATTAAGAACATAGTTTTTTTGTATGAGAGAATAGGGCATCTTTTTTGAACGAGCGATTAGAACATCTTTTTAGTGCAAGAAATTAGAGCATCTTTTTAGTGCAAGAAATTAGAACATCTTTTTAGTGCAAGAAATTAGAACATCTTTTTAGTGCAAGAAATTAGAACATCTTTTTTCGTATCAAACATTTAAGAGCTCTAAAGTCACTTGAGCAGAATACAACCAAAACACACCAACTATAATATACTTGCTAACTTGTTCACTTCAATATTTGTGAATACCTGCCACATGATGATGTTAGCGCTTCTTCCCTCGAAGCGTGATCAGTTTGCGGAACTAAAGAGCAACTCTCAAACATGTCATGACATATCACAATTAGACCTTGAGCGAAGTTCATGACATATCACAATTAGACCTTGAGTGAAGTTAAGGTAATCATGTTTTCCTATGATGGCTCTACAACCAACAAATAAACCGACTTCCCTCTACCAATCAGTCGATTGACCAAGCAATCGACGGACCAATTAACCAACCGATCAACAAATCGACCAATAAAGCAACCGACAAACCGATCGAACAATTAACTAACCGACTCATCATCATCATCATGTACCATACCGGTTGGCGTAGGCGATCATGTCCTTCCACAATCTTCTATCTACAGTGCATCGTATCAGTTCTGTTGTTGACTGTTTTCCATGCCATGACACCAAGCTATCCAGTATTTTCTCTCTTTGTCGTCTGCGATCTCTCTTTCCTTTTATTTTGCCAGTTGTAACCAAGTATTCCAACTTTCCTCCTCTCATGATGTGCCCGAAAAATGTTGATTGTTTCTTTCTGATGTTTTTTAAGAGCTGCCTTTTTGTGTTGACCTCTTTGAGAACTTCCTCGTTGGTCTTTTTAGCTGTCCAGGGAACTTTTAACATTCTTCTGAGAAATCCCATCTCTGTGACCTCTAATCGTCTTTTCATTTGTTTGTCTACTGTCAATGACTCGCTTCCATAGGTCAGAATTGGTTCTATATAGCACCGATGAACTCACTTTCTCATTTCTATTGACATAGATTTGTTGCATAAGATATTTTTCATTTTCTGAAATGCTATTTTGGCCTGAGCTATTCTACTTTTTATGTCTGTGGTGCATCTTTCATCCGAAGTTATTATTGTGCCGAAGTATTTGACGCGTTGCCCTTGTTTCAGATTTGTCTCGTTTACTTTTATGCTGCATGCTGGTAATGATTGTTTCTTCGATATGACTATTACTTCTGTTTTCTTACTATTCAGACTGAGACCTTTCTTGTTGCTTTCTTCTACTATTATGTCTATCATTTCTTGTAGTTCGAACTCTGTCTCTGCTATTAAGACTGTGTCATCCGCATATCGCAAATTATTTATGTTGTGACCGTTGACTCCAATTCCTTTTTTGTCTACTATTGATCTCATAATATGTTCGCTGTAAAGTGGAAACAAATGCGGCGACAGAACACAGCCTTATCTGACTCCTTGTTTTATAAGTTGAAATTGTCTTATTTGGTTGTTTATTCGTATTGCTGACTAACCGACTAACCATGGTTAATGTTACGGTTAGTCGAAGATCCTGGTATTACTGCAAATGAATTAAAGTCTATAATTGCTCAACCGTCCGTGTTGTGGAATCATTGGAATTAAAACTCATCTCATCGAAGGATCCCAAAAAATAAAGGCAGCTGCAATCCCCGTCTTAGCAGCTGCTACAGCACATGCCGAAGGACATCAGGCCAAGTGGAACCGAAAGTGAACGCAGCTGAACCGTCCTTCTTCATACGATATCATCATTCATCGTAAGCAATCGGAATATCCAAACACGCTCCGGATGAAAAACACAACTTATGGTGTTCACAGAGCACTAAACTCAGTCAAAAAAACCGACTAACCAACTAATCATCACACGAAGTAGGCAAAGATTCAATTAACCATCCAACCAAAGAGTGGACTAGCCAAGCAGTAATATGTGAGCGAAGCAAAGAACCAATCATTCAACCAAACAACCAAACAAAACAAGTAATCAACAACCAACCAGACAATGAACAAACCAAATAACTATCAACCAAACAATAAGAAACCAAATAATCATCAACCAACAAAATAAGAAAACCAACCAAACAACCAGTCAACAAACCGAATAATCTTTCAACCAATCACCAATCAATCAACCAACCAAACAACCAACAAACCAAATAATTAATACACCAACCAAGCAATCAATCATACAATCAAAGAATCAACCAACAAAACAATTAATCAAATAACCAACAAATAAGTCAATAATCCAGAAGACCAACCAACCAACCAGCCAACCAACCACAAAAACAATGAACTAAAAAATGAACGAACAAAACAACCAAGCAACCAAATAATTCACCAACCAGTAATACACCAAACTGCTGCACTGGTAATAAAGGCATCGAATGGATACAAGGAGACCATTTGGAGGACCTGGACTTTGCTGATGACATAGTTCTCATCAGCAATCAGATAAAAACGATGCAGGAAAACACAAATGAACTATCATCAATAGCCAGCAAAATTGGGCTTGAGGTCAATCATGAAAAGACTAAAGTCATGAAAAGTTTAATTCCAACAAGTGACAAAATATACATGGAAAACAAACCAGTAGAAGAGATCGATCACTTCATCTATCTTGGAAGTCACATTGATCGAGAAGGGGATACGAGCAAAGAAATTAGAATCAGACTGGCTAAAGCAGCAATGTCTTTCAGAAGCCTTAAAAAGTTGTGGAAATCAAAACTCATTAGCACAAACACAAACTTAGGCTATTCAAATCAAATGTACTATCAACCCTTACGTATGCGTGTGAAAGCTGGAAAACAACAAGAGATATAGAAACAAAGTTGAACGCATTCGAAAATAAATGTCTAAGGAAAATACTTGGTATAGAATGGAACGAATTCAAAACAAACGAGGAAATTAGAGAAATCGCCAATCAACCACTAATATCTTCAGTAATAAAGAAAAGACGATGGTCATACGTTGGACATGTGATGAGAAGAGATAATAATCGAATAGCAAAGCAAGCCCTCATATGGGAAACAACAGGTAAAAGAAAAAGAGGAAGACCCAGGGAGACACTGAGAAGAACATTGATGAGAGAGGCAAGAGCAGCAGGAATCGGCTCCCTCAATGAGATAGAACTGCTTGCACAGAACAGAGACAGATGGCGAGATTTGATAAAATATCTTTAAAAGAAAACTGCTAGAACAAAAATTCATATAGGAGAAGGTGTATCTTGGTCTACGCCCTATGGGCCGGTTACGGCTCGAAAGGTCAATAGATAGATAGAATACACCAAAAACATTCACATGGGAAACGCGCGTGAGAAAGAGAAAGAGATAGTGAATGAGAGGCCTCATCATCAAATGTTAACATCACGTTGGCAATTTTACCTCTGACATTCACAAGCCCCCTCCGTCCACGCGACTAATTAACTGCGCTAATTAACATATCAAATTAATGGAACGCAAATTCCACATTTTCTCGTGTTGTGACAGTCCCAATTTGGGAACTGTCAATTTACTACCATCGTTCTACGTGTTGACACATACAAATTTGTCTGCTGACGGAAAATCCTAGAAGCGTGCTTGACTGGTCCTGTCTTAAGGCCTGCACGTCAGTTGATCTAGGTGCTGATCACAAGATTGCTATTCTTTTAAAAAAAAATTAATTAATATTAAAAAATAACTCTGAAGTGGGATATCACAACGGATAACTTATATCTGCTACATGTATATAAATACCACGTGACCGCTGATAATATCAATACTTGATTAGTTTTGATTGGTCCATCTCAGGGTGTGCCCGTGAGTACGTTTATATCTAAATCGTGCAAACCTTTTGGTGTTCAGTTGGTGCGCAGGCACCCACAGGTGAGCGTTTTTATCATCCGTTGGTTGGTGACAACGGATCTAAAAATAACTCGTTTGTGTTTAAATTTGTAATTTTTCAGATTTACGTCAAGACATGACTCAATCAAGGTTAAGTTGTCAGTGTTTCCATGAATGAGATTTTGTGGTTCATGTGTTTACGTATCTAAAACATTTTCAGGATTTGTTTCATCTTTTAGAATATTTGTGATTTATTTCTTTGTTTTTCATGATGGAATTTCTTTGAGGGATAAGAGATCGCCGATCAAAATTATGGGTCCACTAAAATGTCTAACTTTGCGATACAAGAAGGGAGGGATCAGCTATAGTCATGTATAGCAGTAAGGCCAGCAGACAGAAAGGGAAATTCCAGAAAACCTCCACAATCGTGACGTCTTCAGATATACGAGATATGGACTAATACTACTTCTTCTTCTTCATTCCTTCCTCATTTGCCTTTCAGAGTCGAGGGAGATATAATTTGCGGTTTTTTGCTCTTCTGTTCGCCTCGGCTGCTATGTTTCATAGTGCTTCTAACATTCCGCTAATCCATCTTTTTCGTGGTCGACCCTTGGGTCTGGTGTTCTCGCAATGTTTATTGAAAGCTATTGTGTTGTGTATATGGACGATTGCTATAATTCTACGCACAACCGCCCTGGATTGCGAAGCTGAATGCGTCTCAAAATTTGGGTAATTCTTTTCTTCCTGCTGGCGTTACTGCTATAGTTGGCTGTGGATCAGCTAAGATATTATCAAAAGAAAGGATTAAACCAGAAAAGCATTTGACCACATAAACCGTGCTTCGTATGTCTCGATCATACTACACAGACACACAAATCATGAAAGTGAGAGTTGTGTTCTTTCAGTCCCTCTGAGAGTTGTGTTCTTTCAGTCTCTTTGAGAGTTGTGTTCTTTCAGTCCCTCTGAGAGTTGTGTTCTTTCAGTCTCTCTGAGAGTTGTGTTCTTTCAGTCTCTCTGAGAGTTGTGTTCTTTCAGTCCCTCTGACAGTTGTGTTCTTTCAGTCCCTCTGAGAGTTGTGTTCTTTCAGTCCCTCTGACAGTTGTGTTCTTTCAGTCCCTCTGAGAGTTGTGTTCTTTCAGTCCCTCTGACAGTTGTGTTCTTTCAGTCTCTCTTAGAGTTGTGTTCTTTCAGTCCCTCTGATTGATTCTCAATGCTTGAGAACTAGGAAGAAGGGGACGTCAAGCTTATCATCATTTCACCAGCTTAAGGACAGTTCTCAGAATAGTTGGACCAAAGGAAACCAACAGTAAAGAACTATCTAAAGACGATAATAGGCGCACAATAGAACTGGACAGAACGTGTGCCGAGAATATAGGATGTCTCACTGCTAACAAAACCGGTATTTCTTTAATGGTCTTACAGCAAAAAATAGTCTGTCCTCTCGACACATTTTCCAGCTATGGTGTGAAGCTCACTCATGAACCTCATTTGGCAGGCACTCTCAGCCAAATGACAGGGATCAGTAGAGAGGCGCGTTAGGCAGGCGTGTCATAACATTTAGGCATAACATACCTCCTCCCGACTCCCCCCCCCCACACACACACATACACTCTACATGCACAATATTTGTTATTGCCCACACAATGAATGTACCCCTGTTACTGGTGCTATCATTATTGAGAAAATGTCAGGATCGTGTAGCGAGTGAGACAACCTGTACCACAAGAGGGGGAATACAATGGATTCCACAAGGTTAACGAGGAATGACTAAGTTCGTCAACCTCTCCGAGTACAGTGGAATCAGGTATGAATCGTGTAGGCCAGACCAGGGGCACCATTGGAAGAATGACCACGGGGCGACACGAAACTACAAAACGTCACAAAGATTACCTGCCACTGACAAATTTGTCTATGACCACGGAAAGAAATTGTCAGAAACTTGTATTGTTTTCACGAGTATTATTTGACATGTCGCTTTCTCGGTTAATGATTTAATTCTCAGAGTTTATTTATAAGTAATGAACTTAAGTAATACTAAGTATTACAGAATTTAGAGCCGCGATAGCTCAGTGGTTAGTGAACTGGACAACAAAGGACAGGGGGTAGGGTTCGATCCCAACCGACGGCTTCCGGGTTCACTCAGCCTTTAATGGGTACCAGATGTTTTTCTGGGAAAGTAAAGCGGCACAGGCGTAATACCGACCACATTACCCCAAAAATCATGTGCTGAAGGTCTGTACAATTTATGGTCACTAACACCATATTCCCTATACGCCACTTGGCGTGACGGGGGCTCTTTACTTTCTGTGTCTTTACTCGTATTGTTTTCCAAAGTGTTATTTAACTTGTTGCTTTCTCGGTTAATGATTTCATTCTCATAATTTATTTATAAGTAATGAACTTCCTTGGTGGGTTAAAACAAGTAGTTGTAGGAGTGGCCAGGGGGAGCGGGGATAATTTATGTTGAGAAGTGAAAACAGCTAACCTGAATACCTGCTGGTGGGAATGTGATCTCACAGGTTACCGACATTACTGACGTACGTTACGTCTCCCCTGCGTAGGCTGCTCCATACTTACATTTAACCTATTGCTATATATTGCGAAGTAGTGTGGGTAGATGCAGCTTTTTTATCCTTGACCCAGCGTGTCTTATTAAGGTGACCATATTTTTGAAATCCCATTCCGCGACGGAATAATTTTCCTTCAATTTTCCACCAATAAAATTACATTTCTTCTTGCTGTCATTTTCAAGTGAATAATACATACATTTTAAAACATCTAATAATATAGACCTACAATACGCTATCAGGATAATCAGGAGATAAAAAAAAAAACAGTGATACTCACTTAAATTGAAGGTGAAACAGAGATGCTGTACTTTTCAGATGAGTGAATTTTCTGTAAAATGTCCTTCTTTGTATGCAGCATCTTATAAAATTCGACACATGTTCCCTCATAGTTCACTTTGGTGATCAACATGGCTTTTAAAGTTTCAACACCTAGTTGTGTTTTATCATTTGTCCACAAACTGTTCATCAGAGAAAACACTCGTTCTGTTGCAGCATTTGTTCCAGGTAGACACAAAAAAAACTCTGCCAACTTCAGAATATGTGAAACGGGCACATGATTGCTTCTGAAGTGGGAAGCTAGTTCAACCCAACGCTGCCCTGGTCATGTTTTATTAAGACTCCACTCACTAATTTTTTGTGAAGTAACGAACTGTTTCATGTAGACATATTCGTCATACATTTCATTTTCTGGAAAGTCGACTGAAGGCACTGTTTGACTCACTAATGATGAAGACTTCTCAATATCTTCCCAATTTGGTGTTCTGTTCAGCATTACCCAGCTGTAAGACTCTAGGTTTTGAAAATTATTTGCAGCCCATTTCTTCAAATAACTTAAATCTGTTTCATAAAATGAAGAAACACTGGCGTTAAACTGTTTCACATCATCACGTGGAAATCCTTCCATTTCCAGCTTTTTAAGGATTATCTGAACTCTTGATGGCAAGAAGCCGTCTTCCAGCTTGGACTCCAAGATAGCTTTCAACCTATTGATGTTGTCAATGACTTCAAATACAGTGACCATCTGTCCCTCTACTTTCTGCACTGCTTCGTGGAAAGAGGATGCCTGACTGTGAACCAAAATAAGCCATGCCTCACACAGTGGGTTTTCAAAGAATTCCTGTATAAAAACTGGGCATCTGTCTTGAGATTGAAAATATGATTTTAGAGGCAGGAACATGTAACAACAGCAGGCAAGAGCGCAAGCCACCTAGTTTGTGCATAACTTAAAATCATCTGGAAGTCTGTGTCGACAAACTGACAAAACTCCTAGAGACTTTCAACTCTAACTGTGTATGATTTGAAGTACAGATAAATTTTTGCAGTAGTCATTTCAACATCAACAGGCAATACGTCTGCAGCTGCTCGAACAGTGTTGTGGAAAATATGGCAAGCACACCCAACACCTATCAAACTATGTCCAAGGTTTTCTTTCAGTTTTGTGAAAACATTGTTCTGTCCTTTTCTTTCAGCGCCCCCAAAATTAGAATTTGTGTTGTCTGCACATAATCCAACTACTTTCATTTCTAAACCATTTTCAGTTAGAGAGTCAATAAGAAAACTACTTACTATATCAGATGTTTCACCCGGCAATGACTTCAACTCTAATATTTTAACTTTCAGTCCCTTATTGCGATCAAAGTATCTGACAAGCAAAGGAAAAATCTTGATTTCTTTGTGGTTGGAGGCATCTGTCAGTATAGAGATAAATGTTACGTTTTCTAGGTCACATCTCAACTCGTTTAGAGCATGGGGTGTGAACACATTCCGAATAATAGCTTCTGTTTTCGTACGTGCACAAGCAAATTTTGGTTCTAAAGTTACCTGAAGCAATTTTGATGTGCAGTCCATAGATCTAAACGTGTGATTGTGGAATCACTGTATGATATGCAAAGGCACCTTCTGTAGCAGCTAACTGTTCTTCTTTGTCACCAACCTGTTCAGCTCGAAAAAATTTGTCAACGACGAGCTTGATGCAACAGTAGCGACGGCTCTCTTATGTTTATCACTATTTATGTGGCTCTTAATATCACCACGTCCACTATGGTTAATAGTAAACCCGGATGAACATATATTACATCTTACAGTGAAGTCTGATGACGATGTAGACTTTTTTATAAAAGGGTATTCCTTTTGTAAATCTTGATTAAAACTACAATTACGCTTCGGTGCCATTTTTTGCGAAAGTGAAAGTTAGTAACACAACGAATATATACGAGATTTAAAACTAGGAGCGCATTCTACTGTTTTGATATTAAACAAAATTGTCTACACAGCAACGGAATAATATTTTTTTAATTGAAGAAATGTACGCCGTATACCAAAATGGCAAAATTGGTAAACATTTGTGTCCCAAATTATTTTTTATCAAATCCGGGACAAAAGCTAAAAAATATGCCAAAATCGGGACAAAACCGGTACGGCAGCTAATCCGGGACAAAGGTTCAAAAAATGTCAAATTCCGGGACTGTCCCGAACAATCCGGGACGAATGGTCACCTTAGTCTTATTGACTGTTGTTAGAACGGACCGCTGCAGGATTTGTGTAAAATTGTTCAATTTTCTTAAGTATTTGTTGTCCCTATACAGTGCCGGCTCAAGGTACCAGAAACTCGGGAAGTTGCTCAGGGCGAGCCATGTTGTTAGGGGCACCATCAAGGATCGTGCAAAAAAAAAAAAAAATGAAAGGAAGTAATAAACGAACTATTAAAAAGGGCGCCGAAGTTCAGCTTGCTCAGGGTGCCCCAGCAACCACGGGGCCGGCACTGTCCCTATAGCCTATACTCTGTGGCCGAAACTGCCACTTTAATAGTCAATTGGTAAATGGTTTTGCTATATTCTCTTGAGATGGAAGAACAACGTTGTTTTCTGTTTCTATGTATTTAATACATTATGCGCTTCTATATTTTTGATAGAGTATGTATTTCCATGTGTTCGACATAGTGTGCGTTTCTTTCTGATTCAATCATTACATCCAGGCTGAAGTCGGATGTGTTGGGCCGAAAGGCGCAAATATCACAGTTATACTGCAAACCACAACACAACGCAGACTCGCCCACTTAAACGTCCTTTTAAGGACGGATGATGAAGAGGTGTACTCATTTAGTCATCGGGCAAGCAAGCAATCATCACATCTTTCATTGTGTTTTTTTTTTTTTGGTCAGCTTTTACCTCTGACGAAGTCCCTAGAGATTAGGAACTGAATTTTGCCTGTTAATCCGTTTTTCCCTGGCAGCCGTGTGCAGCCTTCGGACCAAGCAGTCCCCTTTCAATGTGTTTGATGCATTATATTTGTCTGCGTTTCGTACATTAAGTGTTTCATGTGTGATTGAAAAATTAAGTGTAATGTGCGTTTGATATAGTACGTGTTACTTAGCCTCAAATAGGTATCGAAGACAATAAGAACAAATAAATAAGTATTTATTAATTGCTTCGGTAGCCTAGTTGGAAAACCACCAATACTGGGCTACCGACGTTCGGACAACCCGTGTTCGATTTCCTTTGGAAGCAGTGTGAGTTGTACTCGTGACTGTAAATAAAAAATACCCGTGCGGTCGACGCTGGGAGAAATGGGTACCAGGGTAGTACTCTGGGAAGGTGAGGAATGCCTCCTCGTATCGTGAGTTTCGATGCTTGAAGTGACACTATCCAGAAGTCACCGAATAGTTATGGATAGGCGGCTGAGCACATGCACGTGCAAAGACGCCGATTCAAGTCTCGTACTTTACCTTTACCTTATTAATTGCGCCAACTCTGAGGCGAGACTGAGATTTTTTTCTCCGAGTGCTGTTGAAACATATTTTTGAAAAACCAATCCCACTGATGATTAACACACACAAAAATCACTTTATAATAGGATTCATTGCCTCGGCAAAAAAAAAAAAAAAAAAAAAAAAAAAAAATGGCTATATCTCCACTTCAGATTGTCTGTCTACGGGGCTGAGCTTGCTATGACTATACAGACAATTGTAAAGAAAAGATAGAATCGTCTCCAAATAACGCATGGACAAAACGTATTTAACCTCTCACGTTTTATTTATAATTTATCTAAGTTATTTGCCCCTTATCTTCGCCCCTCTGTATACCGTGCTTCGCAAAATGCTCGACATATGTTGCAATCTCGTACAACTATCTCCCATGTCTTTACACCCACATGGCTTTGTCTCAAATAATATAGTTTCGTTTGTCAAATTTCTGTTAGAAACAGGATCTTTATTATTATGTGAAAACATCTAAATGAACAGCAGAGTAGAAAAAAATAGTTCGGAGTTCGGTCTTGTTTGAGCCGGTGCATAGTAGGTGCCTGCCCTTCCAGGAACGTAATGCTAGAACCGATTCCATATATTTGAATTGAGATCACAGAAGTTATCTCTGCATTATATAATTTTCAATTTAAAAAAAAAAAAAAAAAACTATTGCTGTAAGTCTACAAAAAAAAGAAAAGAAAAGAGACCAGTCACGCCAAGTGGCGTATAGAGAAAATGGTGTTAGTGGCCTTCATTTTTTAAAAACTCCGGGACATGATTTTAGGGGTAATGTGATCGGTATTACGCCCGTGCCGGTTTACTTTCCCAGAAAAAAGATCCGGTACCCATTTAAGGCTGGGTGAACCCGGAAGCCGTCCATCAGGATCTAACCCGACCTCTTGTCCTTTGTGAAATAATGATTAATATGCTGCAAGCGTCTTGTTATCTTCTTCTTTGCCACCATTCTGTAACTCTCTTTCGTTATTTTGCTAGCAATTTAGTTAACAAGACGATAACTCAGTGAAAGGATAATAACACACACACACACACACACTCACTCTCTATCTCTCTCTCTCTGTCCTTCTCTCTTTCTCTCTTTTTCTTTCTCTGTCCTTCTCTCTATCTTTCTCTTCTCTATCTTTCTCTTCTCGCTCTTTCTTTCTTTTCTCTCTCTTCCTCTGTCCTTTTCTCTTTCTCTCTTATTCTCTCTCTTTCTCTCTCTGTCATTTACTCTTTCTCTCACTATTCTTCCCCCTTTCTCTCTCATTCTCTCTCTGTCATCTACTCTTTCTCTCTTTCTCTCACTCTTCTTCCCCCTTTCTATCTCATTCTGTCTCTTTCTCTCTCTTTCTCTATCTGTGCTATTTTTTTTTCTGCCCTTCTCTCTTCCTCTCTGCCTGTCGTTCTCTCCTTCTCCCATTCTCCTTCTCCTTTTTGTCTCTCTTTCTTTCTCTGTCCTTCTCTCTCTATCTCTCTCTATCTCTCTCTGTCCTTCTCTTTCTCTTTTCTATGTCCTCTCTTTCTCTCTCTCTTTCGTTCTATTTCTCCATCTTTCTCAATCACATATAATTCACTGACCAGCAATGCGTCTATTAACATACTCTCGCGCACAGTTAGATACACATTCAATCACACCCTTCCACACATACATCAAAACTTATATACACTCCCACACAAAAAAAGGGAACGAAAACATATATGACACACACTACACCTCTAAGCACTCACATTTACACACGTACACACACACACACGCACACACACTTCCATAAATTGTCACTCAAATGTAACAGACACAACTCCATAACAACACACACATGCACAGATAATTCTTCTTTACACACACCTTCGTAGACACAAACTTACAAACACACACTCAAGTAAACTCCCATCACACAAACACTAACTCCTTCTGGACAAAACACACCTGAATGCTTATTATGGTAGCGTTCAATTTTGGAAGCTATTCACGTTGGGATAACGAGCATGTTATCAATTGTTTACGGTACAGACCACGGTTACATTTCAGTGCATGGACCTTACAGTTATACACTGTAGGAACCAGCTGCAATGAATAAACACCTAGATTCATATTCTGCCATCACCATTATCAACATCATCATCATTATCAGCATCATCTTCAACAGTATCATCACCATCATTATCAACATTATCATTATCAGCTTCATCTTCAACATTATCATCATCATTATCAACATTATCATTATCAGCATCATCTTCAATATTATCTTCATCATCATTATCAACATTATCATTATCAACATCATCTTCAATATTATCATTATCATTATCAACATTATCATTATCAACATCATCTTCAATATTATCATCATCATTATCAACATTATCATTATCAACATCATCTTCAATATTATCATCATCATTATCAACATTATCATTATCAACATCATCTTCAATATTATCATCATCATTATCAACATTATCATTATCAACATCATCTTCAACATTATCATCATCATTATCAAGATTATCATTATCAACATCATCTTCAACATTGTCATCATCATTATCAACATTATCATTATCAACATCATCTTCAATATTATCATCATCATTATTATCAACGTCATCACCATAATTATCAAGATCATCATCATTAGTATATCCTTCGACATCTCATCATCATTACCATCATCATCAACTACATCATCATCAACATCAACAATATCGTCATCATCAACATCAGTATCATCAACATCGTCTTCATCAACATCATTGTTTTAAGTATAATCAACAACATTATCATGCACATCAACATCACCATCATCATCATCAAGTATCAGTTGGTGTAGGTGATCATGTAACTCCACAACTTTCTACATCTAAAGATGTTTATCAATCCTATTTTTGACAGTTATATATTTTATTGATACATTCCTCTATCTTTTCTTCCCCCCCTCCCCCACTTTGGGGGCCTCGGTAGCCTAGTTGGGAAAACCACCCGACTGTACTACCGACGTTCGGACAACCCGTATTCGATTCCCGCTGGGAGCAGTGTGAGTTGTACTCGTGGTTAGAAAAAAAAAATACCCTCTCGGTCGACCCAGCTGTTGGCAGAAATGGGTACCAGGCTTATTACCCTGGGAAGGTGAGGAATCTTGCCTCGCATCTGACTTTAGATGCTTGAGGCGACACTATACAGAAGTCTCCGAACATTTCTGGATAGGCGGCCGAGCACATATAGGTGGAAACTCGCGTGCTAAGACGCCGGTTCAAGTCTCGTACTTTACATTTACCTTTCTGCCCTCACTTGTAACAATATAAGTAAAGTAAAGAGCCCCGTCACGCCGAGTGGTGTATAGGGAATATGGTGTTAGTAACCACAAATTTTATAGACCATCGGCACATGATTTTTGGGGTAATGTGGTCGGTATTACGCCCGTGCCGCTTACTTTCCCAGAAAAGATCCAGTACCCACTGAAACTTGGTGAACCTGGCAGCCGTCGGTCAGGATCGAATCGGCCTCTTGTCCTTTGTAGTCCAGTTCACTAACCACTGAGCTATCTCGGCTCCCATTGTAACAATATATTCCAGCCAATCCCATGTTCTTGTGTGATAAGCACAGTACTGTAATGATCCTAATCATGAAAGCTCACTACATTTAACTGCTTCAGGTAAAATGCCAAATGTCAAAACTGATGTTTTCATAAAATGTTAGTTTTGTCCAATTCTCTCTTCAACACAGTATCCACAGGGAAACTTGCACCACAACATCACTACAGATGTTTAAGATGGCGCCGGATAGGCATTAGCCTTAGAAAACTCTAAAGGTATTCATTTAGAGTGGTTCATCGCTGGACTACAGATGGCAAGAAAACAGAATAGGAAGACCAAGACATAGGGCGAAAGAGAGGACATCCAAAACATAGGGTAAAACAGAGGACAACCAATAAAAAGGATAAAACAGAGGACAACCAAGACAAAGGATACAACAGAGGACAACCAAGACAAAGGATAAACAGAGGACAACCAAGACAAAAGATAAAACAGAGGACAACCAAGACAAAGGATACAACAGAGGACATCCAAAACATAGGATAAAAGAGAGAACAACCAAGACAAAGGATAAAACAGAGGACATCCAAAACATAGGATAAAAGAGAGAACAACCAAGACAAAGGATAAAACAGAGGACATCCAAAACATAGGATAAAAGAGAGAACAACCAAGACAAAGGATAAAACAGAGGACAACCAAGACAAAGGATACAGCAGAGGACAACCAAGACAAAGGATAAAACAGAGGACAACCAAGACATAGGATAAAACAGAGGACAACCAAGACAAAGGATACAACAGAGGACAACCAAGACAAAGGATAAAACAGAGGACAACCAAGACATAGGATAAAACAGAGGACAACCAAGACATAGGATGAAACAGAGGACAACCAAGCTCGTTACATCATCATCATCATCAAGTACCGGGCCTACTGGCGTAGGTGATCATGTCTCTCCACAACTTTCGATTTCTGCAGTTATTTATCATCTCTGTTGTTGACCTTCTGCCAAGCCATTCTCTTAAGCTGTCTGTTATTTTCTCTCTATGCTTCCCTCTATCTCTTTGTCCCTCAATTTTCCCAGTTGTTACAATATATTCCAGTTGTTCTCTTCTCATTACATGGCCAAAAAATGATGATTGTTTCTTCCTAATATTGGAAATTAGCTCTCTTTTTGCTTTGACCTCTCTCAGAACATCCTCATTTCTCTTCTTAGCTGTCCATGGTATTCTCAACATTCTTCTGTAAAACGACATTTCTACAGACTCCAGTGATTTTGTTGTCTGTTGTCCTACTGTCCATGATTCGGATCAATATGTTAAGACTGGCTCTGCGTAACATTTAAGAACTCTTTTTCTTGTTTCTATTGTCAAAAATGGATTGCATAGTATCTTCCTCATTTTTTGGAAAGCTGTTTTTGCCTGAGCCATTCTGCATCTCACCTCTTTTGTACACCTTCCGTCCGAGGTTAACAAAGTTCCCAAATATTTAAATTCATTTACCTGTTTTAATATTGTTCCACTTGTCTTTATTTTGCACTGAGGTGATGTCTTTTTCTTTGTTGTTACCATTACCTCTGTCTTTTTGCTATTAAGGCTGAGTCTTTTATTTTTGCTTTCTTTCACTATAATGTCAATCATTTCTTGTAACTCATTTTCACTCTTAGCGATTAAGACTGTATCATCAGCATACCTTAAATTATTTATAGTATGACCTCCAATTGTTATTCCAGGCATGCCCCTTATGGATCTTAAAATAATCTCACTATAAATATTAAACAAATCTGGTGACAGCACACAACCTTGTCTAAAACCCTGTTTTATTTGTTGAAACATTCCCAATTGGTTTCCAATTCTTATGGCCGCTGTTTGTTGCCAGTACATGTTCTTTATTATTCTTAGATCTTTGCTGTCTACGCTTATGTTTCTAAAATTTTGACATGGACAAACAATAGCAATTATTTAATAAAATTGTTGTGAATGAACTCTCCTTTTTTTAATTAATTAATTTATTTATTTTTTATTTTGTGCCTTTTTTCACTTTTAGAATGTCGTCTTTAATCTTTCAAGTGGACATGCCATTCTCAACATTCTTCTGTAAAACCAACTTTCTGCACTTATTTTCAATTTTCTTTTTCACTGCTCGATTTTCCATCCATCCATCCATCCATCCATCCATCCATCCATCCATCCATCCATCCATCCATCCATCCATCCAATCTATCTATCTATCTATCTATCTATCTATCTATCTATCTATCTATCTATCTATCTATCTATCTATCTATCTATCTATCTATCTATCTATCTATCTATCTATCTATCTATCTATCTATCTATCTATCTATCTATCTATCTATCTATCTATCTATCTATCTATCTATCTATCTATCTATCTATCTATCTATCTATCTATCTATCTATCTATCTATCTATCTATCTATCTATCTATCTATCTATCTATCTATCTATCTATCTATCTATCTATCTATCTATCTATCTATCTATCTATCTATCTATCTATCTATCTATCTATCTATCTATCTATCTATCTATCTGTCTATCTGTCTGTCTGTCTGTCTCTTTGCCTGCCTGCCTGCCTGCCTGTCTGTCTATCTGTCTATCTGTATGTCTGTCTGTCTGTCTGTCTCTCTATATTATATTTGCAACTGAAGCCTTTGTAATGTGAATTTGTATTTTAAAAAAGGTAGAACTGGATAAAAGGAAATGGATCCAGCCATGAAAACTCCAAATAAGCTATTATATATAATACTATAACTATTGTGGAATGGAAGGCACACGATAGACGAGACAGAGGCAGATCAAGATTAAAGTGGACTGTTATCAAAAGATGATCAGATCAACAGATGAACAGATGAACCTATGAAAACGTGCACAACCAAGACAAGAGATAGAGTAAAATTGCACTCTTTGGCAGCCAGCCTTCGATGTGGATGGTAGTCCACAAAAAATGAATGAATTAATGATATATAGATAACATATTCTGATTTTTCTCGTGTGCTTTTTCAGTCTGTAAGTATTAAGTATACCCGTAGCTGTTTCCTGCTAGCAATTACAGCCACAGGCTGTCAAATCGATCACACCGGAATGCCAATAAATTAACGAATGGCTTTGTTTTTATTTCCCCAGGTGCACATCTCGAGAAACGTACTGCACGCTACAGGACAAGGTGATAGAATGATTCGCGGAATCTGTTGAAATAGTCTGCCTTTTAACAAAATACAACTCTAAACTGACAGGATCTGAGAGTCTTTCTGAAGTCGTGTGGCCAATGCTCTTCATTAGAAAGCTAAGATTACTGTTGATGTTATAAGATCTACCTTGAAAGTGCCTACCCCATCTTAACCAAAGGATTTACCCACAAATCAACTGTCTGGCAAATAGATCATAGTGCAGTAAATATTGCTGCTGCATATTTTGGCCAGTTCTCAAATTGTGTTTGGAAAAAAAAAGTTAATTTCTTTTTGTACTGTAAAAAATATATTCCCATTTTAATGAGTTTTCATGCCGCGGTTTCTCAGACGTAATCTCTAATTAACTGTCTTGACGTTTCTTTCATATAAACTGAACATAATTTTTGAGTCAGCAAAACTCGCGTTCAAAAATAGCAATAAAATTACCCACAGCAGAAGTTCAAGGACAATAAACATTAGTCATCGTTTACCCCCAGCATTCATTCTTTCAAACTTGCCATTTGTTCTCAACCCTCGCGTTCTGCTCGTGAAGACCAGAATGCATCAACAACCCTGCTAGACACGAGACACACATAAACTTGTTTACTGTATCGCCTGTGAAATGTGTCAGCAGTGATCCAGCTCGTTCCACAACTCCAGGCCTGCATAACTCGGGTTAGTGTCACTCCGCGACACTGCCAATCAAAATCATGAAGGCTTTAACTCGGAATTTCCTATCGAGGTTGGACAAATCATTAGGTAGCAAAATAATAATCCATTGTTGAATTAATACTAAGGAAAGCTGAGTTAAATGTGTCGTGGGATATCCCCAGAAATGTTCTGGAAGGTTTGTATATCGGAGCTTATCTTTGGGGTTTCCCAAGTTGACGTTGTTTGTTTTTTTCGCTGGAGAATGGAGATTTCTTGAGCTGGAGCGTAAACATGAGGAGACCACTTCGTAGATGGGCTAAATCTTGCTTGTTCGCGTTCCCAGTTGGTCTTTTTATCTTCATCACTGTTTTCTATAACGGGCTTTTTATAGCAGCAATATCTTTTGGTGTTCGGCCATTGGACGAGAGCTTAGATAGCAGTAATAAGGGGTTTCGTAAACTCTTGGAGGAAGGGCAGTTAGCCTCGGGCAGAGATCAATACAACTCGAGCTCTCTCGTTCATGCTTTACCGCAGTGTATCATAATTGGTGCCAGGAAGTGTGGTACACGAGCTCTTATCGAGTTTCTTAAACTTCATCCGCAGATCAATTCTCCCAATGATGAGATGCATTTCTTCAGCAATGACAGTAATTATAAGCTTGGGGTTGACTGGTACCGCAAGAGAATGCCTTTATCTTACCCAGATCAAATCACCATAGAAAAGACTCCAAAATATTTCATCTCTTTAATTAGTCCCAGTCGTATTCACCGGATGAACAGCTCAATCAAGCTGATCGCCATTTTGAGACATCCAACCACAAGGGTTATTTCAGACTACACTCAAATCTGTGCAAATAAACAGGCGAAGAACGAAACAGCAGAATCGTTTGAGCTTCGAGCATTGGACAGACAGACTGGTCACGTCAATCCGGAATACAAAGCCATACAAATTAGCATGTATCATTTACACATAGCTCGCTGGTTACAACTGTTCCCGCTGAAACAGCTTCATATCGTAGACGGGGACAACCTCATAGTTCATCCTTTAGAAGAAATTAGAAAGATCGAGAAGTTTCTAAATCTTCCACATCTGGTCAACTCCCGCAGTTTCTACTTCAACAGCAGCCGAGGTTTCTACTGCATGAGGAAGTCAAAGACAGGGCCTGAACAGTGCCTGGGTGCCAACAAGGGAAGGAAGCACGTCAACATCAGCGAGAAAATTATTAACAAACTGAACAAATTCTTCAGGCCACATAACGAAAGGCTGTACAAACTTATCGGCCGTCGGTTTCCATGGAGATGATCTCAGGGGTGTATTTTTTAATGTAAAAATATTTTAAATGTTGGAAGAAAATGTTGGTAAAATAAACAAATCTATGTGTTCCTGTTTGCATGTACACTCTATTAGTGTGTATTAGAGAGACAGAGTGAGAGAGAGTTACAATATTTCAATAAAGATAGTCTGCGGGGAAAAATAATCGGGATGGACTGATAACAGATAAGGTATTCAGTAGTTGTATATAAGTTTTTAAAAAATACTAAATTAATTTGATACCACTCAGATCTGAACAGATAGTGGGTGGTATGTTCAGCTAACAAAATTATAAATATACGAGTAAACCAGTTCATTGAAAATATGTTCATATTTATAGCTTTAGGTGTAATGGCGTTAGAATTGAATTATATATCATTTTTATTACTAATTACATTCACCATATTTCTGGTAGACAATCACTTATGATAACTGTAAGTGGATTTTTTTGTTTGCTTAATCTAGTAACGTTTTCAACTATCTTTGTTAGCTCAGGGGATGTTATTGCTGATTAATTTCTCAATTATAGGAAAGAAAAACGTTATTTAGTCTACTAGTGACCCCCAGATAAAATATATATATATTTTTTTTTACGTAAGATGAAGTTGGTGTGTATTTGATCTTTTATCGTGAAACTCGATGTTGTCTCTATCATTGTCATCATATCTTATCACGTGGTTCAACTACTTCATCATCATCAAGTACCATGTCTGCCGGCGTAGACGATCAAGTCTCTCCACAACTTTCGATTTCAACAGTTATTTATCATTTCTGTTGTTGACCTTCTGCCAAGCAATTCTCTTAAGCTGTCTGGTATCTTTTCTCTTTGCTTCCCCTTTTCTCTTTGTCCCTCATTTTTTTCAAGTTGTTACAATATATTCCAGCTGTTCTCATCTCATTACATGGCCAAAAAATGATGTTTGTTTTTTTCATATTTTTTGGAAAATAGCTCTCTTTTTTGCTTTGGCCTCTTTCAGAAGGTTTTCATTACTCTTCTTAATTGTCCATGTTATTCTCAACATTCTTATGCAAAGCCACATTTCTACATCCTCCACTGATTTTCTTGTCTGTTTTCCTATTGTCTATGACTCACATCCATGTGTTAAGACTGGCTCTATATAATATATAATAACTTATTTTCTCGTTTCTTTGTCAAAAATGGATTGCAAAGTATTATTCTCATTTTTTTTTGGAAAGCTGCTTTTCCCTGAGCTATTCTGCATCTCACTTCTGTCGTACATCTACCATTTGAGGTAAAGAAGGTTCAAATATACAAAGTGTATATTTCTGTGAGTATTTATATATAACGAAAGGGCAGACCAGTGCTGAGATATAAAAGAATGTTTGCAGTGCTTCCTTGAGTGAATTCTCTATCAGTGAAAGAAACTGGGATAATCTGGCTGCAGATCGTAGCACATGGAATATAAAAATATAAAAAAAGAAACGGCAAAGAAGACGAAAGAGCCGGAGAAAGGCGACGAGGTCAGGCATCACAAATGCATCTTATACAATCTGCGGACGGATATAGCAATGTGGCCAGATTCAGCCACGAGAGAATCTGTTCAGTAAAACAGCACCCAGCACGAAACACTAATCTTTTACCAAACTACGGACTTATCATTATTGTTTGCTTAACAACCACCTGTCAAGACGCCATATACGTTTGTGTATATTTGTTTGAGTTTGTGTATTTATCACATATATTTACAAGATGACGTTTTGTTTTTGTTTATTTTTGTTGTATCGTGTTCCCTTTTAACACAATTAAATCAATATAGCTATAAACACACACACAGTATACATAGAGATAGGGAGCGAGACAGAGAGAGAGAGAGGGAGAGAGAGAGAGTATCTGAAAATCTAGAACTTTAATCAAAATATGAAAGAAGATTGCAACGTAACGAGATAGGGATCTGTTACAGTTTGAGCAACGACATGGCACATGCTGATGATTATTATCATTGAGATATTTTTTTGCATTGCCTGTTATACACGTTTTGATACAGTATCAACCTTAGTTATGTTTTACCAGTGAATAGTTACATTAACATACGAGCACTAACATAGCTGCACATCAGCAACTAAAGAAATAGGAAATAAACTGGATGTATTTGAAACAAATGCCCGAGGAAATACTTCGTATACAATTGAATTGGTTCAAGGCCAGTAGAGAAATAAGAGTAACGACAAAGCATCTAAAATATCAACTATAATCAAGAGAAGAAGGCGTTCATATGTTGACCGTGTGATAAGAAGAGATAACAAGAGAATCTCAAATGGAAACAGCACCTGAGGGTAAAAAGTAAAAAGAGGCCGACTAAGAGAAACACTAAAATTACAGCTAAAAGCAAGAACAGCAGTATCAGCTCCCTCGCCGAGATTGAGAAACTCGGTCAGAACAGAGTTGTGTAGAGAGAAACAATGCGGGCCTTGTGCAAGGTTTGAAAGTTGTAAGATCGTCAGGCACAAGAGTTTAGAATTTCTGCCCTTTGTGGAGCCTTCGCCTCGAAAGAACAGACAGACAGACAGACAGACAGACAGACAGACAGACAGACGGACGGACGGACGGACGACGACGACAGACAGACAGACAGACAGATAGATAGATAGACAGACAGACAGAGAGACAGACAGACAGACAGACAGACAGACAGACAGACAGACAGACAGACAGAGAGACAGACAGACAGACAGACAGACAGACAGACAGACAGACAGACAGATAGATAGATAGATAGATAGATAGATAGATAGATAGATAGATAGATAGATAGATAGATAGATAGATAGATAGATAGATAGATAGATAGATAGATAGATAGATAGATAGATAGATAGATAGATAGATAGATAGATAGATAGATAGATAGATAGATAGATAGATAGATAGATAGATAGATAGATAGATAGATAGATAGATAGATAGATAGATAATCAAAATTTCAATAGTCATATATGTATCCTGAACGAACATATTTGCAAGCCTTTGAAATATTAGAGACTAATGTGTCCTCACAACACTTTTATTCTGACAAAGATATTGATTGAAATCATATCCTACCAGCATCAGGTGGGAAAGAATTAAATAACTAAATCTATGAGTCTTCCTTCATTGACACACACACACACACACATGTACTGTTGTCTGTTGAGATCGTGCATACTCACAGAACATTTGTTCTCAACAAGAACAATCATCATCATCATCATGTGCCATACCGGTTGGCGTAGGCGATCATGTCCTTCCACAATCTTCTACATACAGGGCATCGTATCAGTTCTGTTGTTGACTGTTTTCCATGCCATGACACCAAGCTATCCAGTATTTTCTCTCTTTGTCGTCCGCGATCCCTCATTCCTTTTATTTTGCCAGTTGTATCCAGTTATTCCAACTTTCCTCTTCTCATGATGTGCCAGAAAAAATGTTGATTGTTTATTTCTGATGTTTTTTAGGAGCTCCATTTTTGTTTTGGCCTCTATGAAAATTTCCTCATTGGTCTTTTCAGCTGTCCAGGGAACTTTCAGCATTCCTCAGAGAAATTCCATCTCAGTGGCCTCCAACCGTCTTTTCATTTGTTTATCTACTGTCCATGATTCGCTTCCATAGGTCAGAGTTGGTTCTATGTAGGAACAAGAAGAATAGATACCACAAAATAATTTATTAACAAAATCTATTATACAACTAGAATGAAAGTTAAATGTATTTACATATGTAAATTTGAGTCATAGTATTGGTTATAGATATGATGATTTCGTTCCATATACATATTCTATGGCCTTTCTTTGTTTGCATATTCGATGAGATGTTAAATTCAGATCACTGGCACGGGCCGTTGAGCAATTATGGATTTCATTCGTTTGCAGTGATACCGGGGCCGTCGAATAACGATAACATAGTATTGATAACAATATATCGTGAAGTGAAATCTTTCAACGCTGAGTACTTGACTGGAAACTCTCGACCGGTGTCGCCTTCAGCATGAAGTCTGTATCAATGACGATATTCTAGAATTTCTCGGAGCGTGGAACTCTGATCCCAATTGTTCTTGTGCTGGGTGGTCAACAGGAGCTATGTGCAGACCTCCGGTGATACCATGATCTCAAACGTAAGTCGAACTTGGGTTGTCTACTCACCAGCTACCGATCTTTTCAAGTCTAAAAGGCCACATTGATTGAGTGTTTATCGTTATATTGGAACAAGTCAAGCCTTTGAAATGTGGATTTATAGAAGAGTGGGTAGAAATGGATGGAATAAAAGAAAACAAACGATGAAGTTTTAAAACAACTAAAAACGAAAAGCGAATTAATAAACACAATTAGAACAAGAGAAATGAACATTTCGGGACATGTTAAAAGAAACAACAGCCTACTAAAAGTAATATTGGAAGGGAAAATACAAGGTAAAAGAGGCTGAAGCAGACCAAGACTAACATGGACGAATAACATTAAAAGATGTACAGGTCAGCCTGTGACAATCTGCACAATCAAAGCAAAAGACAGAGTGGAATGGCGCTCCATGGTAGTCAACCTTCGATGCGGAGACGGCACTCGATGATGATGATCGTTATATATATAATAATGTCAGAAAAAATTGTCTAACCATTTCCTTCTTTTTTTCTTCATTTGCCTTCATGAGAGAGAGAGAGAGAGAGAGAGAGAGATAGATAGAGAGAGAGAGAGATAGAGAGAGAGAGAGAGAGAGAGAGAGATAGAGAGAGAGAGAGAGAGGAGAGAGACAAATAGAGAGATAATATTAATAACTATAATATGACAACATATTAAAGTCTTCAACATCATCAAGTACCATGTCTGCTGGCGTAGGTGATCATGTCTCTCCTCAACTCTTGATCTCGACAGTTATTTATCATTTTTGTTGTTGACCTTCTGCCATGCCATTCTCTTGAGCTGTCTGATATCTTTTCCCGTTGCTTCCCTCTATCTCTTCGTCCCTCAATTTTCCTAATTGTTACAATATATTCCAGTTGTTCTCTTCTCATTACATGGCCAATAAATGATGATTGTTTCTTCCTAATATTGGAAATTAGCTCTCTTTTTGCTTTGGCCTCTTTCAGAACGTGTTCATTGCTCTTCTTAGCTGTCCATGGTATTCTCAACATTCTTCTGTAAAACCACATTTCTACAGACTCCAGATATATTCTTGTCTGTTGTCCTATTGCCCATGATTCCATTCATATGTTAAGACTGGCTCTATTTGTTATGTTTACTTAAGTCTAAGGTATCAACACAAATGTTCTCCTATTTAATATCTTTCCCGAGGCAGGAACTCCATTGTTCCTATTGATCTTATTTCTCATCGCTGATAGCACATCTCTGCCTAGAAACTGTTACAAATACAGATCTAGTAGACTGTGGTCTCATTCTCATTACCCACACTCAAATAGCAATATTTCATCGATGATACACATTCTCGCTTTTGAAAAAAAAAAAATTAATGCATTGTGATTGGTCAGTTATTGTAACCAATCATAAAGAATTTGCATTTGATCTTCCAAATTATGCACGAAATAATTTTTATTTTAATTGACAGGGCAGAGTTCATGCAAATTTGTATATATGTGAATGTAATATGAGGAGAATGTAATATCATTGGCTTTGTTATGTAGCCAGAACATATCTAGTCACATTGTTTGATATTATATTACTTGGTTATGAATTGTTTCAATTATGTCAATTGCAATGGTCGCTGCTTTAAATATATGTATATTGCAAATGGTTATAAAGATTGTGTTATATTGAGAGTGTGTCAAACAAGATTGCGTTCATGTGAGAGAGATAAGGAGAATGAGAGAGAGAGAGAGAGAGAGAGAGATAAAGAGAAAGGAGAAAAGAGAAAAGAGAGAGAATTATTTGTATGATTGTCGTCATGTGTAAGATTATATTCATTGTGGGTTTATTAACTTTTTATTTCTTGTACTTTTTATTGCTTGTTATTTTCCTTTCTTTTTAAAAAAAAATATAACCCGACACAACAGTGAGTGGTCGGTACAGATTGTGGGGTAACAACACAGTCTCCTGTGTGACAATCTGACTCAAAAATTATCTGTTTCTAGGATCTTCTGTCCAGCTGTTCTTGCTCTGCTTCTTGGCGTCAACCTGTTCGGAAATCACACAATGGACTCTCATCTTTGTTTTGTTTGTAGAATGTGATTATTAAGATTGTGTTGATACTAATCATGATGGCTTTGTTATCATTGTATTTATGTGAGAGATTGAGCACTAAGATTGTGTACATTTATATGATGAGTAATAAGATTGTGGTTGTTGAATAACGAAAGCGAAAAATAAAGAAGTTTAAGTAAAAATGAACATATTACTGGACAAACCAAATAACCCAGATATTTCTAAATCAGTGAGTATTAGCAATAGTAAACAGAGTAAAAACTCTGCAAATGATTAAAATCTGAATTTGAACGAAGAATCAAATATGTAATGTTGTACAGTAATACACTTAGGTTGGTGCATGCATGATGTGCAAGTACACAACATTCAATAAATTGGTCTGAGTTATTGAGTTATTGAGTTATTTGCGGGTCATCATCATTGCACCCCGAACATGTCCATAGGTGCTCAGATCCCCTCCTCAGAAACCCAGCAGTGTCTAGCGACTGACGACCCCAGTTATGTGTTGGTTAATAAGTCTACTTACACGCCCACTAAGTTTCTCGTTTCTGGCTGTTCCCATCTTAACTCCCATTTCTTTCATCCTAAGGAGTGACGTGAACTCATGGTTAACAAACTGATTATATATAGTTAACATATAATGACACTGAAATGTTACTACGTTCTTTTTAAACGCTGTACTTCGAACGCGTGACCAGGCATTTTTTTTTTCTGGTCATTAGTTGCGCTGCGTGTCATATTAAAAGCGTTCTGATACCGTATCATACAGTGCGTTACTTCACTTAAAAAACAATCGGTTTTAATTACACTGATTATTCAATTAACTAATTAATGTTGTCAAGCCTGGACGTGATTGTTACTATAGATTGTAGATTATAATTCACAGCACGAAATACTGTTATCATCAACGATGCGAGGTTTTTTCCCCAATCTGTATCAAGGCTAAGACACGATAGGTTCATCCAAGAAACCTTACATAACAAATGCCTAACGTCTGTGACCAAAAAAAACTAGAGCCTGTCTCAGTGAGGCATACATGAAATGAAAAGTCGGATGAGATCTAAAGGCAGAACACAACTTCAACGGATCTTAGTCACTTCGGAACTTCAACGGTCTTAGTCACTTCGGAACTTCAACGGTCTTGGTCACTTCGGAACTTCAACGGTCTTAGTCACTTCGGAACTTCAACGGTATTAGTCACTCCGGAACTTCAACGGTCATAGTCACTTCGGAACTTCAAGGAAATCAACATTTCTTCTCCAAGAAGCCATACAGGGAAATGAGTGGAAAATACAAGTTAGAATCAACATCATCAAGTTTCATGCCTGCTGGCGTAGGTGATCATGTCTCTTCACAACTCTCGACCTCGACAGTTATTTATCATTTCTGTTGTTGACCTTCTGCCAAACTATTCTCTTAAACTGTCTGACATCTTTACCCTTTGCTTCCCTCTATCTCTTCATGCCTGAATTTTCCCAGTTGTTACAATATATTCCAATAGTTCTCTTCTCATAACATGGTCAAAAACAATGATTGTTTCTTCCTAATATTGGAAATTAGCTATCTCTTTGCTTTAGCCTATTTCAAAACGTTATTATTATTCCTCTTATGTGTCCATGATATTCTCAACATTCTTCTGTAAAACCAAATTTCTACAGACTCCTGTGATTTTATTGTCTGTTGTCTTATTGTCAATGATTCACATCCGTGTTATTTAGAATAAGACATTATAAAGGAGAACATTAGATATGAACAGACCAACATCAGCAGATCTAGAACAGAGCACTGCGGCCTCAAAACGCTCATTCAAAAACATCATATATGGACATACAAAACATCAGCAGATCTAGAACAGAGCACTGCGGCCTCAAAACGCTCATTCATAAAACATCATATATGGACATACCAACATCAGCAGATCTAGAAGAGAGCACTGCGGCCTCAAAACGCTCATTCATAAAACATCATATATGGACATACCAACATACCAACATCAGCAGATCTAGAACAAAGCACTGCGGCCTCAAAACGCTCATTCATAAAACATCATATATGGACATACCAACATACCAACATCAGCAGATCTAGAAGAGAGCACTGCGGCCTCAAAACGCTCATTCATACAACATCATATATGGACATACCAACATACCAACATCAGCAGATCTAGAACAAAGCACTGCGGCCTCAAAACGATCATTCATAAAACATCATATATGGACAGACCAACAAGTGCAGATCTAGAACACAGCTCTGCGGCCTCAAAACGCTCATTCATAAAACATCATATATGGACAGACCAACATCAGCAGATCAAGAACTGAGCACTGCGGCCTCAGATTGCTCATTCATAAAACATCATATATGGACATACCAACATCAGCAGATCTAGAACAGAGCACTGCGGCCTCAAAACGCTCATTCATAAAACATCATATATGGACAGACCAACATCAGCAGATCTAGAACAGATCACTGCGGCCTCAAAACGCTCATTCATAAAACATCATATATGAACATACCAACATACCAAAATCAGCAGATCTAGAAGAAAGCACTGCGGCCTCAAAACGCTCATTCATAAAACATCATATATGGACAGACCAACAAGTGCAGATCTAGAACACAGCTCTGCGGCCTCAAAACGCTCATTCATAAAACATCATATATGGACAGACCAACAAGTGCAGATCTAGAACACAGCTCTGCGGCCTCAAAACGCTCATTCATAAAACATCATATATGGACAGACCAACATCAGCAGATCAAGAACTGGGCACTGCGGCCTCAGATTGCTCATTCATAAAACATCATATATGGACATACCAACATCAGCAGATCTAGAACAGAGCACTGCGGCCTCAAAACGCTCATTCATAAACATCATATATGGAAATACCAACATCAGCAGATCTAGAAGAGAGCACTGCGGCCTCAAAACGCTCATTCATAAAACATCATATATGGACATACCAACATCAGCAGATCTAGAACAGAGCACTGCGGCCTCAAACGCTCATTCATAAAACATCATATATGGACAGACCAACATCAGCAGATCTAGAAGAGAGCACTGCGGCCTCAAAACGCTCATTCATAAAACATCATATATGGACAGACCAACATCAGCAGATCTAGAACAGAGCACTGCGGCCTCAAAACGCTCATTCATAAAACATCATATATGGACAGACCAACATCAGCAGATCTAGAACAGAGCACTGCGGCCTCAAAACGCTCATTCATAAAACATCATATATGGATAGACCAACATCAGCAGATCTAGAAAAGCGCACTGCGGTCTCAGATTGCTCATTCATAAATCATCATATATGGAAATACCAACATCAGCAGATCTAGAACAGAGCACTGCGGCCTCAAAACGCTCATTCATAAAACATCATATATGGACAGACCAACATCAGCAGATCTAGAACAGAGCACTGCGGCCTCAAAACGCTCATTCATAAAACATCATATATGGACAGACCAACATCAGCAGATCTAGAACAGAGCACTGCGGCCTCAAAACGCTCATTCATAAAACATCATATATGGACAGACCAACATCAGCAGATCTAGAAAAATGCACTGTGGCCTCAGAGCGCTCATTCATAAAATAAGTTTCAGAGACTGCGATTGTGGATGACGTCAGTATTTCCAGACAAGACTGTCAAGATTTATGCAGACTAGGGCTGACAAGATGGTCCACCGACGTTACCTCAAATCTTATAAGTAGCCGGCGAAGACTTCATTCGAGCTGTCAAGTTATGGCCCATGCTGGTTTAAGTGCACAGCTAAAGTTGATCTCTGGAGGCACAGAGCGCGGATTATTCTCACTTGCAGCAGTCACTCATGCAGTCTCAATTATGTAGCAGCGCGTTAATAAGCATCATGGATATAAGGATCTTGTGAACAATGTAGAAAGGTTAAATAAAATAGCCATGGAACATTCAGTAATTATGTCGTCATGGTTTCAATTGAAAGAAATCAATGCCCAATGTTGATCAATCTATTCTAAAATAAATCAAACATTTTCATTCAATTCCGTAGTCTCGTGATATAATAATCAATAGCGTATTTGCTGAGTAATTGTAGTTTCTTGAATATCCAATCGATTTAAGAGCTTTTTTTCCCTTCACGTATAGAGATTGGGGGGTTTTAGTAAATCGTCGACTTTTCAAAACAAAATATTTTAAATTCAGAAAAATAAAGAAAATGTATATTGTCTGAGAGAGAGAGAGAGAGACACGGCGGTGATTGTCAACAACGATCCTCCGTTCTTTCCATTATTTTGTGAAAAAGCATCAATAAACATGACAATGAATGTCAACTTATTAATGGAAATATTGAATGTTGTACATTAATGCATTTAGGTTGGCTCATGATGATGATGATACACTAATACATTAGGTTGGTACTTGATAATGATGATACACTAATATATTAGGTTGGTACATGATACTTATTGGTTTCAAATGTCTGCAACTTACGAGGGGAGAAACCAGTAAATTCTGTAATAGTAAAAAAAAGTAAAGTACCCCCGTCACGCCAAGTATCGTATAGGCAATACGGTGTTTGTGACCATAAATTTTACAAACCTTCTGCACATGATTTTTAGGGTAATGTGGTCGGTATTACGCACGTGCCGCTTCTCTTTTCAATAAAAAAATCCGGTACCCATTTAAGGCTGGGTGAAACCGGAAGTCGTCGGTTGGGATCGAACCCTACCCCTTGTCCTTTGTAGTCCAGTTCACAAACCACTGAGCTATCGCGGCTCTAAATTCTGTAATACTAGAGTATAAATACAAGTAAAGAACCCCTACACGTCACAGTGGCATGTAGGGAATATGGTGTCAGTGACTATAATTTGTATAGACATTCGGCACATGATTTTTGGAGTAATGTGGTCGGTATTACGCGCGAGCCGCTTTACTTCCCCAGTAAAAGAAAAATCCTTTAGCCATTTAAGGCTCGCTGAACCTGGCAGCCGTCGATCAGGACCGAACCTGGCCTCTTGTCCTTTGTAGTCCAGTTCACTAACCACTGAAGCTATCACGGTTTCTGATGGAAGAAAAGGTCGTATTTTATTTGTTGGACAAGAAGAAGATCAGAACAGATATCAAGCATTTTCAATATCGCACAATCATCATCATCATCATTGAGTGCCGTCGATGCAACGAAGGTTGGGTACCATGGAGCGCCATTCCATCCACTCTGTATCTTGCTTTGATTGTGCATATTGGCATAGGTTGACTTGTCCATCTTTTGATGTTACTCGTCCATGTTAGTCTTGGTCTGCCTCTGCCTCGTTTACCTTGTATTTTACCTTCCAATATTACTTTTTAGTAGGCTGTTGTGTCTTTTAACATGCCCCAAAAATTTCATTTGTCTTGTTCTAATTGTGTTTAGTATTTTTCTTTTCATTTTTAGTTGTTTTAAAACTTCATTGTTTCTTTTCTTTTGTTTCCATCCAATTCTACCTATTTTTCTATAAATCCACATTTCAAAGGCTTCAATTTTCTGCTCTGTTTTCTTGTCTAACGTCCCTGTTTCTGCACCATACAGAAATATTGAGAATTTGTAACATTTTGCTATTCTTAATTTTAGCCCGAGTATTATTTGACATGGCAATGAATGTAAACTATTTAATCCAATTACACAATGCTCTCTTTAATTACATGCTTTACACTTGTCTGTGTTCTGGACGAGTTGCTCAATCTCGGTGTAGGTGTTGATGCCTGATGTTGTTGCCTCTCGTCTCAGCGTTCTTTTTAATGTTTCCCTAGCTCGACTTCTTTTATTTTACCCCCTGGTTCCCATTTGAAAATCTGCTTTGAGATTCTCTTGCTATCTCTTGTTCTTACACGACAACATATGATCACCTTCTTTTCTTGATATATATGGACGCTTGTCATTTCATGAATAATTCGGGTTGGAATATTGCCAGCAAATTTTCAGTGTACAGGACTATGTAATAAGGGGAATTAATGCACGGAAAAGTTAACAGACCAACGGTTATATTATTTATCCCCCTTTTACAAAAATTAATGTGTTATTAGTCCATCTCGGGTGATAAGGATCATTGATTTCATCCAGTTCTTAGATTAATTTAGCTACGTTGCTATGTGAAGATGGCTGTCAATCTGATGCAGGTCTTGTAGGTCGCTGCAGAACAGCGCTTCTCAAATTTTCCTTTACCGCGGACCACCTAAATACGCTTACACTGAGGTTGTTTCCTTCAATTATTCACTTGTAAGCACAGTACACATTTTATTTGTGTCCTCTCAAACTCCTTTATCAACATATTTATTTCTTCACTGGTTACACCACACTTTGTTAGGTGGGATGATTCCCCGTAGAGTAAAAAAAAGTTAAGAGCTCCGTCACGCAAAGTGGCGTATAGGGAATATGGTGTTATTGACCATAAATTTTACAGACCTTCAGCACATGGTTTTTGGGGAATTGCGGCCGCGCCGCTTTCCTTTCCCAGAAAAAAATCCGGTACCCATTTAAGGCTGGGTGAACCCGGAAGCCGTCGGTTGGGATCGAACCCTATCCCTTGTCCTTAGTAGTCCAGTTCACTAACCACTGAGCTATCACAGCTCCCACGATGATTCCCCTACTCTGTCCTTATCAATGTTGAGCCGCTTGAGAATGTGTATTCTGGTAGGTCTTTTTGTTTCTATGATGTATACTATATGTAGACTATATTGTGACAACTTAGAAAAAAACATACGTTAAGACTGGCTCTCATCATCATCATGTGCCATACCGGTTGGCGTAGGCGATCATGTCCCTCCACAATCTTCTATCTACAGTGCATCGTATCAGTTCTGTTGTTGACTGTTTTCCATGCCATGACACCAAGCTATCCAATATTTTCTCTCTTTGTCGTCCGAGATCTCTCTTTCCTTTTATTTTGCCAGTTGTAACCAAGTATTCCAACTTTCCTCTTCGCATGATGTGCCCGAAAAATGTTGATTGCTTCTTTCTGTTGTTTTTTAAGAGCTCCCTTTAGGATCTACATAACATTTAAGAACACTTTTTCTTGTTTCTATTGTCAAAAATGGATTGCACAGTATATTCCTAATTTTTTGGAAAGCTTCTTTTGCTTGAGCCATTCTGTATCTCACCACTATTGTACATCTACCAACTGAGGTTAATATTGTTCTGAGATATTTAAATTCATTTACCTGTTTTAATATTGTTCCACTTGTCTTTATTTGTGCATTCTGGTGACGTCTGTTTTGTTTGTTGCTAAAATTACATCTGTCTTTTTTTGCTATTAAGACTGAGTCCTTTTTTTGTGTGTGTTCATTCACTATAATGTCTACCATTTCTTGTAACTCATTTTCACTTTTGTGTAATAACTGATAAAGAGTAAAGGGTGAAAAAATATAAAGAAAAACAACTAGACAAACAAGAATAGAAAATACCAGGGAGCTTAATGGGTTAAATAACTGTAAGTCAAAATTAGAATTTATAAACAGTTGAAGAAACATACAAATGAAGTGAACTATAAGGGACAAGAGGTGAGGGTAAGCTGCGATTAATGGTTCTTAGGTTCACCAAGCCGTACATGGGTACCGAATTTTTCTTGGAAAGTAGAACGGCCTGGCGTGATGCTGACTACGTCTCCCATAAAATGTGTGGTTGATTATTGAAAAGTATGGGCATTAACACAATAATTACCATATGGGTCTTAAAGGGTAGAGGTAAGCCCCCCCCCCTCTCCCCACCCGGGTAATAATAATAGTGGGTAAGTAAAGTACGAGACTTGTATCGGCTTCCTAGCACGCGAGTTTCCACCCATATGTGATAGCCGCCTATCCAGAAGTATTCGGAGACTTCTGGATAGTGTCGCTTCAAGAATCGAAACTCACGATGCGAGGCGGCATTCCTCACCTTCCCAGAGTACTACCCTGGTTTCCTGTCAGCGGCTGAGTCGAACACCGGGGCGGAGGGGGGGGGGTTATTTTTTTCCAACCACTAGTACAACTCACATCCTTCCAGCTTGAACCGAACATGGATTGTCCTAACGTCGTTAGCTTTGTCAGGTTTTCCCAACTAGGCTACCGAGACACCCATTGTTTGTGTGTGAAATATCTATCACCTACACAAGCCGGCATAGAGCTTGGTGATGTTGTGTGTACGCAGAATACGTGAATTACCTGCACGTATCTTTGCTCTCTTTGCATCATTACTTTCCTATTACAGTATTTCATGTCACAATGTCTTTGCCTTGAGAACTTCGCCTATTTATAATTTTCTGCAGAAAACAATAAGTACTTTTCAAGACGATAAAAACAAAGAAAATTCAGAAACAAAGAAATCAAGTTAACAAAAACAGTAAGGGTTCCATCCAGACCATTAGCCGTATGCAGAAAATGTGTGTTTACGTCCATATTTTTTATTAACCAAACGCATCAATTGTATAGGCAATGTGGTCGAAATCATGCCAGGCCGACATATTTTCCCTCACAAATTCTTCCTCTTCTACTACCTTTCAGCTCCCTGTGGAGCATAGGTATTCAACAAACACTTTCCAAGTCGTTCTGTTTCTTGCCATTCTTTAAAGATCATTGCATGTCTTTTCCATCATCTTCATCTCTGCGTCTATCTGTCTTCTCCAAGAATTCGTTGGTCTTCCTTTTTGTCTTTTTCCCTGGGGATTCCAAAAAAGGGCCTGTTGTGTAATACTCTCAGTTGGCTTCCGTAGTGTGTGTCCTATCCAGCGCCATCATCTTCGCTGTATCTCTTTATCCACTGGTATTTGACTGGTACATTTCCATAATTTTATATTAGTGATTTTGTCCTGCCAATTCGCTGACAGATTCGTCTTCATTTAAGATGGTTGAATCTAGGAGCCGTCGATCAATCCTGATTTCTTCTTCTCAATAATTCAGCTTAAACGGCAGAAAGATCAAAACACAACACAACGAGCCTTCAATAAACGTTGCGAGAATACCAGACCCAACGGTCGACCACTAAAAAAAATGGATCGACGGAATATTAGAAGCACTAGGAAACATAACAGCAGCAGAGGTGAACAGAAGAGCAAAAGACCGCAAATTATATCTACCCTCGACGCTGAAAAGCAAATAAGGAAGGAAAGAGGAAGATGAAGAAGAATTCAGCAACCGCAGACATGAGAATACAATAGGTACCTGGTTAAACGTTGACACAAGTCAACCTAAATGTTCACGTTAGGGATTTTTTACCGTGTTTCATTTGTTGTAGGCTGCGTCACTAGAGTAGGCGGGAATATATGGGCGCAGCCATTGTTGTGTGTGTGTCTTAATGGTTCATCGTATATCCCTAGACCGGCCGTACGCTAATGTTGACATTGCAGGAAGATCTTATGGTCTGTTTGATGTGCGACGGGGATAATCCGACTACTAACTGTGTTTCATGTGTTCGGATTTGGCGTCAAAAACAATGTCCTAATATCATCAAGCGCTATACATTAAAAAAAAAATGACAATCATCATTTTCTGGAGGGCGTGAATTTTTTATCAATATGGTGGATAGGCGGCAGGAATCATTGAAAGCTATGTCTGAAAAGTGTTCCTTGTTGCAGATTCCTCATGTACCAAATCCGGCTTGTTGCAGGAGCTACTGAGTTAAGTGCTCTGTGCACACCATGATCTGTGTGTCTCATCCGTTTTGATCGTGTTTCGATATTCCAATTGTTTACGATGTAGGATGATATCGTATGACAGGGAACAGCTGGCTGTGTATCACTTTATGTGCGGTTTCGCCTTCTGTCTTTTGGCGTGTGCTGAAACTGCTATGATGGGGTCTACAGCTACCTTTCTTTGTTTGGCAGATGAGTTAGTAATTCGGATGATTCCACTGGCACGGGTGGTTCAGCAATTATGAATTTTAATTCGTTTCAGTGATACCGGGGCTTCCATAACAATAACAATAACAATAACAATAACAATAACATACAGGATGCGGAATTCTACGAATTTCTTAGAGCAATTGATTGTGATTTTATTTATTTCTTTTGTCCTGACCGCTTTGCAATGGACATGTGGTATACAATCTCCATCACACTCACCCATCCAACACCCACCTTCCCTCCCCTCCTCCATCAACAAACACACATATATAATAGCATTGAATGATACATTTCAAGTTGATTTTTTTTTCTGACTGATAAGGTCCCGTGGTTCACCAGGATTTTTTTTTTTTCTGGAAAGTAAAGACGGGCTGTTGTGATGCCGACTACATCAGCCAAAAATGTTTTGCAGCCATAGAAAAATATGGTCACTAGCAACTTGTCCCCAAAGCGTCTAACAAAGCAGAGGAGAAGACCTCTACATTTTTTTTACAAATTTATATTAAAGTTTAAATTATAGATGTGCATTTTTTTGCAGAACAGTAGATGAATAAAGAAAAAAATTAACACTGAATCAGCGGCCATAAACAAACTTCACGAATATCATGTTAAGGTGGGAGATGACGGGAGAGAGCGCTACGTGGAGAGATCTATAGAAGACTTGGCAACCAACACAAAACAGTCGCTACACGTTGAGGGATATTTCTCATAAGAAATCTGAGCACCTATGGACTTGTCCGATGTGCAATGAGAATGAGTGGTCGACTAAACTAAACTAAACTGGACTAAACTAAACTAAACTAAACTAAACTAAACTAAACTAAACAATAAATGAAGTTATGAGAACAAAAGACAGTTAGGACATACAAAGTAGTGCTTTCAAAAAAAATGTTAGTCCGGATTTAGGATTTAAAGCGTAAACAAATGATAAAAGGACCTTCCTTCCTTCCTTCCTTCCTTCCTTCCTTCCTTCCTTCCTTCCTTCCTTCCTTCCTTCCTTCCTTCCTTCCTTCCTTCCTTCCTTCCTTCCTTCCTTCCTTCCTTCCTTCCTTCCTTCCTTCCTTCCTTCCTTCCTTCCCCTTCCTTCCTTCCTTCCTTCCTTCCTTCCTTCCTTCCTTCCTTCCTTCCTTCCTCCCTCCCTTCCTTCCTTCCGTCCTTCCTTCCTCTCTGCCATCACCATCAACACTCTTATTAAATATAGATAAAAACAAGCAGCAAATAGTTTCCATCTAAACCTTGGAGGGTGGAAGGTGAAATCAAAATCAGGAAGCAGAAAAGATCATTTCGTTTGATTTTTGTGTGTGCTCACAACTGACGCTGACACATCACAAAAATATGCGTGAGAGAGAGAGAGAGAGAGAGAGAGAGAGAGAAATGGAAAAAATTGTGTTAGTTCGTACATATTCTTCTATTTGTGTGTGAGAGAGAATATCTGTGAAGTCAATTGTAAAAAAAACGTGTTTTTGTGAGTATTCTTTAAGTGAATGATTATTCTTCTAGATGTTATCGTCGGTATTTTGTTGCTTTTGATGTCGTGTTCTCAGGTACGAAACTTTTATCACAACGTATGATCAGTTTCTTGATATATGTTTGTAATTTCTTCCAGTTGTCTTTTTTATTACAAAAAAAAAAGAAGAAAGAAAACTTACTTTTTTTTTAAATTTTGAACAATTTTACATACGCTCATGAAATTCGTGTGATTTCTACACAGACATGCACACCACACAAGCTGCACGCACTAGAATTCTGCTCCATTCAAAAATAACATAAAATTGCAATAGAAATCAAGAAGGTCACATTCAAAACACGCTCAGACATAAATGTACATGCGTGAATATGCTAGAATATACAAATGTATACTCTAATGTGTATGTGATTTTGTGGATTAGGTATGACGTAAGTCAGGCTATTACCTTGTTTCAACTGAATGCCTGCTCGCTGAGGTGTTACCGCCCAAAAGTTGTAAACATTTCAGCATTGCGAGCACGGGCTGTTGAGGGTAAAATGACGTCAGCCGTCTATAGCTAACATAGGTGATGACGTCACAAGCTTAAGGTGCTTTCCGGGAAAATCCTCTCAGCCCTTCGGATCTAAATATAGACTGCAATGGTCAGGTTATAGCTATCTATAGATTTACAGAGCCATGTGGGCTGACAGGATCTTCCCTGAAAACATCAAAATAGAGTTACGTTTTCAGTTTTGCCTGCAGGGTCGGTAATTGTTTGAGTGACGTCAGCTGTCTACAGCTGCTATAGCTGATGACGTCACGCTAGTTTGAGCGTTTACTTGCTTGCTTGCTTGCGTTCGTCCGATGACTAAACTATTCTAGAGTATTCTGGTAGACTAGAATGTTCTTCTTCATCATCCGCCCTTAAAAGGACGTTAAGTGGGCGTGTCTGCGTTGTGTTGTGGTTTGCAGTATAACTGTTATTTTTGCGCATTTCGGCCCAACACATCCGACTTCAGCACGACATTTTTGAGTACCGGGTTGTCTTCCCTCTTCGATCCCTGCACTCTTGGCCGGACTAGACAGGTTAGTCTGTTACTGGAGGCACCGCGGAGAGGTAGAGCAGGGTCTGGATGGTTTTGGTTCACCGATCCTGGCGCAAGCCATCAGCAGTGGATCGCTGACAACTTCTAGCTCTGGTGCTGGGAGGCACTGTTTGAGCGTTTGAACTATATATATATATATATTTATATATATATATATATATATATATATATATATATATATATATATATATATATATATATATATATATAGACGGCAATGGTCAGGCGATGGAATAAATGTTGAGTTTATAAAGAGAGAAATGAAGAAACCGAGAAAGATTTGTATTATTTAATGTTGCCATAATTTTGTAATGAAATGTTTGAAAATTTAAAAAAAAATATTGAATAAAAGAATAATCTATTGGATCCATTAATGAAGTTCTTGGTGAATTATATTTTTCTTGTGTGTGGATGTAATTACGTGGTTGTGTCAACATATTGATGCGGATTTGCTGGTTGACAGGTGAAATGTTCTTGATGTTAACAGATGAAATGTTCTTGATGTTGACAAATAAAATGTTCTTGGTGTTGGCAGATTAAATGTTCTTGATGTTAACAGATGAAATGTTCTTGATGTTGACAAATAAAATGTTCTTCGTGTTGGCAGATGAAATGTTCTTGATGTTAACAGATGAAATGTTCTTGATGTTAACAGATGAAATGTTCTTGAAGTTGACAGATGAAATGTTCTGGATGTTGACAGATGAAATGTTGTTGATGTTGACAGATGAGATGTTCTGGATGTTGACAAATGTTACTCTTATTGTGTGTGTGTACACAAGTTTCCCGGTACTCTGTCATTCCATCCTATATAATCAGTATATACACTACACACAACTCCTTGCTTTAGTCTCAAAGTATTATTTTAGCTCTAATAATAAGAGTAGGAAACTCTTGATACAGAGTTTCGCAGCATGAGTCAATCTGATCATCAGACGACGACGATACTATGCAATCCATTTTTGACAATAGAAACAAGAAAAAAAGTTCTTAAATGTTATGTAGAGCAAGTCTTATCATATGGATGCGAATCATGGACAATAGGAAAACAGACAAGAAAATCACTGGAGTCTGTAGAAATGTGGTTTTACAGAAGAATGTTGAGAGTACCATGGACAGCTAAGAAGAGTAATGAAGATGTTTCGAGAGAGGTCAAAGCAAAAAGCGAGCTGATTTCCAATATTAGGAAGAAACAATCATCATTTTTGGCCATGTAATGAGAAGAGAGCAACTGGAAAATATTGTAACAACTGGAAAAATTGAGGGACGAAGAGATAGAGCGAAGCAAAGAGAAAAAATAACAGACAGCTTAAGAGAATGGTTTGGTGGAAGGTCAACAACAGAAATGATAAATAGCTGCCGAGATCGAAAGTTGTGGAGAGACATGATCACCTACGCCAGCAGGCCCGGTACTTGATGATGGTGATTAAGTCTCCATTTTGTGTTCCCGAACACATCTTGCTCATTCTGTGGTCGTATCCGTCTATCCAATATTGGCAAATTCAACAACGAGAGAAGCTTGTCAGAAAAAAAACCAGCAGCCACAAGACACGAATAATTTACCAAACTACTGACTTATCACGATTGCTTGCTACCAACCGTTTGTCAAAGAGTCACAAGCCCATATAATATATGGGGCTCATCGCATCGGTCATGTCATCTTTAAGAGTTTTATTCTTTACTCTTTCAGTCAGTTACTAGATACATGTCTTTCATGAACGATGAATTAAATATATATATATACTAGGGTTTGAAGAGCAGGAAAGAACAAACCACATGAAAATGGATGTTCTCATCAATGTTTGGCGTCGTTTGTAGAGAAGTTCTTGGAGGTGTGAGAACCGGATCTTGAGAGAGAAACCACACTCAGCAATGGGAAAAGGAGAATGCCATTAACAGTGTTTATTAGCTGCAGCGATTGAAGAGCCACTTTCATTTCTGTCAAGAATTCACAAAAATCCCATTAGTAAAGATTTGTTTTTTTTTTTCCCACGCCTCTTAAAGATTAACAAACATTCTTTATTTCATTATCACCAAATATAATATTGACCATACTAGCTTTTAAGTTATGAAAAGAAAAGTATTGGTTCAAGAAACGACTCCTATTTATTGATACTCTTTTCTCCAAAATTATTCCTTTTAAGTTCTAACTTTTAACTGCTCGTACAGCTTCACGATCAGTAGTAAACCACTGCTTCATGTTGTCAAATAATCCAACTCATTTTACAAAAGTGAAGATGAGAAGATTAATGTCTCCTTGTCTTTTGCCTCACACCTAAAGAATATCGATCACCGGTGCACAATAACATGTCTTTATTACACATTTGGGACTGGTACCAATTGGGTTGTCATTGGTCCCACTACTTAGCTTCACGTTTAGTTAAAATATTCCCATATCTGCTCTCTTGCTCATTTCAACAGCCAGCGGAAGGTGTGTACATTTACCGTTCTTGTACATCAGGTTATGTGCGACTCGCAGCTAAGACTCCATGCCCTGTCCGCAAATTCAGGAGAGGTGTTGCGTACATTTTTTAAAGCCAACAAATTTACCTGAATATTCACCTTTTGCTTGGTCTTTTCGACTTTTTAATTGTCAAGAATTCATTAACCTAGCTAGGAAGCATAAGGGAACTCCTGCATTTTCGCCGTTATCGAGAAGGCTAGACATCAAATCTCACTAATCAGAGAGGGCTAGACATCAGATCTCACTACCCAGAGAAGGCTAGACATAGGATCTCACTACCCAGAGAGGACTAGACAGCATGTATCACTACCCAGAGAGGACTAGACAGCGTATTTCACTACCCAAAGAAGGCTAGACATCAAATCTCACTACCCAAAGAAGGCTAGACATCATATCTCACTATCCAGAATGGGCTAGACATCAGATCTCACTATCCAGAGAGGACTAGACAGCGTATCTCACTACCCAAAGAAGGCTAGACATCATATCTCACTATCTAGAAAGGGCTAGACATCAGATCTCACTACCGGAGAGGACTAGACAGCGTATATCTCTACCCAAAGAAGGCTAGACATCAGATCTCACTACCCAAGAAGGCTAGACATCAGATCTCACTATCCAGAAAGAGCTTGTCATCCGATTTCACTTTCCAGAGAGGGCTAGACATCAGATCTCACTACCCAGAGAGGGCTAGACATCAGATCTCACTACCCAGAGAGGGCTAGACATCGGATCTCACTACCCAGAGAGGGCTAGTCATCAAATCTCACTACCCAGAGAGGGCTAGACATAGGATCTCACTACCCAGAGAGGGCTAGACATCATATCCCTCTATCCAGGGACCAGTGGAGGGCAAACCCGTAACAATTCTATGAATTTGAATAGAAAAATTATCAGCGCCTATGGTTGGACTCGAACCCGGAACCTTCTTGTTCTGAAGATTAACGTCTTCTAACCTACAAAGCCTCTCCCGCCACCCCCTCAAAACTGGTACACCTCCCCAAAAATCGATGTGATAGTAAAAATAACAGTTTCTGGGTCATATAATACAAGTAAAACAAGCTTAGTTTTTAAATAATTTACAATTAATTTTGTTTTCTTTAGACTGTAAAAATAATCCAATCTGGTCATTCCATCTGGATGCAGCAGGAGGCGATTGCCTGGAGGTCACGACACAGGCGGGATTGTACCCTAAAGTGTCAAGAAGCTAAAAACCCGAAACACTTGCTCGACGGGTCCGTTTCTGATGATCAGATTACCCCCTGCTGCGAAGCTCTATAGTTTCATATAATCAAAGAAAGGAAAATATATATATATATATATATATATATATTAGTGATCTTATATATTTACAAATGTAGGTGTTGTTTTGTGTGAACTGAGATATTGTTTAGGAGAAACAAATGTATGTTACCAGCTATTCAAAAAGGAACCCTCGATAATCTTTGATTTAAGCTCGTCCATCTTGTAAACAGAGTACAGAAAACACGTCACTGCCGGTGTATTATGAATCCGCAGTAAGGCAGTTCTGAAGATATGGTGGTTGGTTGCGTTCGCCCGATGACTAAAGTATTCTAGAGTATCGTGGTAGACTAGAATACACCTCTTCATCATCTGCCCTTACAAGGACGTAGTGGACGTGTCTGCATTGAGTTGTGGTTTGCAGTATAACTGTTATATTTGCGCCTTTCGGCCCAACACATCCGACTTCAGCACGGCATTTTTGAACACCGGGTTGTCTTCCCTCTTCGATCCCTGCACGCTTGGCCGGACTAGACAGGTTAGTCTGTTACTAGATGCACCACGGAGAGGTGGAGCAGGGTCTGGATGGTTTTGGTTCACCGATCCTGGCGCAATCCATCAACTGTGGGTCGCAGACAACTTCCAGCTCTGTTGCTGGGAACGCGCCTTCGCCTCCTACTGAAGATATGAAATGGTGGTTTAAAAAAAGGATAATTTTATTTATTGTTATTGTTTACGATTATTATATCATATTATTATGGTTATTATGATTATTGTTAAGGGACTTAATCACATAAATATGTTCAAAGAATAACATTTTTGAAAGGTTGTTTCCCTTATGTTTTACTCTACTTTAAAACTAGTCTCATTATTTCAAGTCGGAAATATGAGTCGGGCTTTAATAGATAAATAAAATAATTATAATTGATTTTTTAATTTAATAGTTATGAATGAACAGTTTTACAACACAAGAGAATAACGTTTCATTATTGATAATTTTATAGAAGATTTAAGTCGATATAGTAAAATATCATGCTCTATATAGTCTGATATCATTAAGTGACGTCTCCCCATTGAACGTTGGCTACCACGGAACGCCATTCCGTTCTGTCTCTTGCTTTGATGCTGCAGGTTGTCATAGGCTGACTTGTCCATCTTTTGATGTTACACGACCATGTTAGTCTTGGTATCTTCTGCCTCTTTTAACTTATATTTTCCCCTCGAAGATTACTTGTTGTGTCTTTTAACATGCCACAAAAATCTCATTTGTCTTGTTTGAATTGTGTTTAGTAGTTCTCTCTAAATGTCGAGTTGTTTTAAGATTTCATCGTTTGTTTTCTTTTGTTTCCATCCAATTCTACCTTTTCTTCTATAAATTCACATTTCAAAGACTTCATTTCTAGTCCGGTTTTTTTTTGTCTAATGTCAATTTGTCTGTATATCCAGGGTAGTTGCAGCTCTGTCTCCAGATCTATTCTTTCAACTTTGACACCCTCTCTTACTATATAGTCTACTGTACCACTTACAGTAGAAGCAGTATCGAACCCGTACTCAGTGGCACAGCTTTCGTGGCAAGGCGCTGTGCCACTTCAATCCTGCTTCGGTCCATACATTGTTCTTTGTTTTTTTTCTGTTGTTGATTATTTGTCATTTTTTTCCGAGTGCTGTAAACATACTTCTTCCTCTGAATTGATTCGCGTGTTCCAACTTTCCTCTTTTCACGATGTGCCCGAAAAATGTTGATTGTTTCTCTCTCTCTCTCTCTCTCTCTCTCTCTCTCTCTCTCTCTCTCTCTCTCTCTCTCGATCAGGACTCAATCACAGTAGGATTCCAGACTCTCACATGAAGTCAGCTGTCAGGTAAAGTGTGTTGATCGCCCCCACAGACAGAACATCACAATTAGAGTCTCCCAGATCCACTCTGATTGAACACCCGTTAAAACGTTGCACTGTGTTCTGCGCCAGTGGCCCAGTGCATCCGATTTCAGTCAGTATTTTGTTCAGGTTTGCTTTCCTTAGCTTTTGATTGTCCCCAATCTTCCTGCAAGGCAGCAGATTGTCTTTTCTGTAGGGGGATTCTGCCCTTAGATGGTCGGCCCTCCCAGGTTTACGAGCACCATCTGCCCGAGTCACTAGAGGTGACTAACACAGACATGCACACACAAAGATATGATGTGTATAAATGATTGTTTCTTTCTGATGCTTCTTTGGAGCTCCCTTTCTGTGTTGGCTTCTTTGATAATTTCCTCGTTGGTCTTTTTAGCTGTCCAGGGTTCTTTCAATATTATTTTGAAGATCCCATCTCTGTGGCCTCTAATCGTCTTTATTATTACTATTAACCTTATTATTAATAATATATTTCCAGATCATTCTGATTGCATTGACGTAACATATAGCATAATCATCAATATAAATATTCTTCTTCTGGGAGTGCTTTTGACGTCAAACTCAACATGTTCAAAGAAAGCGTTGATAAAGTCATGGCTAATGGTATTTCTAAACAGCTGTCCAGGTATGCTAGTGGTGATAGCTACACGGTTACTGTCTGTTATTGTTTGGCCTTTTCTGGGCAGAAACCCGAAACTCGTCATCTAGCGGGACAAGATAGGATGACCATCTCCTGTCTTTCTTTCATGTTATGATGTCTCCATATTGAGAATTACGTTGTACTGTTGCCTGAAGCTTGTTGCAATGGGAAGTATGCAATTTATCTGCCTTTTTCTATGATAGCTCGTTGTGTAATGAATCACTTTTAAAAATAATTTTAAAAAAACGGCAACTTCTCGTGTGTGATGTGTAGGGCCTACTGTGTTAGCGCTCAGTTTTCTTTTGACCAACTGAACATCGTGGGGCTATTTCGTTGGCACCTCATTCTCTTCTTCTTCCTCTACTACTACTACTACTACTACTATTACTATTACTACTACTACTAGTACTACTACTACTACTATTACTATTACTACTACTACTAGTACTACTAATACTAATACTACTATAACTATTACTACTACTACTAATGCTACTACTACTACTACTATTACTATTACTAGTAGTAGTACTACTACTACTACTGTTACTATTAGTACCTATTAGTACTACTAGTACAACTACTAGAACTACTACTACTACTACTAGTACTACTACAACACTACTACTGCTAGTAATACTACTACTACTAGTACTACTACTAATACTACTAGAACTACTACTACTACTAGAACTACTACTAGTACTACTACTACTAGTACTACTACTACTAGTACTACTACAACTACTACTACTACTAGTACTACTACTACTACTACTAGTACTACTACTACTAGTACTACTACAACTACTACTACTACTAGTACTACTACTACTACTACTAGTACTACTACTAATACTACTAGAACTACTACTACTACTAGAACTACTACTATAGTTCGCTTCAGATTTTTTTGCCTCACTTCAAAAAACCACAGCTCAGCAACCATTTGTGCTACAGTGCTGATATTTTGCATGTAACCTACTGAATCTCATAACGTAATAGAAAAAATAAATTCATTGCAAACAAACTGCTGGTTTTTCTTGTGCGCTTGCTTACCAGGAGGATAAAAGTATGATTAAACTTGGGCACATTTGAATCAAAATTTAAGAGTATTTACCCCTTCCATATCACTTCAAGAATGATTTAAACATCTTCATTTGGGAATTTCCTTTATATGTTGTGGGTAAAGGCACCGGTTTACACTATTGAATTGCAAATGTCAGATTTTTGTCAATATTTGCACATATGTGTAGCAAATTTCTCTTATATTTGGTGCGCAATTCTGGTTTGCACTTACTGGATTAAAATTGTCAACTTTTTGTATCACGTCATTAGTATAACGTCACCAAAAATACAAAATCAAATTATTTACATAGGCGTGTTTTGTGAGTTGTGCCCTTAACAATGAGTTTAAAGTTGAAATTTGTTACTGAACAAAATATTACAAAGAAATTATATTTATATTTTTGTAGAGAGGCAAAACGAGGGAGTCTATATCACAGCATATCAAATCCTGAAAAGAGAACGATGCACGTGTTAGGTTTAAGTAAACGGTCGTTTCATAGATCAGTGAAAAATGTTCAATGTGAATGTTCAAGGAAAGAAAGAAGTCGAGGAAGAAAACATTTGTTAGACAGTTTTGACAGAGAACTTGTCCGCAGAGAGATTTGTAAATGTTTGACTTAGGGAAGAAGTTACCATAAGGAAACTTAAGATTTGGCTTAAAAGAACACCAGTATTGATGTATCAAAAACTACACTATGGAGAAGTGTGCGGAGTTTAGGCTTCACTTTTAGAAAATATTCTTGTGGAAGAAACATCATTTGCGAGAAACCTCATTTAGTAGCTGCAAGAAGCAAATATTTACGTGAAGTTAGACAAATGCGTAATGAAGATTATGACATTGTGTACTTGGACGAAACATGGATTAATGCCCACCACACAAATGAAAAAGAATGGCAGTCATTAGATGGACTATTAAAAGGTATGTACCTAGCAGCAAAGGAAAGCGCCTTATAGTGGCACATGCTGGGAGCAAAAATAATGGCCTGGTGGAGAATGCTGAACTTGTTTTTATTGCAAAGTCAACTGATAACCAGGATTATCATTCAGAGATGAACAGTCATATGTTCAGAGATTGGATTAAAGACACTCTTTTGCCTTTATTAGATCGACCATCTTGTTTGATCATGGATAATGCATCTTACCATAACAAGTGGCACAGAAGATAAAGTTCCAACATCATCAAGCACTAAAGCTGAAATAAAGACATGGCTGACAAGGGAACAAATACCATTTAACGATATGTATCTCAAGCCTGAATTACTTTCACTTGTAAAACAGATACAACGGCCAAAGATATTTCAAATAGATAAATTAATTGAAGAACATGGTCATAGATGTTTGAGGCTGCCTCCATATCACTCACACCTAAATCCTATTGAATTAGTTTGGGCAAAGATCAAAGGGCAAGTAGCATCCGAAAATAAAACTTTCAAATTATCTGATGTTAAAGAGCTTACCAATGTTGCTATTTCAAACATAGACAAAGATTATTGGGCTAGTTGTGAAGACCATGTTATGGTTGAGGAAGATAAGTATTGGAGAAACGATGGTCTGTGGGTTATTCAACCAAAAATGGTAATACGTCTATTAGATTCGGCAGATTCTGAATAAAACTCATTTGTTTTGAACTTACTGAAGTGACTTTGTTGGAGTTGGAAACTCTGGATACGGACCACTTCAGGAACTGTTTTTTTAGTGAGTTGACGATGTATTCTGTGTTCTTAAAATAAATAATTTCTATTCGGTGAATGTTCGGCCTATTTTGATTTGATTCAATATTAGTTGTATAATTAAAAGAGCCCAATCCAAATGGGTAGCATGTTGTGAAAAAGTGCAATTGTGGCGGTTTATTCCCCTATACACCTTCAGGCATGACAGGAACACTTACTTACTTACTTACTCTCTTATTATAAAGTAATAATGTCCCTTATATAAAATAAAAGTTACGCCTTTTCCTCTAAAAAGTGTAAAAGATCTCATTTACCGTACATTCTGTTTTTTGTGTCAAATAAATACAAATATGAAGGAGATCAAAGGAAGTTGCCGCTTTGAGGAAACGGTAACACATACGATAATTTAAATGATAAATTCGTTACTACGTCATTGAAAATCTAAGGTCGCATGCAAAAAATCATGGTATTCTATCAGACGGTTTTCGAGATATTACTGGAATTAGGGAGGCAAACAATCTGAAACAAACTATAGTACTACTACTACAAGTACAATAACAACAACAACTACTATTACTAGTACTAGTACTACTACTACTACTACTACTACTACTACTACTAATACTACTTTTCCGGTCTCATTTAAGGTGAAGTGAATCTACAAACCTGTCGATCTAAGATCGAACACAGCATCTTTCCTTCGTAGACAAGTTCAGTAACAACTGCCCCACCACAGTTTCATTTTACTAGACCACAACACTTGGACTAGACCAGTGCACTTTTTCGCTGGCATTACATTTCCTAACTCAATGAACTTGAAAAGAACTATTTTATCAGCGGGGTTATCTGAGCAGCGCTAAGCAGGGATCGACATCACGCTAAATTTAGCGCTAGCACTCCAATTTCTGTTCTAATAAAATGAGAAGATTAAAAAACGTTGCATCAACAATGTATTTAACACACCCCTCTTTTGGATAGTGGTTAATCTTCTTTTCATTCTTCTTCTTCTTATTTCCTTCCTCGTTTACATTTCAGCGTCAAGGAAAGATAACATTTGCTGCCTTTTGTTCTTCTGGTGTCCTCTGCTGCAGTTAAGTTTCCTGGTGTTTCTAATATTCCCTCAATCCATTGTTGTGTGGTCAGTCCTGGTATGGTGTTATCTCAACTTTATTGAAGGCTCGTTGTGCTGTGTTTTTATTTGTCTGTCCTATCACATGGCCATACCCATTTTATTTGTTCTTTCTATATGTATTCAATGATGGAAATTACTCTTAGCTTTTTCTCAGTTACTAATTTCCGATTTTATGTCTCAAACTTTTTCCAGTCATTCGTCTAACACATTTCATCTCGGTAGTGGTTATTTTCTTATTATTCTTGAGTGTAGAGTCCAGGTCTGGCATTGGCGGCACACCTTTGAGATGAAGATTGTGTTGTAGAGTGCCCTTTCTTTATCTGTAGTGTAACTTCCTTGTTGGGCAGCACTGGTGACAGTTGTGTAATGATTTGACAAGCTTTGTTGTATCTTGAGTCTATCTCTTCTGCATGATTACACCTTTATGAGACGTATTTGTACCTGAACGTCACACAAGATAATCGCTTGAAATAAACGAACTATCCTTTCTCTCTCTCTCTTCTCTCTCTCTCTCTGCGATCAAGACTCAATCAGAGTAGGATTCCAGACTCTCTCATGAAGTCAGCTGTCTGTTTGAGTGATTCGATAGTCCCATATAGTTTCTCTTCCAGGAAGGTGGGTGTGGACCACATTGCTCTTCTCAAGACTGTGTACTGGGGGCAATCCTGTAGAACATGTTTTGTAGCCATATTGTCCAGTGTACAGTGGCATAGGCTGGTTGTACCTATTTTGAATGTTCTTTTTTTCTAGTATTAACGGCAACTCCCAGCCACCACGAGCTAACTTTAAACGTCCCAGTACAATCAGTTATCAAAGTTATCATCTCGAACATGAGTCGTGTCTGAGGACTTAACAATCGAGTGTGAACGAGAACATTTATTACCGGATTCTAACAGCCGCACCAGTGTTTCTCAAACGAGGCTATGTCGAGGGTTTTTATATGTCCAGAAAGATGCTGGTTTAAAAAAAAAATGCAATGTGTTTTTTAAGCACTTTTATTTTTATTACACTCTTACAGTGGTGTGTAGTTAACTAGAAACTTTACTACAAAAAGAAGTAATACAAATCTTTTATACCCTAATGGTAATGTAATATTACAGATTGATTACATTTATCATTCTATAGTATACTGCAAAGTTGAAGATATCTCTATGTAGATCGCTTTAAAAAGAAAGCTGGATTGTTATTTATCGTAGCTGTCGCATTGGACTGGGAATAGTTAGTGTAGTTGTGCTCCTACAGCGATGATGTAGTTTTCTTGTGCTCTGCTGTTCCCTCATATTGGCTTTGTTTTCATATATTTAGGTTATATTTTGATAATACATTTGTCTTTTTTCGATTTCTACTCCCTTTGGCTGTTTCTAGGTAACAGTTTACGAGAAACCTTTCCCCGAGTAGCCTGTATACTATATATGTATATTTCATTAGTTTCCACTGAATTTGAAAATTGTTTCAAGGGTTCTTCCGCAGTAAATATGTTGAGAATATGTGGAGCGGGTGAACATATTGTGGCCGCTATGGGGTGTGTCTTTCTCTGTTTTGGCTAAAGTAAGATTCAGGAAATACGGAAAGTATTAACGTGGGATCTCAAGCAAGGATTACACCTTGTCACATGTGTCCAGCGTTCACCGCTTGCAGATTCATACGTTTCCTACCTCTGTTCTCAACTTGCTTATTTCCACGTTCAGGCAAAGTTTGTCTCACATTGATGATTTACGTATCAGAGCTCATTGAGACCTCATTTACAGTTTGATATGTTTCTTATATTCATTTTGAAAAGTTATGTGCGCAATTCGCTTATTTATTTACTCTTTTTATTTGTTTGTATAAAACAACTTTAAAAAAAGAAATGCTAGTCTTCCATCTGAAAGCAATTGGGTCTGCGATTTATATTTTGTGCAAGTTATTTACAAATTTCATGAACTTTTTAAAAATAAAAATTTTTTAAAATGTAATGCAAATTGTAAGAAAATTAAAAACGATGCAAATAAAAAATATAAATAAAATATAATATTTATATTTTATAAATAAAAGTATGCAATTTTTTAACATTATTATTATTTTATTTTTTTTTATTGCGTTCGCCAGCTCTCTGGCCAAGTCCTTAGAGACTAGGTACTGGATTTTGCATGTTAATCCGTTTTCCACAGCAGCCGCGTGCACAGGGGTCCCTCTCCGCACAGGCAGATAACTCCATCTTCGGAGGTACTCATATTTTTTCCATCAAAGAATAACTGACGCTTCAAGATGGGCCTCACTGATGAGACCAGCTTGAAACTACATTTTCTTGCAGCTACGTATATATATATATATATATATATATATATATATATATTGTATATGTATATTGTTAGTGTTAATATATATGTGATTTATCTATTTACCTGAACTTCCTCTAAATGTGTGTCGATTTTAATATTTAATAATTTACATAAACCGAAAATAGCCGTTATATGTTCACATAGAAGCAGTATATAACCTACCATGATAAGTGAACATGGGCACAGTTACCCGAGTTCTGGAAGATTTAACAAGATGATGATAACTTTTCTTCTTTTATGGATGTCAGTACATGGTGGGGACGCACTGTTTGGACATGGGCCTGAAGTCGGAGACACCGAATTAACGAGTGAGCGGTCGGTGTTGATAAATCTAAGCCATCCTTTTCCATATTACGGACAGAACCTGTCTTATGTGGTGGTAAGTTTGCTGTTACTTCCTCGTAGATTGTGAATAGTAGTTAGTGTCTGAGAGCTACTTAAATTATAATTCTTTGTTCATTGTGTAGTGGGTTAATATTATACAAGAGCTACTTAAATTATAATTGGTTGTTCATTGTGTAGTGGGTTAATTTATGAGGGCTACTTAAAATATAATTGTTTGATCATTGTGTAGTGGGTTAATAATATACGAGGGCTACTTGTTCATTGTGTAGTGGGTTAATAATATACGAGGGCTACTTAAATTATAATTGTTTGATCATTGTGTATAAGGTTAATAATATACGAGGGCTACTTAAATTATAATTGTTTGTTCATTGTGTAGTGGGTTAATAATATACGAGGGCTACTTAAATTATAATTGTTTGATCATTGTGTATAAGGTTAATAATATACGAGGGCTACTTAAATTATAATTGTTTGTTCATTGTGTAGTGGGTTAATTTATGAGTGCTACTTAAAATATAATCGTTTGATCATTGTGCAATAGTTAATATCTGGGAGGTACTTATGATGTTAATAGTTTGATCATTGTGTAGAAGCTAATATATGACGGCTACTCAAAACGTTAATTGTTTGATTATTATGTAGCAGTTAATATCTGAATTAATTTACTATATGGATCCGAAACCTGGACAACATACTCAAACCAGGAAAAAAGACTAAATGTCTTCCACATGCGATGTCTCCGCAAAATAATGCACATCAAATGGCAGGACAAAATAACCAACTTAACTGTCCTGCAACGTGCTAAGACCCTAACAATCATGTCGATGCTCAGAAGTCGAAGGCTAAGATGGCTGGGGCATGTCCAACGGATGGAAGAAAAACGCATTCCTAGGCAAATACTATATGGCGAGCTAAAACACGAAAAACGACAAATCGGCAGACCTAAACTACGATATAGAGATATCTGCAAATCATCTCTGAAAGACTTCTCCATCTGTGAAAACGACTGGCAACATCTGGCAAGTGATCGCACATCATGGAGAGCACGTATAAGGAACGGTATAACAACATTTGAGACTGTGCTAAGACAGGACTTAGAAGAGAAGAGACTCATGAAAAAGGATGGTAAACCCTGTGGACCAGCGAGCCTGACCTGTTCATTATGTGACCGCGTGTGTTTGTCAAACATTGGTAGAATTAGCCACGAGAGAAGCTGTTCGGCAAAAACAATACCTCAAAAAAATACGCAATAGCCTCCACTAGACCGTCTGACAAGACGAAAAGGGCCATACATACAATATCTGAATTAAACTCAAAATGTTACATTTGCTATATTGTGCAGTTAATTTCTGATCGCTACTGGAGGTATCATTGTTTGATCATTGCAATAGTTGATAATACAAATTGTATTTGATTGCCATTCTTAATATAATTGTTTTATTATTGTGTAGTGGGTTAATAATATACGAGGGCTACTTAAAATATAATTGTTTTATTATTGTGTAGTGGGTTAATAATATACGAGGGCTACTTAAAATATAATTGTTTTATTATTGGTGTAGTGGGTTAATAATATACGAGGACTACTTAAGATATAATTGTTTTATTATTGGTGTAGTGGGTTAATAATATACGAGGACTACTTAAAATATAATTGTTTTATTATTGGTGTAGTTGTTACAGCGTTGTGATGTTCTTTGTTCTTTATCTCGTATAGTGGCTAGTACTTCAATGATCACAGCACATCACAACATTGAGGCACATGTAACTGATAAGATCATGACAGAGTCGTTTTCTTTAATATATAATGATAATCACATTTATTGGATTCTGCTGGCACACTTGATCTATAGTCTTGGATGCGACGTTTAATTAATGTCACACAATTTATTATAATTTATCTACTTACGACATGTAAGATGAACACACACAATTCTTGAAACACTTGGAAGTGGAACTCATCACTTCACTACTATTGTCATAATATTCTTGTCAACTTCTTTCTCTAGTTTCTATCAATGTCAATTCCTACTGACTTGACTACTCAAGACTTCTACTCTTAACTTCTCACTGTTCTGATTCTAACTGTTTCTAAACTGCTTAACTGCTTCTTGTCTAAATGTTTCTACTCTGTCCTAACTTAACTGACTTAGTCTACATTCTACTTTCTCTTCTAAAAATCTCTGGCTTAACTTGACTTTCTTCTTGTGCCGGACTTTAAATACTCCTCAACTCTCTCTTCCACCTGAGGCTCAGCAGCCAATCAGCTGCTGCCGAGCACCCCTGCGACCCTATGATCCAAGTATTGGCCACTCTACATTTACGTGTCCAGTGTCCACCATCTGTGACTCACCTGAACTTTCCCAAATTTGGACAAAGCATCCTGTTTTTCGCCTACTTGGTGACATAATGTTACCTCATGACAATGACCTCTCCTGGAAGTTGGATGACCACTTATTTATCAGCAGCCCAAAGTCATGGGATCAACGCATGCTCATCACAATAACAACCACTAGTTGTTGTGAACATGATGGACACTCGTGGAGATCTGACAATAACACCACGAGGTCGTTGCATGTAACTAAACTTTTCCATGTAGTGAGACATTGTGTCGTTCCACTATTCTGGACCTCTCCTTCGGTGCGTCACTACCCACCCTCTACAACTGGTGAGTGGGGATCATGTAACCTCCCATCGCTTTGTCCAATTACTCTGAACCTCACTCCTTCCTCCTGGTTACTACCCTTCTCCTATAACCTCTACTGTAACTAAACTTCTGACTCACTAGTTATACTGAAATACCATCATTATAGTTAAATCTGCTGGTCGCCACTATATGATACTGCTATCGTCTATTTGAGAAGCGGTAGCTTCCACCAGCTTCACTGTTACATAGTGGGTTAATAATATACGAGGGCTACTTAAGATATAATTGTTTTATTATTGGTGTAGTGGGTTAATAATATGCGAGGGCTACTTAAAATATAATTGTTTTATTATTGTGTAGTGGGTTAATAATATACGAGGGCTACTTAAAATATAATTGTTTTATTATTGTGTAGTGGGTTAATAATATACGAGGGCTACTTAAAATATAATTGTTTTATTATTGGTGTAGAAAGGTAATATTTGAAGCTAAATCTCAATGAAATTACTTTATTATTGGTGTGGTAATCTGATAAAGGAACGAATTTCAAATTAGAATTGCATGAAGAGGGACAGGATGACTGTGAAGGCGATCATCTTCCATAATTAAAAAGGGAGCTTCTTGAACCATCACCATGTTAACTAATTTTTTAATTGTCTGTTGAAAAAGATGATAAGAGGAGGAAAGAAGAGGAGACAGCGAGGCAGAGAGAGAGAGAGAGAGAGAGAGAGAGAGAGAGAAAGAGGGAGGAATTCCATAATTTTGTCTAATGGAGTCCCATCGAGGTCAATTCAAGCAAATAGACTAATCTTACTGCATTTATCTCAACCAAATAGACTATACTTAACAACAATTATCTCAACTAAATAGACTATACTTAACAACATTTATCTCAACTAAATAGACTATACTTAACCAGATTTATCTCAACCAAATAGACTATACTTAACAACATTTATCTCAACTAAATAGACTATACTTAACAACATTTATCTCAAATAAATAGACTATACTTAACTACATTTACCTCAACTAAATAGACTATACTTAACTACATTTATCTCAACTAAATAGACTATACTTAACTACATTTATCTTAACTAAATAGACTATGCTTAACTACATTTATCTCAACTAAATAGACTATACTTAACTACGTTTATCTCAACTAAATAGACTATACTTAACTACATTTATCTCAACTAAATAGACTATACTTAACTTCATTTATCTCAACTAAATAGACTATACTTAGCTTCATTTATCTCAAATAGATAGACTATACTTAACTACATTTATCTCAACTAAATAGACTATACTTAACTACATTTATCACAACCAAATAGACTATACTTAACTACATTTATCTCAACTAAATAGACTATACTTAACTACATTTATCTCAACTAAATAGACTATACTTAACTTCATTTATCTCAACTAATTTAATCTCAATTATACTAATATAAAAAGATACAAAATAAATTATACGAATATAAAAAGATACAAAGTAAATTCATTTCTCTTTTTTTTAATGCCGCCTTTACATAAGCTGTTTTGCACTTCACCCATGATGTGCATTTCACACCATAAATTAACATAGTTCCCAGTTATTTGAAATAACTGACAGACTCGCATACTAAACACATGGACTACCACGTATGGACGCGACCATTTTAAAGGACAATGTTCTAAAACAGAACACATTTAATAAATGTAGTGACATATCTGACATTTTGTAGTGGTTTAATAAATTATTATTATTCTTCTTTCCTTTGTTATTTGCCATTCAGCGTCGAGGGGAGATACAATTTGCAGTGTTTTGCTCTTCTGTTGGCCCCTGTTGCAGTTATGTTACCTAGTGTATCTAATAGTCCTTAAAATTCATATTTTTTGTTGTCGGCCCTTGAGTCTGGTATTCTCGCAACGTTTATTAAAGGCTCATTGTGTTGTGTTTTGGTCTTTCTGTCTTATCACGTGGCCACACCATTTCATTTCTCATTTCTTCATGTATTCTATGGTGGGGATTATTCCTAGCATTTTTTTCTGATCTTCATTTCTGGTCTTATCTCTTAGGCTGTTTCCTGTTATTCGACTAACACATTTCATCATGGTAGTGTTTATTTTTCGTACTGTTCTTGCATCTAAGAGTCCAGGTCAGGAATTTTGAACACACCGTTGGGATGAAGATTGATTGTAGAGTGCTCGTTTGCCTCTAGAGTTATTTCCTTGTTGGGCAATAGTGGTGATAGCTGACTGATGATTTGAGCAGCTCTATTGCATCTTAACTCTTTCAGTACGTTTCGCCGCTCCATGCGCCATGCAGATTTCGGTCCCGTACGTTTAGCCGCACAGTGCGACACTCTCAATTTGATTAGTGTAAACTGTCATCAAACCATATTCGTTTTATATGTCTTGTATCATTTTGGTATTGGTGAAAAATAACTCCGCGTTTAATTATCTAATAATTCATAATATATAAGTTAAGTGTTAGATAAATATAAACATGTAGATTAATATTTAAAGACATGAAAAATGTTGTCTCTGAAATCTCTACAGCTAAATTGATAACAACCTTCTGTACTGAATGAGTTAAGTCTGTTTCTGATGTTTGTGGATTGTCGTTTGTCACTAGACGTCCCAGACATCTAAATTCCTCCACTAGTTTTAGTAGTCTGCCGTCGATCGTTATGTTCATGATCTGTTTCTAATGTTTGTGGATTGTCGTTTGTCACTAGACGTCCCAGACATTTAAATTCCTCCACTTGTTTTAGTTGTCTACCGTCGATCGTTATGTTCATGATCTGTTTCTGATGTTTGTGGATTGTCGTTTGTCACTAGACGTCCCAGACATTTAAATTCCTCCACTTGTTTTAGTTGTCTACCGTCGTTCGTTATGTTCATGATCTGTTTCTGTTTTGGCGGTATTCATGACTTCTGTTTTCTTGATCTTGATTTTCATTGATTATTGTCAAGTATTCTAGTCGTGTATTATACACCAACATGTTCAGGAATGACTATTCTTTTATTTTACAATAGTATAATATGTATGTAAAGGAAGTGATATTTAAAAAAAATGTGCTATAATGAGTAAACGGGAAAAAAAGAAACAACAGAATTGAAATACAACTTTAACTTGAAACTTAATTTAAATAAAACTTAACAGTGACATACAATTCCCATTTGTTCTAACATTATATCCATATATGTGCACAATGTAGATGACTGTCACTCATTCTGAAGAACTTATACAATTTTTATCACCATCTGCAGTGATAGGGTGATACAAACTGAAAGAAACAATGTCTGAAAAAAAAGACAAATGTCATGCATGTTTGCGTTTTGGTTTATATATGCCATCTGTCATTATTTAGTATGTGTATTGTACATGAATTACTCATTTGTTTGTATACAGATATATTTGATCATATCTCTATCATATATATGGTATCAAATTACTCATTTGTTCGTATAAAAAAAAAGTAAAGTACCCCCGTCACGCCAAGTGGCGTATAGGGAAATATGGTGTTAGTGACCCTATATTTTACAGACCTTCAGCACATGATTTTTGGGGTAATGTGGTCAGTATTACGCCCGTGCTGCTTTACTTTCCCAGAAAAAAATCCGATATCCATTTAAGGCTGGGTGAACCCGGAAGCCGTCGGTTGGGATCGAACCCTACCCCTTGTCCTTTGTAGTCCAGTTCACTAACCACTGAGCTATCGTGGCTCCCTATTTGTTTGTATACAGTGATATATTTTATCATATCTCTATCATAAATAGGGTGTCAAATATGACCTTTGCTATGTGACAACAAATAGCATAAATTGAGGTGCTTTATTTTGTCACTTACCACTAGATTTCAATTGAATAAAAATTCACTAAAATTTGAAGAAACAAACACATCAAATACAGTGGAATAAATAATTCATTAATTAGAATTTAGTAATTATATACAGCTGTTCACTTTAAATTGTTCTTTGAATTCATTCAGTTCATTTCCAACTGGATGTTTTGAACTCATTGAATTGGAGCGTTTAAAAAAAGGCTATGTCCTTGTCATGTAAATTTGTCTCATATTTACAACAATATTTATGAGCGCACACATATAAACTACTAGAAGGCAATGGGCTATGACGCTGTTCTAGCCTGTGCTTTCAACAAATGAACGTTGGTCATCATCAAATTTTGATTTTATTTTGGTATTCACTTTTCGTTTGAAAGCATCTTTGTCGTTTGACGCTTTTATTTTTAGTTTTATTTACTCTTTACTTTGACTCAACACTGAGCGTGTTAGTTGAACTTTCATAAATGGGTTTTGTAATCGGTTGCAATCTGTCACATGTTATTTTTCTACAGTCGACAAAATTCTGTGTTAAATCGTGGGATTTTCCAGTCACAGCATATAATCTGCAGATGTGTACAAAATAATTTCTTGCTTTAGCCTGTAGTGCATTCACTGACTCCTTCTAATGTATCCGCCCCTGATAAGTCTCTTTCTTTGCTTATACGCTGTAAGTGTGGTTGTCTGCTAGTGTTGTTTCGTAATCGTCTATGGTTTTACTCTACTGATGGCAGCAACCAGAAGTTTCCATCTTTCTCTCTCTCTAATTATTTGTATATTTCTCTCTTTTTCTCTCTCGCTCTCTGTACAGATTCGACGAAACAAAGAAGTAGAGTAAGAGGAAATGACATTATTAAGAAAATCCTGCACCAAAATCCAACGGCAATGGTCGAGGCTGCAGTGAGAACTGTGACTGTGCATTAGTCTTGAATGCTCGAACTGAAGTGAAAGAGAAATGAAAAGAAGAGTTCTTTGGTGCTGACACCGAGGTAGAAACAAACTGACAGCTTCAAGTAATGCCGAAGTTGTTCTAAGAGAACCCAAGGCAGAAAGAAATCCTATTAACAGCGGAAGAAACACTAATCATATATATATATATATATATATATATATATATATATATATATATATATATATATATATATATATATATATATTAAAAGGATAATGTATGGAGCCTATTGCGACAGGTCGAGCCGCGATACCTCAGTGGTTAGTGAACTGGACTACAAAGGGCAAAGGGTTGAGTTCGATCCTGATCGATGACTTCCGGGTTCAACCAGCTTTAAATGGGTACCGGAATTTTTCTGGAAAACTAAAGCGGCACGGGCGTAATACTGACCCCATTACCTCAAAAACCATGTGCCGAAGGTCTAAAAAGTTATGGGCACTTATACCATATTTCCTCTACGCCTCTTGACGTGACGGGGCTCTTTACCTTTCTTTTATATTGCGAAAAGTGAAATATGTAAGGAATAGAAACAGTAAAAAACAGAGCAAAAAGATACAAAACAGCTTAAGATAATGTATGATACGGCGTAAATATTACTGTACTATACTTAGGAAGGGACATGATCGCCCGCGCCAACTGGGATGTTCATGATTCCAATGTTGCAAAACTTGCCATCAACCAGGTATGGTTTACGCTCAGAAGGAAGCGGTCCTTTTTCTTCCTCATTGAAATCGTTTAGATCAACAAGCAAATGTTAACTCTTCATAGGCCCTTGTTAGAGAGACCAAGATCGACAAGCACTTAAATTGGCTCATAACGAGATTATTGTACATGAAAATTGTTAGAATCAATTGTTGAGCCTTGGTCACAAGTCCCGGTAGCCTGGCGTGACAAGAACTCATTAATAACCCTCTGACGTAAACGTAAATCTTTGCATATAGCTCGCTAGCAGTATTCTTAATAAAGAATGGAAATGAATTTTGAATCGAAATTGCTGGAAAGGTCAGCGTGATACTCTGGTTAAGTCATAAAATGTAAGCTCTTAATTCTTTTCTACAACCGTAACTGCTCTTAATCGTGGTATTCCTACTTGCAAAATGTGCACCTTAAACTGCTCTTTTCACCATTTTAATCACCAATTAAACGTCAGTCATTGCCTTGAGGGTAGTAGTTAAAGCGTCAGTCAGTGCTTTTAGTAGCATAGTTAAAACTTTATTCATTTCCTTGAGTAGCGTAGTTAAAACGTCAGTCAGTAATTTGAGTACCGTAGTTGAAACGTCAATCATCGCCTTTCTTGAGTAACGTAGTTAAAACGTCAATCACTGTCTTCAGTAGCGTAGTTGAATTCAGGTTCACCCAGCCTTAAATGGGTACCGGATTTTTTTCTGGGAAAGTAAAGCGGCAAGGGCGTAATACCGACCCCATTACACCAAAAAATCAGATGGCGAAGGTCTGTAAAAATTATGGTCACTAATACCAAATTCCCTATATACTGCTTAGCGTGACGGGAGCCTTTACTTGACTTTACTTACTAGTGTATCAAGCGGTGTATTTTTAGAATCTGTACAGAAGTGATGGAAAATGTAAAACTGAAAAAAAAAGAATAGGAATGGCAAAAAGTAATTTTAATGTCATGAAGAATATACTAACATCAAAACAAAATTACACCAGGGCTAAAACTAAGAATAGCAAAAAGTTATGTCTTCTCAACATTCTTTTATGGTGCAGAAACATGGAAATTAGACAAGAAAACAGAACAGAGAATTGGAGCCTTTGAAATGTGGATATATAGAAGAATAGGTAGAATTGGATGGAAGGAAAAGAAAACAAAGGATGAAGTCTTAAAACAACTAAAAGTGAAAAGAGAACTACTAAACACAATTCAAACAAGTGTTTGAATTTTCAAACATTCAAACAAATGCGAATTTTGGGCCATGTTAAAAGACACAACAGTCTACTAAAAGTAATCCTGGAGGGAAAAATACAAGGTAAAAGAGGCAGAGGCAGACCAAGACTAACATGGACGAGTAACATCAAAAGATAGACAAACCAGCCTATGACAATCTGCACCATTAAAACAAGAAACAGAGCAGATTGGCGCTCCATGGTAGCCAACATTCGTTGCGGAGATGGCACTCGATGATGATGATGACAGAAGGATGTTATCATTCTCTCAGTCCTGCGAATTATTTAAGTTCCCCCATAAAGTCTTTGGAACTGATCTCATCGTACTGGTTCATTCTTTACTTTAGATAATCGCCCTTTTAAAACCACACCACCCACAGGATACCCCTGAAATGCGATACATGCCCTGTAAGTTGTTAGTGTTTACTGTTTCTATGGGCTGTCTCATAAATAACCGTGCATAGAAAAGAAAGAAACACATACACATTGCAACAAAAAACATAACATATCAATTTCCAAAAAAAAAAATGCCATATAAAATGTGGCCACACTCAACAGATTCGATAAGATCCATCGGCAGACGTATCAGCGTTGTAACAGAGATTTATCGCAAATAAAATATGTTATTGATGTGTTATCAAATAGCATTGTGTGGTATATGGCTTCTTGGAAATGTTCCCTTCAAAGGCAAGCAAGCTTGAACTATGTTGTTGAAAGCTTTACATTGGAACGTGATACTATGGAAGCGATTAATTTGAACAATTAATAATGGTATGTTAAGTAACGGAAGCTTGGATTGGTCATGGGTGCATGATTTATATTAACACAATCCTGTGGTAAATTAATACAATCTTGTGACAACGGAATAAAATTATGTGATAAATTAATACAACGCTGAGGCACGTTAATACAATCTTGTGATAAATTAGTACAATCTTGTGATAAATTAATACAATCTTGTGACACAATTAGTACAGTCTTGTGATAAATTAGTACAATCTTGTGATAAATTAATACAGTCTTGTGATAAATAAGTACAGTCTTGTGATAAAATAGTACAGTCTTGAGATACATTAGTACAGTCTTGTGATAAATTAGTACAATCTTGTGATAAATTAGTACAATCTTGTGACGGTTGAAAAAATTATGTGATGATAAGTTAATACAACGCTGAGGCAAGTTAATACAATCTTGTGATAAATTAGTACAATCTTGTGATAGATTAGTACAATCATGTAATAAACTAGTACAATCTTGTGATAAATAAGTACAGTCTTGTGATAAACTAGTACAGCCCAGCATTAAATAGGGAGCCGCGATAGCTCAGTGGTTAGTGAACTGGACTACCACGGACAAGGGGTAGGGTTCGATCCCAACCGACGTCTCCGGGATCACACAGCCTTAAATGGGTACCTGATTTTTTTGTGGGAAAGTAAAGCAGCACGGGCGTAATACTGACCACATTACCCCAAAAATCATGTGCTGAAGGTCTGTAAAATATAGGGTCACTAACACCATATTCCCTATACGCCACTTGCCGTGACGGGGGTACTTTACTTTTATTTTTTTCACCTGCATTAAATTAATACAGCTCTGTGTTATAAATTAATACAGCCCTGTAGTAAATTAATACAGTTCTCTGTTATAAATTAATATAGCCATGTGATCATCATCATCATTGAGTGCCGTCTCCGCACCGAAGGCTGGCTACCACTTAGCGCCATTCCACACTGTCTCTTGCCTTGATGATGCAAGGTATCATATGCTGACTTGTACATCTTTTGATGTTACTCGTCCATGTCAGTCTCGGTCTGCCTCTATTACCCTATTTTTTCCCTTCCAATATTACTTTTAGTTGGCTGTTGTGTCTTTTAACAGGCCCCAAAAATTGAGCCTGTGATAAATTAATACAATACTATGATTTTAAAAATATAAGAATAATCATTATAGATAAACCTTTTAGTAATACTATTAACAAAATCGGGAGCCGTGATAGCTCAGTGGTTAGTGAACGGGACTACAAAGGACAAGGGGTAGGGTTTCTATCCCAACCGACGGCTTCCGGGTTCACCCAGCCTTTAATGGGTACCGGATTTTTTTTCTGGGAAAGTGAATCGGCACGGGCGTAATACCGACCACATTACCCCAAAAATCATGTGCCGAAGGTCTATACAATTTATGGTCACTAACACCATATTCCCAATACGCCACATGGCGTGACAGGGACACTTTAATTTTTTTTTTTTTATTAACAAAATTTAAAGGAAAATAATTATTATTCTTTAGAAAAATAGAGAAAAGAGAACTGTTTAAGATATAATTAAGAGCAACTGTAATAGGGTTTATGGAGAAATAAAAGTAATGGTTGTTGAAAGAAGCCTACTTTTTATGCACTCTACCTTTATCTGGTATCCTACTATTTGTACTGTGTGGCGTCTCTGGGAGGAGAAACATAATTTTCTGGGCCATCGCGTTTTGTAGCTTGATATATTGCCCTATTACCCCATGCCTTGTTGACACCGTCTATTGTGTATTTATTAATGAAATACAATTCTATTCTATTCTCTCCATGCCATCAATTTTATTGCAGTCAGACATCACCCCCCCCCCCCCATATCCGCTCCATCACTTTCACAGCCTTTCCTAAAATGCATCGATAAATTATTTTGACAAGGTCGCTCTGTGCACGTCCTACTCGACTGTATAGGCGAGATTCCAAACCTCTTTAGTCACCTCTTGTGACATGTGTGGCAGGTAACAGTCTCTCCATTCTTTTCTCCTCTTACTGTGAGGGCTCTGTACATTCTTCTGTACATTTCGACTACAAACCTTCATCAGCGGTAAACGACAATAAACAAAAACATGCGCGATGATCGCACAGATACTCGTAGATTAGACTTCAAGTAGATTGACTTCAGTCAGAGCCGTGGGAGACATCGCAACGCGGTCTACAGAAGGAGAATAAAACAAAAAATATAAAGAAATGAATAAAAATAAATACTTCGATTCAGTAATCTACTTCTTATCCCCCTTCAGATGTGGAAAGAAATTAATTGTTGCAGCAGTAACCGTCTTTATTGCAACATTAACAGTTGCTAGTTAACGACGCTGTTGTAGACCGTTCTCTATATTGACGATCTATCTTAAACTAATAAGCAAACCGAAAATCATCACCAATAGCGAAGAACTTGAAATTGTAACACTCTATGAGTATCTGTAATCTGTAGTAACTATGGAGACTGCCAATTTCCCACTTCTATTGTGTACAAAGTCTCTTTGTGTCTTCAAATCGATTACTTTTTGGTCTGCTCTGTCTCATCGTTCTGAAATCATACCTTTATTCTTTTTTGTGTATTTTACTGTGACCATAGTGTTCGAATGACATCTGTACCATTTTGTTTATGAGCCATTTTTTTGTTGTTGCAAATTTGAAGGTCTTTTAATATGTCTTTCATTGCTATTTTTATATCTCAGGGGTATCTTAACGATTTTTCTGTAGTGTTTTGTTCTAAATGACTCAATTTTCTTCTTTGTTGTTCGCATTATTGTCCACGATTTTCAATCATATATTGGGAAAATACATTGAATAATTTCCTCGGCAAATTTAATGTTACTGCATTATTGGTATTGTGGCATTTTTATGTTCCATGACATTTAATGTTTATTTTGCCAGCTGACCAGCTGTTCTCAAACTTTCCTCTACCGCGGGCCCACATTAAAGACGTTTTGTAGTCGTGGACCCACAATAAAGACGTTTTGTAGTCGCGGACCTACATTAAAGACGGTTTGTAGTCGCGGACCCACATTAAATACGTTTTGTTAGCGCGGACCCACAATAAAGACCTTTTGTAGTCGTGGACACACAATACAGACGTTTTGTAGTCGTGGACCCACAATAAAGACGTTTTGTAGTCGCGGACCCGCATTAAAGACGGTTTGTAATCGCGGACCCCCAGAATTCAACTTCAACTCAATTTACGGTTTATTTTCTTTCGTGCTTTCATTCATTCATTTTTCTCTTTCCATGTAGCTACAAGATATTATACTATTCTTCAAACCTTCGGGAACTTCCTGTGTCGGTACTGTCGACGTCTGGGTGGCCGCGGACCACAGTTTGAGAAACACTGAAATAGAAAGTACTTGTGATCTCCTTCTGGTAGTCTACATTGTTAGTTATTACAATGTCATAACTATTACTTTTTCACGTTCTATCATAAATAAAAGAACACATACATATATCCAGGTGTACAAAGATGCCTTTATTTGTTTTGACGACACCTTCAGAGACTTCTACATGTTGGACAAAGACTCGAGTGTCAATTTCCCGGTTGTCACAACTTTGGCCTCTGAAATAAAAACATGGAATAACGACGGCACTGGGTCTGTAAATTATAGGTGAGATCTTACATGGAGCATTATTTTAGCCAGTTAGACACAATTAGAAAAAGTTAAAGTTAAGTTAAATTAAACAACTAAAATGATTGATATGGGAGCTGCATCAACATTATGCCAAATCAAGTGCTTGCTAAGATTGGATGTGTCGGGCGAAGATAATTAACATATTTTGTTTACTGCAGCACAACGTAAACAAAAAAGAATCAAGGGCGAACGAATATGTAAAGGGGGACTACTACAGTTGGGAATATTGCCTACGGCTTGTTAAACCCCACTGATCATGTTCTGCTGTGTAAGCTCTAGACCTCGGTTTTAACTTGTTTAAAGAACGAATTGTTCCTGCTCAAGGTTGTGGTATCTCCAGAAAGCTTGCACTAGCTTTTAGATTGTGACCTCCCCTTAGTGAGAATTACGTTGGGCTGATATGGGCTACATGTACCCCAGTGCATCCGGTGTCAACATGCTCGTATCCCTCTTTATCAGGTCAGAACCTTTCGACCAATCCTGTTGGATGACCTTCAGTAGAATCGTTGCCTCCAGCATGCCTCTAGAGATTCTAGAGAACGCACTCTCCTCTACCACTTCACGGTGGAGACACGTGAGAGAAACAAAACTGTACACATCACAGCTATGGTAAGATTTTGATACATAAAAACATGACTTGACAATAAACATTCTAATGATGCGCTGTGGCCGGTCTGACTGGTCATGGGAGAGTTCGTCAGATTTAGCTCTTGCCAAACTCCGCATATAATTCGACAAATCTGAGGGAAGAACTAATATCAATCAACAAAATACTTCAGACCCTTTTTTGGAACAAAAGTCTAAATCTTTCATTCCATGCCTTTCCTTTAACATGTTATGTACTGCTTGTGAGTCTATGTCAATGTTCATGATGGTTTCCATGACTTCCTCTTCTTGCTATCTTCCGTGATTTCTTTTTCAATATTGATTCTATGTAAGTACATGTCTTGCTTTGCTTGCATAAGGTTTTCTAAATGTGATATTAATAAAAGACACACACAGGTAGTCTCGTACTTCAAGTCGTTTCAGGAAGCAGTTTGAATTCGGAATTATTCGCAGCCCAATTTTCAAATTTTATTTTCCAATTAGAATTAACGGAAACAAAGGAATTAATTCGTTCTCGGACCCTCTCCACGCTGTTAAGTAATGAAATGAATGTCTCTTAACACATAACATGGAAGCTTGTGAAGTTTGACGAGTCATCGTTCTAGACCACATCATTTGGAAGCGAATGAGCTATGGCTTTTTTTTTTTTTTGCTATAAAATAATCCAAAGAGGATGGACTTGGCATTTCAGCTTGCATGCTATGCCTAAGCCAATAATATGGAGATAGTGATTTGACCAAAACGCACTCCCCCCCCCCCCTCCCCCCTCTCTCTCTCTTGGCTACTCTTTGAAGCAGAAACTTGGACTATCTATGCAAGACAGGAGAAAAGGTTCAACAACTTTCATGTACGTTGCTTCGAAAGGTTATGAACATCAATTGGCAGGACAAAGTAACCAACTCTAATGTCTTACAACGGGCCAAACTCCCATCGATCATGGCTAAACTTAGTAGTCGTAGACTAAGTTGGCTGGGTCATGTAAAAAGAATGGCAAACAATCGTATTCCCCCAAAAATATTGTATGCTGAAATTAGGGACAAAAAGAGACCATAGTGCAGAGCAGTGCTGAGATATAAGGATTTGTGTAGGGCATCCTTGAGGGATTTTTTTTTATCAGTGAAAAAAACTAGGAAAGTGTGGCTTCTGATCGTAGCACATGGAGAACAAATATAAAATAAATTACACAGCAACTTTTGAGTCAGTGCTGATGTTAAATTCAGAAGATAAAAGGCGAAAGAGAAAAGAGGCAGGCTAGGCACCGCAAATAAAAATAAATTGTTGTTTCTGCCTGTCCAATATTGACCATCTAATGATACCATGTTTGTTACCATCTAATGATACCATGTTTGTTACCATCTAATTATACCATGTTTGTTACCATCTAATGATACCATGCTTGTTACCATCTAATGATACCATGCTTGTTACCATCTAATGATACCATGCTTGTTACCATCTAATGATACCATGTTTGTTACCATCTAATGATACCATGCTTGTTACCATCTAATGATACCATGTTTGTTACCATGTAATTATACCATGTTTGTTACCATCTAATGATACCATGCTTGTTACCATCTAATGATACCATGTTTGTTACCATGTAATTATACCATGTTTGTTAATCTCGCCTAGTTACATAATTAAGTTGATCATTTCCAGATTAACAACAAACGATGCTTTGTTAGAACAGCTGTCAGAGTTAGCGAGAACGTTCTCTGATTTCTCTAGAACATTCTATCCCTGTTATGTGCTCGTGGTCACGTGGCATGCTGTTGGAACGGTCCACTGGGATGGTGTATCCCGGAACAGAGTAAGTCCCAGATGGTACCTTTGTGTTAATTCGTGTTTCCTTTCACGTTGGGGGGTCTCAGTAGTCTTGTTGGGGAAACCCCCTCGACTAAGCTACCGACGTTCAGATAACCCGTGTTCGATTCCCGCTGGAAGCGGTGTGAGTTGTACTCGTAGGTTGAGAAAAAAATGGGAAGATGAGGAATACCGCCTCTCATCGCGAGTTTCGATGCCTGAAGCGACACTATCCAGAAGTCTCCGAACACTTCTGGGATGGGAGGCCGAGCACATTTGGGTGAAAACTAGCGTGCTAAGGCGCCGATTCAAGCCTCGTACTTCACTTTTCCCTTTTCTTTCACATGATATTATCTTTGATTATTATCAAGCGATCACTCGTTTTCAATAATGAAGTTCTGTAGCAAGTGAAAAATGAACTAAACAAATGAACCCCGCTAACACAAATACAAATACTTTAATAATAGAGAAAGACAAGAATATGCTGTAAGGCAGAGGCTCTCAGCCTTTTTTATGTTCACAGGCTCACCTGATTTTTCCAAAGAGCCTGGGCTCCAGTATCCAAATTTATTGGTAACATCATCATCATCAAGTACTGGGCCTAGTGGCGTAGGTGAGCATGTCTCTCCACAACTTTCGATCTCGACAGCTATTTATCATTTCTGTTGTTGACCTTCTGCCGAGCCATTCTCTTAAGCTGTCTGTTAATTTTTTCTCTTTGCTTCCCTCTATCTCTTCGTCCATCATTGTTTCCAGTTGTTACAATATATTCCAGTTGTTCTCTTCTTATTACATGGCCAAAAAATGATGATTGTTTCTTCCTAACATTGGAAATTAGCTCTCTTTTTGCTTTGACCTCTTTCGGAACATTTTCATTACTCTTCTTAGCTGTCCATGGTACTCTCAACATTCTTCTGTAAAACCACATTTCTACAGACTCCAGTGATTTTCTTGTCTTTTGTCCTATTGTCCATGACTCGCATCCATATGTTAAGACTGGCTCTACGTAACATTTAAGAACTCTTTTTCTTCTTTCTATTGTCAAAAATGGATTGCATAGTATTGGTAACAATGACTACATATATCTATAACTCTGCTTTTTGCTCGTTATTATGTGCCAATTTTTGGCAGAAAAATAAATATAGAGCATAGTATCTTACGAACAAAAAATTCCAAACCTCCTGAAGATGAACAGCAAAATGAGCATTAGAAAAAAAGAAAGCATTACACTGCTCTGAACTAATGAGATTGTTGGCATTGCATTTTTTCTGCTAGATTTTCAAAGTTGGGGACGTATGGTTTATGTCAGTCCAAGTTCACCACTACTATAACCATTCAAGAGACAATATCAAGACTAATTCCAACCGCTAAATCCGCTTTACCCTAACCGATTGATGCTAATAGTTGCAGCTTCTGTTTATTGAGAAGGAAAAAACGTCAGCGTTTGCTTCATCCTTTCTTTTTTCCCCCCTCAATCTGTCGCTCGACTGAACAAGTAAAGTAAAAAAGTAAAGAGCTTTCGTCATGCTAAGTGGCTTATAGGGAATATGGTGTTAGTAACCATAAATTTTACAGACTTCGGCACATGATTTTTGGGGTAATATGGTCGGTATTACGTCCGTGCCGCTTTACTTTCCTAGAAAAAACTAATATGGTACCCATTTAAGGCTGGGTGACCCAGGAAGACGTCGGTAGGGATCGAACCCAACCTTTTGTCCTTTGTAGTCCAGTTCACTAACCACTGGGCTATACCGGCTCCCATGGTGTTAATTTTTTTTTTTTTTTTAAAGTAAACAGCCCCCGTCAGTCATGCCAAATGGCGTATAGGGAATATGGTGTTAGTGACCATAAATTTTACAGACCTTCGGCACATGATTTTTGGGGTAATGTGGTCGGTATTACGCCCGTGCACCTTTACTTTCCAAGAAAAAAAATTCCGTACCCTTTTCAGGCTGGGTGAACCCGAAAACCGTCGGTTGGGATCGAACCCTACCTCTTGTCCTTTGTAGTCCAGGTCACTATCCACTGATCTATGGCGGCTATCCCCGTTCAACTAAATGCCAAACATTAAATGACGTGACTCGCTGAATGAGGCTAGAACTTCATGAGCACCAAGAAAACACGCGATGGGTGCAATGTCGCTCGTGGGCACCGTGTTACGAACTCACTGCTCTACGGCATCTTGGAAGGAAACGTACAGACAGAACATTTTCTAATTGCACTGAATGTCGAATGAAGTTGACTAGGAGCCAGGCTTACAACGTTGATTAATTATAACCAACCTTCATTGCTGTTACAGCACACTTCACTGGGTGGTTAATTTCTTTTCAGAAGGTTTATTTTTGTTTCAAAAACTTGTGCTAGGTTATCCTCATCCCCTTCTTATTCGGAAGAAGTATATTTATTTATTTTTTTACAAACCCACACATTATTGACATCATGACAGGGTGATTAGAAGGAAGAAGTTGGTCGATGGGTCGAAGGAAATGTTTGGAGTGGGTTGACGAGTCGACGGAATGGGTTGAAGTTATTTGATTGGTCGAAGGAAGCTGTTAGAGTGGGTTAACCGGTCAAAGGACGGAGTTGTAGTGAATTGATGGGTCGAAGGAAAGAGTTGGAGTGGGTTTATGGGTCGAAGGAAGCAGTTAGAGTGGGCTGACGGGTCAAAGGACGGGGTTGATGGGTCGAAGGAATGAGTTGTAGTGGATTGATGGGTCGAAGGAAGTGTTGTAGTGGATTGATGGGTCGAAGGAAATGGTAGGAGTGGGTTTATGGGTCGAAGGAAGCAGTTAGAGTGTTCTGACGGGACGGGTCAAATGATGCTTGCTCGCTTGCTTGCGTTTGCCCGTTGACTTAAGGAGTGTACCTCGCCATCATCCCCCCTTAAAAGGACGCTAAGTGGGCGTGTCTGCGTTGTGTTGCGGTTTACAGTATAACTGTTATATTTGCGCCTTTCGGCCCAACACATCCGACTTCAGTATGACATTTTTTAGTACCGGGTTGTCTTCCCTCTTCGATCCCTACTCGCTTGGCCTGACTAGACAGGTTAGTCTGTTACTAGAGGCACCACGGAGAAGTGGAGCAGGGTCTCGATGGTTCTTGTTCACCGATCCTGGCGCAAGCCATCAGCTGTTGGTCGCTGACAACTTCCAGCTCTGGTGCTGGGAGGCGTGCCTTCGCCTCCTCGGGTCAAATGAAGGGGTTGGAGTGGTGCGACGGGTATTTAAATATTTTGCTTTTTCGGCGCGTTAGCTACAATTCTAAACAATTTCCCAGCCATTACTGGTGATGGTGAGTTGATTGGCAACGTGCTCTTTATTCTTAAAATTAATATTGTAAGGGACTGGTTCCAGTCTGTGACATACCTCACAAAAGTAAAACTTTAACAGCACAAATTAATTTTTATCCTTGTGATATTTTAGTAAAGTAATTCATGTGAGCTGTATTTTTGCCTTTATTCAAATTATATTACAATTTGAAAGCAAAAGACATTACTATTTTTACAAAACTACCGGCTTACCATACAAAGGACAAGAGGTAGGGTTTGATCCCAACTGACGGCTTCCGGGTTCACCCAGCCTTTGACGGGTACCGGATTTTTTTTTCTGGGAAAGTAAAGCGGCACGGGCGTAATACCGACCACATTAATCTAAAAATAATGTGACCGAAGGTCTGTAAAATGTATGGTCACTAACACCATATTCCCTATACCCCACTTGGCGTGACTGGGCTCTTGACTTTTTAAAACATGTATCAGAACTGAACAACTTTACACAAAATACTAAAATATAATCAATAAACTGCTATGATTATGACTATGTGTGTTATGACTAAATCCAAGAGCCGATGTTTGTGTTTTGAATTTACCATTCCCTAGATATGTCGCTCACGAACCCCAGCTGCCCATGACTGCAGTCGTACATTTTCTTTCTCTTAAGTATATGAAATTATTATTCAGAAATTACATCCTCTTAGAAGCAAGCACGACCCTGCGTAATACTGACCACATCACTCAAAAATATGTCGTTGATTATAAAATGAATATTAGAAATAACACCATGTTCAACGTGCGCCTACAGTGTATAAAGTAAAAAAAAATGTAAAGAGCCCCATCCCGCCAAGTGGCATATAGGGAATATGGTGTTAGTGACCATACATTTCACAGACCTTCAGCACATGATTTTCGGGGTAAAGTGGTCGGTATTACGCCCGTGCCGCTTCACTTTCCCAGAAAAAAAATCCGATACCAATTTAAGGCTGGGTGAACCCGGAAGCCGTCGGTTGGGATCGAACCCTACCCTTGTTCTTTGTAGTCCAGTTCACTAACCACCGAGCTATCGCGGCTCCCATGCCTACAATGTATGGAAGGAACTATTTACCGATTGTCAGAATTTGATTTCTATTTCAACTAGTTTACATCTGTCGGTGCTTCTCACCCGGGAGCTATAGTGCCCAATAGGGACCACAGGAAGTAAACAAGATCGGAAAGATCCCACTGTAGAAACAATGTTTAGAGATACTAATCTAGACTTTAAGCGCACACCTAAAGTGAAGGAATTGAATGTAGAGCAGTTTCTGTAGTGATGGAGCCTAACGAAGGTCAGCTATCGCAGTGTTTTTTAGAAGAACAAGCACCATAGTTTCCAACACAATTCGGGAAAAATAAAAACAATGCAATGTTTCATCACTCCATATTAACACTAAGAGCTAACACTTCCATTCACTGTGACAATATGAAAGAAGAAGATGAGAAGACGAAAAAGAAGGAAAGGAGAGAAACGAACAGGAAAAAGACGAAGAAGAGGAAGGAAGAGAACAAGACGAAAGGAAGGAGAGAAAACGAACGAGAAAAAGGCAAGGAGAGAATACCAACAAGAAAAAGAGACGAGAGACGAGTCAAAATATAAGATGAAAACAAGAATACAAACGAGCAGAAGAAAAAAGAGAGAAAAGAAAGCCTTCAGACAATAAAAAGATGAATTGACGGAATATTAGAAATACTAGGAAACATAACAGCATCAGAGGCGAACAGAACAGCACGAGACCGCTAATTATATCTCCCCTCGACGCTGAAGGGCAAATGAGGAAGGAAAGAGGAAGAGTAGAAGTACATTCTTCCACATTCATAACGAAAAGTACTTGCTCTAATTATTTCCTTAGAACGCACTTCAGTCTAACCATCTACACAAATATGATCATCATTGAAGCTCTGCACTCTAGTATAGGTATGTAGTGTTAGACGCATGAAAGAAAAATACCGGAGATATAAAATAAAAAATGAAGAACCAATAAAAAAAAGGCAGAGAATAACTCCCGTCACAGAGTGACGTCATAGGAGGAGCTCGTGGATGATGCTGAAAAACAAATGAGGAAGGGAAGAAGAAGACGAAGATGGAGAAGAAGACGAAGATGAAGAAGAAGAAGACGAAGATGAAGAGGAAGAAGACGTAGATGAAGAAGAAGAAGACGAAGATGAAGAAGAAGCAGACGAAGATGAAGTAGAAGAAGACGAAGGTGAAGTAGAAGAAGACGAAGTTGAAGAAGAGAAGACGAAGGTGAAGTAGAAGAAGACGAAGTTGAAGAAGAGAAGACGAAGGTGAAGTAGAAGAAGACGAAGATGAAGTAGAAGAGGACGAAGATGAAGAACAAGAAGACGTAGATGAAGAAGAGAAGACGAGGTGAAGTAGAAGAAGACGAAGGTGAAGTAGAAGAAGACGAAGTTGAAGAAGAGAAGACGAAGTGAAGTAGAAGAAGACGAAGGTGAAGTAGAAGAAGACGTAGATGAAGAAGAAGACGAAGATGAAGAAGAGAAGACGTAGATGAAGAAGAAGAAGACGAAGATGAAGTAGAAGAAGATTAAGAAGAAAAAGACGAACATGAAGTAGAAGAAGACGTAGATGAAGATGAAGAAGATGAAGAGGAAGAAGACGAAGATGAAGAAGAAGAAGACGAGGATGAAGAAGAAGAAGACGAAGATGAAGATGAAGAAGATGAAGAAGAAGAAGACGAAGATGAAGAAGAAGAAGACGAAGATGAAGAAGAAGAAGACGAAGATGAAGAAGATGATGAAGAAGAAGAAGACGAAGATGAAGATGAAAGATGAAGAAGAAGAAGACGAAGATGAAGAAGAAGAAGACGAAGATGAAGAAGAAGAAGACGAAGATGAAGAAGAAGACGAAGATGAAGAAGAAGAAGACGAAGATGAAGAAGAAGAAGACGAAGATGAAGAAGAAGAAGATGAAGAATGAAGAAGAAGAAGAAGAAGACGAAGATGAAGAAGAAGAAGACGAAGATGAAAGAAGAAGAAGACGATGAAGAAGAAGAAGACGAAGATGAAGAAGAAGAAGACGAAGATGAAGAAGAAGATGATGAAGAAGAAGAATGAAGAAGAAGATGAGAAGAAGAAGACGACGATGAAGAAGAAGAAGACGATGAAGAAGAAGAAGACGAAGATGAAGAAGAAGAAGACGAAGAAGAAGAAGAAGACGAAGATGAAGAAGAAGATGATGAAGAAGAAGAAGACGATGAAGAAGAAGAAGACGATGAAGAAGAAGAAGACGATGAAGAAGAAGAAGACGAAGATGAAGAAGAAGAAGACGAAGATGAAGAAGACGATGAAGAAGAAGAAGACGAACATGAAGAAGAAGAAGACGAAGATGAAGAAGAAGACGACGAAGATGAAGAAGAAGAAGACGAAGATGAAGAAGAAGACGACGAAGATGAAGAAGAAGACGACGAAGATGAAGAAGAAGAAACTGTAGTGTCAGGTAGAAATCTAGCCATTTCATTCATTCTCTACCCCTTCCTCCAAATTTAGACAAACACCTTTCAAATTCTGCTGACCAGTGATGGTTTTGAGAGCTTGGTGTTGATGGACTACGTTCAGCTGGAGTGGATATATGACGGACCAGCCGTGTACTATGATGACGAAGGACCTATGACGGATAATGCTGGCTTTGTCAGAGCACAGGTAACATGTTGGATAGAAACATGTATTAATAGCACATACATTAATTATATTATTAAATATATATTTATATAATTATTTAATTAACTTATGTTCATCATCATCAAGTACCGGGCCTATTGGTGTAGGTGATCATGTCTCTTCGCAACTTTCGATTTCGGAAGCTATTTATAATTTCTGTTCTTGACCTTCTGCCCAGTCATTCTCTTAAGCTGTCTGTTATTTTTTCTCATTGCTTCCTTCTATCACTTAGTTCCTCAATTTTTTCAGTTGTTACAATATATTTCAGTTGTTCTCTTCTCATTACATGTCCAAAAAATGATAATTGTTTCTTCCTAATATTGGAAATTAGCTCTCTTTTTGCTTTGACCTCTCTCAAAAAACACCTTCACACTCTTCTTAGCTGTCCATGGTACTCTCAAAATTCTTCTGTAAAACCACATTTCTACAGACTCCAGTGATTTTCTTGTCTGTTGTCCTATTGTCCATGATTCGCATCCATATGTTAAAACTGGCTCTACATAACATTTAAGAACTCTTTTTCCTGTTTCTATTGTCAAAAATGGAGTATAGTATCTTCCTCATTTTTTGGAAAGCTGCTTTTCCCTGAGCCATTCTGCATCTCACCTCTTTTGTACTTCTTCCGTCTGAGGTTAACAAAGTTCCCAAATATTTAAATTCATTTACCTGCTTAAATATTGTTCCACTTGTCTTTATTTTGCACTGAGGTGATGTCTTTTTCTTTGTTGTTACCATTACTTCTGTCTTTTTGCTATTAAGGCTGAGTCCTTTATTTTTGCTTTCTTTCACTATAATGTCCAACATTCCTTGTAACTCATTTTCACTCTTAGCTATTAATACTGTATCATCAGCATACCTTAGATTATTTATATTATGACCTCCAATTGTTATTCCAGGCATGTCCCTTATGGATCTTAAAATAATCTCACTACAAATCTGGTGACAGCACACAACCTTGTCTAACACCCTGTTTTATTTGTTGAAAATTTCCAATTGGTTTCCAGTTCTTATGGCCGCTATTTGTTGCCAGTACATATTCTTTATTATTCTTAGATCTTTGCTGTCTACGTTTATGCTTTCTAAAATTTTGATTATTTCTTGGTGCTTTACTTTGTCAAATGCCTTGGTGTAACCTATGAAACATAGGTATAGATCTGTTTTCACCTCTATGGTTCTTTCTACTAAATATCCTATGATATAAATGGCATTGCTTGTTCCTTTATCTCTAACAAAACCACACTGTTCATCGCTAATTTCTGGACTGATTTTGCACACACAAATTTGTGAGATGTGACTAACACAGACACGCAAGCACAAAGATGTGAGATGTGACTAACACAGACATGCACATACAAAGATGTGAGATGTGACTAACACAGACATGCACATACAAAGATGTGAGATGTGACTAACACAGACATGCACATACAAAGTTGTGAGATGTGACTAACACAGACAAGCACACAGCGATACGAGGCAAAACTAAGACTGACACACATCAAGATATATGACACATGACTAACATAAACATGCACAAAAAGATATGAGATATAACTTACATAGACATGCACACACAAAGATATGACACATGCCTAACATAGACATGCACACAAAGATAAGAGATATGACTAACATAGATATGCACACACAAAGATATGATATGGGACTAACATAGCCATGCACACACAAGGATATGAGATGTGACAAACACAGACATGCACACACAAATATATGAGATATGACTAACATAAACTTGCACACAAAGATATGAGATATCACTAACCCAGACATGCACACACAAAGATATGAGATATCACTAACCCAGACATGCACACACAAAGATATGACTGTTTACAGGTATCTGAACTTTGCAACGCCCCAGAAGACTCACATCATTCAATCTATCATCGAGCTAGCACTATGATTCGGGTAAAGAATGCCACTCTAAAGGCTTTCTCCGCCACTCGAACTCTACTTGTGATGTTCTGTCTGTGGGGGCGATCAACACACTTAGCCTGACAGCTGACTTCATGTGAGAGTCTGGAATCCTTACTCTGATTGAGTCCTGATCGCAGAGAGAGAGAGAGAGAGAGAGAGAGAGAGAGAGAGAGAGAGAGAGAGACTGATTTTGTTTCGCACTCTTCGCATGATGATTCTTAGTAATATCTTAGTCATGTGACTCATAAGGCTTATTTTAAATAATTATTAATACACTGTATTAATAGAACATACATTAATATAACACGTACACCCACTAAGATATATCTTCTATTGCTATCGCAGACACCCACTAAGATATGAGCTACGACTAGCAAGGATATACACTGAGAATTGAGCCATGGCTCAATTCAAGAGAAGCAGAAGAGGAGGTAGAAGAGCAGCGATCGCGAAAGGTATCCATATGCTTGGGTTTGTTGTAGTCGGCAGACTCTTCTTAACGTGGGAATCATCGACATACGAGACGCAGGTCCCGGTAAACTGTTCACAAGTTCCGTTCAAACAAAACAGTTGTCCGGAGATTTGAGAGTGCAGTCTGACCCGTAGAACATTCCCTTGCATGTACAGTTCCCTGTTGACTGTTCACAGGTGTCGTTGAAACAGTTGTCCGGACAATTGAGAGTGCAGTCTGACCCGTAGTACGTTTCCTTGCACGTACAGTCTGCACTTTCCGGGTCACATATGATGTCACAGCCATCAGAATACGTGTGTTCGCACTGTAGCCCAAAATTACCATCGGGACAAGTGTCATTACAGGTATAGCCAGGATGTTTACATTGTAGGCATTTTCCGGATTTTTTTCTCACATAAAGTACAGACACTGAGACAAGACCTGGAGCAGTCGTGTCCACAGATCCCATGTGAACAATTGCCGTGACACGTACCGATGATAACGTTGCAGCCTTTGCTACACCCACTACACACTTCACAAAACGACCCAGAATGGACGTACAGACAATAGGTGTCTGTAAATGTTTGCACCTCACACACCGTCAGTGCACTGTCGGCAGGCGAAATGGTCGGTGAGAACTCAATCTTAATGTGTGCCATTGGCGTTTGTGTGGTGTCTACAATAGTGTTCACAGAATCATTAGTGTATGATATATCATTATACTGGAACACTACGCCGCCACTGTCAGAGAAAGCCTTTAGAGTGGCATTCTTTACCCGAATCATAGTGCTAGCTCGATGATAGATTCGAATGGTGTGAATCTTCTGGGGCGTGGCAAAGTTCAGATACCAGTAAACAGGATTGGTTCCACTTCTCAATGTGTATGTGTGCAGTCATTGTCATATAGATTGGTCTTTGTTTTGCCATTAACTGCGGCCTCTGGTCCACATCCGTCTCCTGTATAACAAGCATTAAATGTGTCGGTCTGATTTGTGTTCTGTTTGAGAGCCACATTCCGACCCCCGCCAGTGTAGATGGAGCAGATATTTGCAACTATCGCCCCTTCAATCCGTAACTTGTTGATCAGACCAGCCCCAGAACAAAAGACATCAATATCGTGCTGACTAACTACAAACCTTGATTCATTGTTACATGAGGCAGAACCATTTAGTTTCACCGTGAAACTGTCCGGATACGTGAAGTCATTCACATAATCATAAACCAGGAGAACGGCAAAGATTGATTGAGAGTTTCCTCAACTGATGTAGAGTCCGGATTACATGTGGTGTCGTTGTTATCAAACTGGAAAGTAGGTTAAGATTTTTGGGCATATTTGTACGCGTGATCCAAGTACTGACACTGGGGTCCGAAATATTCGTGCTGACAACTGTCAATGTTTGGGCATGTCCCTGTAGTGTTGTCACAAACTGAGTCATTATAGCAGTTACATTGTAAATTACAATTTGCCCCAAATCAACCGTCTGCACAAGTTAGGTCATTAGCTTTCAAGGTCTCGAACGAAGCCAGCAGAAGAAAGACTTGATCTACAGAGATGGTTAACGAACTGTGTACAAACATTTATTATCAAACCCATGATTACATTTATAAAAATCCGCCAACTCGCTGTGATATCAGATAGCGTGATGTTCTCTAATAGAATGAGACAAACCGTCGGAGAAAAGCAAAATCAACAATGTTTACATCATGGCTCGAATGGACAAGCGTCCATCTTCGGACTGATGAAGTAAGTTACGATATTGGAATTAGAACAATGTACCCACCGCCTCAAAGGGTGTTAAGGAGCTAAACTTCCCATAAACGTGCTCAACGGAGTTTGCGTCTGATGATTAGATTGTCTCCTACTGCGAAGCTTACTGCGAAGCTCACTGCGAAGCTCTGTATACAAGTTGCCTGTCGTCCCTATTGTAGTGTGAACACTGTGTACAGCCTGAGACAATTGACCGTAACGTACATTCTTGTTCTGACCTTTCTTGAACAGGGAGAACAGTGAGGAAGTAAAGAACGTACATCCAGTCCAAATAAATTAAAATGACTATATATATATATATATATATATATATATATATATATATATATATAATTTTTAGAATTAACGATGACTATTTATATAGACAGTGCTTTTCTTGTCTGAGAACTTTCTTAACCTCAGACGGAAGATGTACAAAAGAGGTGAGATGCAGAATGGCTCAGGCAAAAGCAGCTTTCCAAAAAATGAGGAAGATACTATGCAATCCATTTTTGACAATAGAAACAAGCAAAAGAGTTCTTAAATGTTATGTAGAGCCAGTCTTAACATATGGATGTGAGTCATGGACAATAGGACAACAGACAAGAAAATCACTGGAGGCTGTAGAAATGTGGTTTACAGAAGAATGTTGAGAATACCATGGGCAGCTAAAAAGAGTAATGAAGATGTTCTGAAAGAGGTCAAAGCAAAAAGAGAGCTAATTTCCAATGTTAGGAAGAAACAATCATCATTTTTTGGCCATGTAATGAGAAGAGAACAACTGGAATATATTGTAGCAACTGGTAAAATTGAGGGACGAAGAGATAGAGGGAAGCAAAGAGAAAAAAATAGCAGAAAGCTGAAGAGAATGGCTTTGCAGAAGGTCAACAACAGAAATGATAAATAACTGTCGAGATCGAAAGTTGTGAAGAGACATAATCACCTACGCAGGCAGGCCCGGTACTTGATGATGATGATGCTTTTCTTGTAATAAAAATGTTACTGAAATTCCGTCATCCCATCTAACAAAGCTAAGTAATAGTATCCCTCTGTCCACATCTCCTTAACTTACCTATCCCTATCATCCTAGATGGAACATGATTTATCTTTGCCTCATCGCTTGTTGTTATTCTCGTTCTCTGAAGAAAGCCGCATGTAGGCCGAAACGTTAGTGTTTTTGTGTGTTCCTCTTCTGTAAAGCTGTCATCATACCTTGTATGAGTGTATGTTACACTTCACTACTGGCTCCTATTATATTGGTAGGTATATACGCTACCAGCTTTACCGCAGCACTGCATTTATTTGCCCGTTTCTTAAATAATAGTAATATGAGAAGTATCTGAAGCTCTGGTGTGCTTACATTTGTAAGATTTTTATATTGATCATATTATACTGATAGCGTATTTATCATATTATACTGATAGCGTATATTGATCATATTATACTGATAACGTATTAATCATATTATATTGATAGAGTATTAATCATATTATACTGATAGCACATTAATCATATTATGCTGATATAGTATTTATCATATTATACTGATAGCACATTAATAATATTATACCGATAGTATATTGATAATATTATATTGATAGCATATTAATCAAATCAATTTTAAATACAGACAGTAAGTCAAAGAAGTTTACCGGAACGCGTTCCGACCCGTTCCGTTTAAGAAAAGCCATGTGTATATGTGCGTGCGTGTCAAACCTGTGATAGGCGTTATTCAAATAAAACATAAATTATTAGTTATCTTCACAACAAAAGATGTATAAGAAAATAGCACAAACGTTTTTTAAAGAAAGATTTTTGAAAATTAAATATTATATTCCATCACCGCCTCCCCCACACACCCACCCCCAGAATATTAATTAATTAATTGAATGTTAAAAAAGAGAGCCCTAACTCATACTATATATTTACATAGGTTGGTTTCTACAAGGGTGATGGTCAAACCAAATATCTTCTCCCGTCATCTTTCACATCGGACCTACGTCATATAACTGGGAAAAGCAACGTCAACAGACCAGGGTTATACATTTTTAGGTAAGTTGTTGGTCTCTCTGCTGTTTTAAAATAAATGGATGTATTTGTGATATAGAGTTTATGGTATATCTGTCCACGATGAACGTACATATAGACATATTGATGCATACCTGCTGAATCCACGCTGAGATGATCATTTAATAGATGAAGAATGCATTTTATTTTCTGTTTTCAAAATCAGTTGATCTAGTTGGCATTTTTCACCTTCTTTCCTTCCTCATTTGCCTTTCAGTGTCGAGCGGAGATATAATTTGCGGTCTTCTGCTCTTCTGTTCGCCTCTGCTGCTGTTATGTTTCCTAGTTCTTCTAATGTTCCGTCAATGTTGAAAGAACGATGCTTCGTTCTATATAAGCACATAGACTAGAAGAAATTTTTAAAAATGAATGAGAAATGTATAACTTGTTCTACTTCAGAGTTGATGGAACTCCAAGGAATGTGACAGCTTACACAACAGCTACTACAACTACTTCCACCACAACTACAGAAATATCAAAATCGATCAGTAAGAAAGCATCAACATCAAGTTTACCAACATTCTCACCAACGAGTAAGCTTTCATATGTAACAAAGATATCAATTAATATGATTGTCATTATAGCTTACTGGTAATGTAGATCATTGCATACCAGGAAATCAACGCAAGTATTTTGTTTGACAACCAAACAACATCAATAGATATTCACCCCGTTTTCATTGACTTGGAAAAAAAATCATATGACAGGTTACAGTATTATAGTCCAACTCTTGACGTTCACGTGGCAGAGATGTCTTTTATCTAACATCAGAAGGTGGTGAGGGTGAGTTTCTGTCACCTTCAATCCAGATTTCTTCGCGTAGATTGTGCAGTCTTTATTACAACTCGCTCAGGAGAACGAAAACTCTGACTTCTAAACATCGGTTGAATTGTTTAGTAGGCTGATATTTTTTATTTATTTTTTTTTTCGTTCGGCACATTTGACCTCTGACGAAGTATCTAGATAATAGGAATTGAATTTGCGTGTACATTTTCGTGTGCACAGGGGTTCCTCGCCGCACAGGCAGATAACTCGGACTTCAGAGGTACTCATATTTTTTTCCGTCGATGAGTAATTGACGATTCAAGCCGGGCCTCGCTGCTGAGAGCAGGGGTGGTTGCCGCAGAGAGAAATTATAAATAAAAATCCCAACCGGCGCAACTGGGATTTGAACCCATAACCTCTCTGTCTCGAGGCCGGCGTCTTGCCTCGAGACCAACCAGTCCCCCATATTATCATGGATGGAAACCTCCGAGGCGATAGATCAGTAAATGATTTCAGGGGAAAAGGTATGTTTACAACATTCGGAAAAAAAAATCACAAATAATCAACAAACAGAAAAAAAAAACAATAACAAAACAGTAATCGGAAGAATGATCAAACCCGTACACCTCGAACACAGCGCCTTGCTACGAGAAACCAAACACTAAGAACATGGCCAATGTAGTTATCTAAAACAACAAAATAGTTATCACTGGCGATGGCTTTCACGTAGGTGTACTCATGACTATAGCACAGGGTCACGAATGTAACTCGGGAATAAATTGTATATCTTTATTTTTCTATTAAGACAAGTATCTCCCGGATAGGGTTGGACTGACTATTTCCGTTGTAGACAATTATAGGACGAAACAGCACGAATAGCATTTTTCTGTGGCTTAAAACCACATTTACAGAAGAATGTTGAGAATACAACGGACAGCTAAGAAGAGTAATGAAAACGTTATGAAAGAGGCTAAACCAAAAAAGATAGTTTCCAATATTAGGAAAAAACAATAATAATTTTTTGGCCATGCAATGAGAAGAGAACAGCTGGAATATATTGTAACAATTGGGAAGATTGAGGGACGAAAAGATAGAGGGAAACAAAGAGAATAGATACCAGACAGCTTAAAAGTATGGCTTGACAGAAGGTCAACAACAGAAATGATAAATAGCTGTCGTGATCGAAAGTTGTGGAGAGACATGATCATTTAATGGCTAGGTGAATCCGGAAACCGTCGATCAGGATCAAGCCCGACTATTCTGTTACATAGTAGATTAAATTGTTTCCCGTTGACCCTATCAACTACAGGTCAGATTTGCTATTAAGCCACGTATCTCACATAATTTGTATCCAGTCTAAACCACTCAAAAATACTATTCGTGCTGTTTCGTCATACGTTACGTTTCGTCCTGTTACTGGCATAATACCGACCACATTACCCCAACAATCATGTGCCGGCGGTGTGTAAAAATTTTGGTCACTAACACCATATTCCCTATACGCCACTTGGCGTGACGGGGGTATTTACTTTTTATGCAACAAAATTAGCTTAGTCTAGTTTAGTTTAGTTTAGTTTAGTTTAGTTTAGTTTAGTTTAGTTTAGTTTAGTTTAGTTTAGTTTAGTTTAGTTTAGTTTAGTTTTAGTTTTAGTTTAGTTTAATCGGCGGATCATGCTCATTGCACATCGAGCACATCCATAATTGCACAGATCTCCTTCTCAGTATATCACTCAGTCTGTTTAAACTCACGACTCCAGTTCTATGTTGATTTCTTACTCCTCTATGTTTCCCTGCGCAGCGCTCATTTCTGGCACCACTGGTTTTGACCTGATCTTCGTGCAGTCTGAACATGGCTCTATAGAAATAGTCACAAAACTATCTCCGTAAAAATAAATATCTTGCTATAATGACAACCTGTTGAAACTATACAATAATTACACAAAGGTCTATGTATGACTCGCAGTCAGTAACTATGACTCTTAAATAGAAAACAGTAACGTCACATTTCCTTCTCTGCTTTTCTCCAGTATTCAGAGCACAATCCAATCACTTTAGTGCGCACTTCTTGTACACTCTTTAATTGTTTTTGTGTAAAAAGAGAGCTAATTTCCCAAATTAGGAAGAAACAATGATCATTGTTTGGCCATGGAATGAGAAGGGAACAACTGGAATATATTGTAACTACTGGGAAAATTGATGGACGAAGAGATAGAGGGAAGCAAAGAGAAAAGATAGCAAACATCTTAAGAGATTGGCTTGGCAGAGGATCAACAACAGAAATTATAAATAACTGTCGAGAACGGAAGTTGTTGAGAGACATGATCACCTACGCCAGCAGGCATGGTACTTGCTGATGATGATGACATTGTCGCAATATCTGTGCATTTATGTCCTGGTTGAGATATCTTTTATATAAGTTTATGAATCTGTTACATCTACAGCTGCTGGCCAGGACAGAGATGGCGTGTCAGGTCCTATAACCGGCCTGAGCGTTGCTTGTGTGACTCTCGTCTTTATAACTGTTCTGGTGTTCGTGCTTATCTGGCAACTACATGCAAAGAAACATATCAGAAGATTAAAGACAGGCAGAGTCGCCCCAGAGTCATCTACCACCGACTATAAACAAAATGGGTAAATGGTCAAATAGGTCTTGTTTCTGTGTACAAATATACGAGTTACGTATTGCACCACGTGCTCAACACAGAGAAAGGTACCAGGCTAAAAAGAGGCAAATCATGGGTGGGCCGAGCAGAAGATGTCATCAAACAGGTCTGTGGGCTTACCAATATCAGCGTTGGTGAGGAGTGGATACCGGTGCCTACGTCATTCAAGGGGACTTTCTCATGTATTGTCACACTCGACAGGAAAAGTAGGGAACAGAACCCAGTCGTGGTTAATGCTGAGGTCAACGGTCTCATCTGCGATAACACCGATGAGAAAGATGCAGTCATCTATACAGACGGATCTGTAAGACGACACGAAAAAAGTGCATGGGCATTTACAGCACGTTCGGCAGGCAGAATAGCCAAGGAAGACAGTGGTGCATACGCCATGACCACGAGTAGCATGACAATGGAGGTGATGGCAGTGACCAAGGCATTCAAATGGTTAGAGTCACAAGACTACATCCACGCATGTATACTGAGTGATTCGATGAGCATGATAAAAAAAGTGGAGGCGGGCTTTGTACGCATGCAATGGGTAGAGTCGTTGCAGAAATCCAAAATACGTAAGGTCACCTTTGTCTATGTCCCTGGACATGCGGGAGTACGGGGAAATGAGAGAGCGGACAGGTTGGCTAGCTGCGCTGTCGTTGAGGACGGGCAACCGATGGATCGGGCGGACGTCATCAATGCACTCCGAGATGTGGGAAGAGCACAGGACTTCGACAAACACAGATCAACGTCGCTTCTTCGGATGATGGAAATGGGAGTTAAGATGGGCACAGCCAGAAATGAGAAACTTGGTGGCCGTGTAAGAAGACTTATCAACCAACATAGAACTGGAGTCGTCAGTCGCTGGACACTGAGGGAATTGCTGAGGAGGGGATCTGAGCACCTATGGACATGTTCGGAGTGCAATGATGATGACCCGCAAATAACTAAATAACTCAATAACTCTGTATTCATCTGTAGCCATGGACGAATGGCAAAAAGATAGGTAATAGGAAGATTTTGTTTCCTGGCAAAAATTATATAGGGACATTCGCTTGTTCTATGAATTTCAGGGTTTATGTATAGGCAAGAGCAACAGTTCCCCCCGCGAACGAAGCTGTTCAATAAAAACAGTATCCAGCTTATTTAACTAATCTACTGACTGATCATGGGAGCGTCAATAGATCAGTGGTTAGTGAACTGGACTACTAAGGACAAGAGGACGGGTTCGATCCTGATCGACGGCTTCCACGTTCCCCCAGCCTTAAATGGGAACCGTATTTTTTTTCTGGGAAAATAAAGCGGGACGGGCGTAATACCGACCACATAACCCTAAAAAATCACATGCCAAAGGTCTGTAAAAAATATGGTCACTAACACCATATTCCCTATACGCCACTTGGCGTGACGGGGCTTTTTTACCTATTTACTGACTTATCATGACTACTTGCTACCTTTCGTCTATCAAGACGCTAAAGGCCATATACATTTACATAAGTTCCTTCCCTGCCTTGCTAGGCGTATGGGGGGGGGGGGGGGAGATATTGTGTTCATGGCCATATTTTTCAACATCCATGGAATCATTTTTAGATGATGTGGTCGGTATCGGGCCAGGCCGCCCTTACTTCGCGGACAAATTGATGGTACCCATTTTTAAGGGCTGGGTGAAAACCGAGCCTCTTCGATCCAAAAAACAAATCCTGGGAATCGAACCCGGATCCTTATGATTATGAAGCAAGCACACAAACCACTCAGCCACGGAGGTTCCCCTTTACCTGTATATGCCATTATAAATATCACACAGTTCGAGATGTTCAGTTTTAATTTCTGATCACACCTGTTTGTCAGTGATATATTAGTTTGACTGCTCGTTTGTTTTTTCCACTTAAGAAATAATCTATTTGGTTTTTCTGTTAAATCTTTGATTTGATTTCAAGAAGTTACATTTTAAATTATAATACCATTTGCTGCGACATACGGAATATAATACATACAAATAACATAACATCCCACAACATTTTAAATTCATCAACAGTTAAAACATTTTTTAAAAAACCCGTTTATATAAGACATATATCTATAGATATAATAATTATTAATTAATTATTAAGAATTATAAAACAATTATTAATTAATCCACAAAAAGGTGTGAGCATTATTTTTAGGTTATAGTTGTAGTTAGTCGGATGCCCCGGTATCACTGCAAACGAATGAAAATTCATAATTGCTCAACCGCCCGTGCCAGTGAATGGAGTCATCAGAATTAACATATCATGGTATATCCAAAGTATCTCACAAAGGCATTCGACACAGTAAACAGAGATGGTCTCTACAAGGTGTTAGAAGGCATAGGCTGCCCTCCTAAATTACTTAGGCTGATAATTTCCTTCCATGAAGACATGAATGGCAAAGTCCATTTTGATGGGAGTCCATCAGAGAATTTCAAAGTCAACAAAGGAGTGAAACAGGGATGTGTCCTCGCCCCCACCCTTTTTGGTATATTTTTTGCTGCCCTCCTAAATTACACCTTCGAAAACAGCTCAGGAGATATTTACATTCGCACTAGACCAGATGGCTCACTGTTCAACCTAGCACGACTAAGAGCAAAAACCAAAACAAATGTTGCCCTACTTAAAGAATTTTTATTTGCTGACGATGCAGCCCTAGTCGCTCATAGTGAGGCCACCCTACAGTCGCTGATCAACAACCTGGATAAAGCATGCGACCTTTTTTCACTGTCAATTAATGTTCAGAAGACAGTAATACTAAATCAAGGTGACTTCAAACCTATATCTATTACTATAAAAGACTGCCCACTAGAATCAGTACAGAAATTTACATATCTTGGATCCACAGTTACGCAAACCATCTATCTTGATGAAGAAATAAACTGTCGAATTGGTAAGGCAGCTACGACCTTCGGCAAACTCACAAAAAGGGCATGGAACAACACGAAACTAACTCAAAAGACTAAACTCTTAATATATCAAACTTGTGTGCTTAGCACACTACTATATGGATCCGAAACCTGGACAACATACTCAAACCAGGAAAAAAGACTAAATGTCTTCCACATGCGATGTCTCCGCAAAATAATGCACATCAAATGGCAGGACAAAATAACCAACTTAACTGTCCTGCAACGTGCTAAGACCCTAACAATCATGTCGATGCTCAGAAGTCGAAGGCTAAGATGGCTGGGGCATGTCCAACGGATGGAAGAAAAACGCATTCCTAGGCAAATACTATATGGCGAGCTAAAACACGGAAAACGACAAATCGGCAGACCTAAACTACGATATAGAGATATCTGCAAATCATCTCTGAAAGACTTCTCCATCTGTGAAAACGACTGGCAACATCTGGCAAGTGATCGCACATCATGGAGAGCATGTATAAGGAACGGTATAACAACATTTGAGACTGTTCTAAGACAGGACTTAGAAGAGAAGAGACTCATGAAAAAGGATGGCAAACCCTGTGGACCAGCGAGCCTGACCTGTTCATTATGTGATCGCGTGTGTTTGTCAAACATTGGTAGAATTAGCCACGAGAGAAGCTGTTCGGCAAAGACAATACCTCAAAAAAATACGCAATAGCCTCCATTAGACCGTCTGACAAGACGAAAAGGGCCATATATGTATATCCAAACAAAGAAGGGCAGATACAGTTCCCATCATAACAAACATAGAGCACGACAAAAGACATAAGGCGTGTCAGCAGGGAAAGTGAACGCAGTTGAAATGTCCTTCGTCATACGATACCATCAGTCATCGTCAGCAGTCTGATTATAGAAACACCATCCGGATGAAAAGCACAGCTCACGGTGTGCACAGAGCACTATACTCAGTAGCTCCGGTAGCTCGCCGGATTTAATATATGAAGAAACTGCAACAAGGAACACTTTTCAGACAGTGCCTAAACGGTTCCTGTCGCATATCCGCCATATTGACCGGAAGTCCCATTGTGTACGTGTTGTTGGAAGCACTCCCATCAAAATATCATCTGTAAAAGCAAGTACAACGTGGTGGGCTAGGAGATTCTTCTCACATAAAAGAGCTTCAAAGTTTTTATGGTTACCACTAAAATGTCACTTTGTTATAGAAACAAGCAATCGTGTAATGATCGCTGTACGAACATGATAATTTTGGTTCTGTTTACACAAAAGAACAAACACGAAACATGTAGCCGGCGAACAATGCAAGGCCACTTTCTTTGATACTAAGTAAAGTAATGTACCCCCGTCACGCCAAGTGGCGTGTAGGGAAATATGGTGTTAGTGACCATAAATTTTACAGACCTTCAGCACATGATTTTTGGGGTAATGTGGTCGGTATTACGCCCGTGCTGCTTTACTTTCCCAGAAAAAAATCCGGTACCCATTTAAGGCTGGGTGAACCGGAAGCCGTCGGTTGGGATCGAACCCTACCCCTTGTCCTTTATAGTCCAGTTCACTAACCACTGAGCTATCGCGGCTACAACTTATTCATCTGGCCACTAGTTAATTAATTAATTCATCCAGCCATTAATTTATCCACTTATCAATTCATAAATCTACTTACTCATCATGCCACTTATCAATCTATATATCCATCCATCCATCCATCCAAACCATCTATTTATCTTTCCATCCCTACATCCACTCCTCCCCTTATAAACCCACTTATCCATCAACTTAATCATCCTTTCACTCAAACCGTCCACATACCCACTCACCTATCGACTAGGACAACTATTCCACCACCTTATACCAGACTCCACTCACGATCACTTTCAGAACTCATGTGGCACCAAACTTGCCGCCGGAACTGCGACAGGACCGTTCCCATCTTCACAGTGCCAGGAGCGTCGTCTGGCCAGCATCAATTTGTGTCGTTCAATATTAAACACGTTACTATTTTACTTGCACATTTCACCTAGACTAAATCAGTGGTGGCCAACTTAAGATTTACCGAGGCCCAGATTATAGATTATATTATAGGCCCAGATTATAGATTATATTATAGGCCCAGATTATAGATTATATTATAGGCCCAGATTATAGATATATGTAGATTATATATTTGTTTATATATTTTTTTCAATTTTCCCTCACATTCAGCTTTTCTGCAGTTTCGCTTTTTTATGCATTCATTTGCATTTCTTTGCCTTAACCCTAGATTATAGCCAAGGCCAGTACCGGAGGGCCAAACTTAAGAGTATCATAAAATATTACATTATGCGATTTAGTCATATGACATTATTTTTCCATTGTAACGTCATATTATCAATTAACAATTAATTAAATGTCATAAATTAAATGCCATAAATTAAATAATTAAATACCATAAATAATTAATTAAAAATTATCAATAAACAACAGAAAAAAATGGTTTGGCCATGTGACAAGGCAGAAAGATCAAAACACAACACAACGAGCCTTCAATAAACGTGAGAATACCAGACCCTATGGGCAGACCACGAATAAGATGGATCGATGGAATATTAGAAATACTAGGAAACATAACAGCAGCAGAGGCGAACAGAAGAGCAAAAAGCAGCAAATTATATCTCCCCTCTAAGCTAAAAGGCAAATGAGGAAAGAACGAAGAAGAAAAAGAGGAATGACATATTTTATCATTTGTAACAAGACTATTATTTATTTCAAAATTATCTTTGTTGATTTTTTTTCACCCGACTGGAACTTTGGTTTTTATTTATAGATATTTAATATAGTAGTGCATGTTGATGCATCAAGAGCCAGGAAAAACATAAACTTGCGGGCTGGATCTGGCCATCAGTCTGGCATTTGGCAATCACTGGACTATGTAGTCGTTTCAGTAATCCTTAATTGTTGTTTGAAATTGTGTTTATTTGATTGCATTTTTGTTTCACGTCTGTCTTTCACTTTCTAAATAAATACATTAATCTGAAGAAATGTGTCTGCTTACATAAATATTGCATCTTGTTCTGAAGTTATTATTTGACTGAATATTATTAAAGGAACGAATTTTACTACCTGTCTGGAAGTTAACATCTTTAGTTCTTTGGTTATGGAAAGCCCCGGTATCACTGCAAACGAATTAAAATCCATAATTGCTCAACCCCCGTGCCAGTGGAATCATCCGAATTACTAACTCATCTCCAAAACAAGAAAGACAGCTTGATGTCCCTTGCATAGTAAACAGTCAACGACAGAATTGATACGATGCCCTGTGGACAGAGAATTGTGGAAAGAGATGATCGCCTACGCCAACCGGTACGCCCTCATGATGATCGTAATAGTACTTCTAACTAATTGAATGCTAATAATTGAGATAATAGTACCAGCTGACATATTGCTTCTAAATGTCAGAATACTACTATTGAAAGGGGACAGACATGTGACAGAGTACTATCGCACTACAGAGAACAGCCTGACAGCATATTAATACTTAAATACTAGTGCCTGAGAGTATTAAACCACATGACTGAACATACCTACAGGTGACGTTGGCAATAGAAAAACCATTACAATTTTTTATAAGTCAAATATTTGTTATTTTCCCATCAGAACATAGAATATGTTATGTAGTGGAAACCTCCGTCAGTCATAGTTGACTATGGATTTTGCAGCGCCCCTAGGAAATCTTATCTTTTTCTTTTCTTTCGCTGTGTTTTCTCTTTTTCTATAAACCTGTCTGCTTTTTGTTTGAGTTGGAGCTTTAGAGTGTGTTTCCAAAGATTGCGGTCTGCAGCTATTTCTTCCCAGGCTGCAGGGTTTATGTTCAGAGTCTTCATGTAACGTTAACAAGCGTCTAAAAGTCGGAGTTTTGGACGACCCCTAGTTATTTTGCCATCTGCTAGTTGTCCATAGAGTATATCTTTTGGTATGCGGCCATCTTTCATATGATGTAAGTGAACAAGTCATGGTAAGCTATCTTATGAATACAATATGAATCAGTTTTACCATGAAACGGTGAAAGTCTTCTGTATTGTTTGTTGTCTTGAGTCTTCTGTATTGTTTGTTGTCTTGAGTCTTCTGTATTGTTTTTTTTTTCTGTATTTTTTTTTTGTCTTGACTTCCTTGTTGTGCGACATTGACAGTATACAGCGGCATCACATTTTGAAACCACTTCCCCTTCCAGAAACGTCTTACCAAAATCATCATCATGTGCCATACCGGTTGGCGTAGGCGATCATGTCATTCCACAATCTTCTGTCTACAGTGCATCGTATCATTTCTGTTGTTGGCTGTTTGCCAAGCCACGACTACAAGCTATCCAGTATTTTTCTTCTTTGTCTTCCACAATCTCTCTTTCCTTTTATTTTGCCAGTTGTAACCAAGTATTCCAACTTTCCTCTTCTCATGATGTGCCAGAAAAATGTTCATTGCTTCTTTCTTAAATGTTTGTTAAGAGCTCCCTTTTTGTGTTGGCCTCTTCGAGAACTTTCTCATTGGTCTTTTTAGCTGTCCAGGGAACTTTCAACATTCTTCTGAGAAATCCCATCTCTGTGGCCTCTAATCGTCTTTTCATTTGTTTGTCTATTGTCCATGATTCGCATCCATAGGTCATAATTGGTTCTATATAGCATCGATGAACTCTCTTTCTCATTTCTATTGACATAGATTTGTTGCATAAGATATATTTTATTTTCTGAAATGCTATTTTGGCCTGAGCTATTCTGCTTTAAAAAAAAAAACTTCACAAACATGGACAGGTCAAATAAAAAAAAAAAAGTAAATCCGCCATCCAGGAAAGATAAGGGCTCTCTGTCTAAGAGACGTATGACGCAAGCCGGTGAAAGGCGGAAGGAGTCCGGGTTGCCGACTCACCCTTTGTCTACCAGGAAATCCTCCAGAATTGGCACCTGGAATGTACGTACTCTAAACGAACAGGGAAAAGCTGCACAGGTAGCAGCAGAAATGACAAACTACAAGATAGATATTCTGGGAATGTGTGAAACAAGATGGCTATGAACGGGTAAAATAAAACTAAACACAGGAGAGATGATTTTATCATCAGGACACCAGGAACCTGGAGCACAACATAGTGAAGGGGTAGCTATAATGTTATCAGAAGACACTAATAGAATGGGAAGCTGTAGGGCCAAGACTAATGAGAGCTACATTTAAAACAACCAAAAACCAAATAAAATTACACATTATCCAATACTATGCACCAACCAACGATCAAGTGAGACAAGGAGGAACGATATTCCAACATAAAAGAATACATAAACTTACATGGGTGTCACCAGATCATAGAACGGAAAATAAAATTGATCACATATGTATTAATAATAAGTTTACGTCATCCTTACAGGATGTAGAAGTATATAGATGGGCAGATGTAGCTTCTGATCATCATCTTCTGATAGCCAAACTTAAAATTAAACTAAAAAGGTATACTACAACGAAAGTAGTAGATCATGTTGGAAACGATCCTGGATAATTAGTTGAACAAAGAGAAAGGAGGAAAGGAGGAAAGATTTACTTTGTAAGTACAAGAGTTATATGGTCAAATACCACCACTTTCCCATGGTGGAGAGTGGTGGAACCTCCCGGAGAGTGATGCAATGATATATATGTATATATGTATAGGACTTAGAAGAAGTATAGTGGGTGTTAAGCTCATGAAGGGGGGTAGTTGGGGAATAATTGGTTAATGAGAGATGGACATCAGTGTTTCGCGCCAAAGTGACAACCAATAGGGCGAGTGTATGTTGTCCGGCTATAGACCACGCCCACTCCGGAAGCGAAGCTACCATATTAGAGACTCGCGATACGTTAGTTATTTCATAGATATGTTGTGCATATATACGTATAATAATAATAAATTAGTATTTATTATATCCATGTGGACGTAAAGGGAAAGTATTTAAGATAGATACGGACCATAATCAGTGATATTTAATCAGGTATCTTTCGCTGGCGACATGAAAGGACAGTCAATATTCTCCCACCGTGGCACATAATGACCCAAACAATACTGTTCTCCTGTGAGTTTATAGATTATTTTCCCCACGCGAGCAGAACTGCAACAGGTTGTTATGTAAAAAAGGCGCGTACACGATTTAATATATTCATTCGACTACCGTCGGTCAATCAGTCACAAGGTAGCCAGAGTGGTAACACTACTAGATACGTTTCCATATCTGTAAATCTACCAGCAGAGCCTCACCGATATTATCCTACCAGGGCTGTAAATCTAAAACCAGATAATCACAGGTGTTATACTAAACACCGTCGGAGAAGCAGACTTTAAAACCTCAACATTATAAGAATAGAGGTAAGTTGAAATATTGCTTAAAATACATAACAATGTGTGTTTATTATCATAGTTTTATTAGTGGAAATGAATTACGTAACATATAGGAATGTGTTCGGTAAATCTCGTAACGGTCACAGAGCAAAACTGTTACGAAATAGAGTCCACAGTGTCGTATCCTTTTCATTAGAGAAGTCTATACATTTTTCCAACCTCCGTTTTTTACAAACCAGTCTCCGAATAATCCCCCAATAAACGTCCCGACAAAGAAAGCAAACTTCGTTTCCAGAGAAGATATATTAGTATCAGAATCGTACAAGTCTTTGACATGGCTCTTAATTAGCCTTTAAGCCAGCGTAAAAATAATCACGAGGCGCCTAAAGTTTAAAATTCCAGCTGAAACCATATAAACCACAATGGTTGCAAACGAGGCGTAAATATCCTTATCACCGACTCCCAGGGTTATACCAGCGAATAACGAGTCATATCTCTCTGATACCGTATAGACTAGTTTAGCCATTGACTTATAAAACGTTGGAAAGTTTCTTTTTAGTCTTACCATTAGTGTGGATAATGTCAACACCTAAGACCACAAAATCGTTCGTGAGTGTAGCCGTACACATTTTACAAACAGAACTGGTTATTTTCGAATCCGTGTAAGATAAATTCAGAAGAGCGCGTGGAATGTGAAATCAATAATGTGAAACATGTCTGGACTTGTTCATCGACTCGTGTGTCACACAAACAAACTGAACAACGTGTTAAGTTGTCGTAACTCTTATAGCCCCAGTCTTGCTGCGTTAGTACAAGCACACACAGAAGATAAAACAAGACAATGAACGACAGAAATAGTAAAAACTCAGAAGTAAACGTTAACAGTGTTAATAATAGATACTCATAGTTGATCGGTCGTAACAAAGACGCATAACTAAACGGTATATCATACAGTGACATAACAGACTGGTGCCCGGAATGGGATGTTGTAATATTGTAAAAATGGATAGTATGGTTATGATAGTGATATGAACACGATTGGGATAGAGACTCAAATGTCTATACAAGTTTAGATACCCTCTCACTGACAAAAATATAATATTTAAAAGTAACTGTTAATGGAATGTTAATGGATGCATGTTTTAGTTAAGTAATGAGAATCACGTAGATGTTCGTTATGTGTTTTGAGTGGAAAGATTAAACTACTGATAAGGGAGAACTAGGGAGAGACGGAGAGAAAGAGAGAGAGAGAGAGAAGAGAAAGAAAGAAAGAAAGAAAGAAAGAATGCAAGAAAAGAAAGAAAGAAGAAAGAAAGAAAGAAAGAGAGAAAGAAAAGAAAGAAATACAAGAAAGAAATAAAGAAAGAAAGAGTTGAAACGGACGGATATACCAGTGGTAGACGCTGAGAGACAGTTATAATAAACACGAGACAGCGGAGGAATGAGGCATAACTGTCCTAAGCTATTATAATAGTAAGAGTGGTGGATGAGTGTTGGTCAGTACGGGGATGGCGAGGTTAGGTGTGCTAATGAAGGGGTGGATAAAGAATAACTGATTAGTAACATATAGTATGTGTGCGTGCGTACGTGTTTGTGTGCATGTGTGCGAGCGCACGTTATATATGTATACAATTTCAATGTATTTTTGGTATGCACACTAAGTGTATGGTGTTATCTCGTTGACAGATGGCCTCACGTAATGGACTTGTAAGCAGACCACGCCACGTGTGTGAAACTTGTGGGAAAAGCTTTACACGGCGGGACGCTCTAGCCAGACACGCAGATAGTGCTCACGGCCAACAGAGATACCCGTGTCCTATATGTGGCTGCATCTTTACAAGAACCGCCAATCTTTCAAAGCATATAGCGAAAAAACACACAACATGTGCAACTATATCAGCGGCACCAACACCGGCTACAACAAGGGCCCCGACAGTATTCTCTACAACAGATAACAATGTTACAGAGACCGGGGATGAAGAACAACACACTAGAAAGAAACCCCGAGTAGATAACACTCGTGGGAGTGAGCCGTCTACAGCTAGAGACAGTATAGATCTCATCTGTACACAGTCATAACAATGAACACATGTGTAAAGACTGCGGGAAAATCTTCAATAGACAAGATAATCTAAATCGGCATATAGACACTGATCACAATAAACATACATACCAGTGTCCTATATGTCCTTGCGAATTTAACAGACAGGATAATCTAAGAACACATATTAAAAATAAACACCAAATAGTGATATCAACAGTGTCAACCTCCTCCACCTCATCAGTGCCAACCTCCTCCGCCTCATCAGCTTCAAAGTCCTTAGCTGCGCCAACAAATAAGAGGAAGAGAAATAATGTACAACAGGCAGAGAGACAGCAGAGCAAAAAAGCGCGGACGGATCTCGAATTAGACAGTTTAGCTAGTCTACCGGCAGATGTTAGACAGGTCTATGTTGACAACTGGCCTGCGATAAGGTCACATAGTAATAATAACAGCCATCTCTCTGTTCACACTGTGTTCCACAAACCAAATTAACCGCTATCTCCGAACTGTTTCAGTATTCTCAATCCCATCTTTAATAACCAAACACGAAGATTTAAAATAAATTATTCTCACAATTTCGTCCTGAGGAATAAAGAGAACAATGACCTTCGTTGGTTCCATAGTAGTATCAATAACAGTTGTCTACTCCCAACTCCGATGGTTATTAATAACAGGGCAGATTTGTATAGGTTCCTTACACAACTACAAGATAACGACCCTTTAAATCACGCAAATCATAACAGACCTAGCAGTAAGTTTGCAACTGAAGCCATACCATCCACAACCTTCTATTTCTTTCAATACGTAGAATATCCTATCGGCTGTCTAACAACCGAGCTCTCACAACACATTACAAACAATAAATCCATGTATACATTACAAAATAGCAAACACGGTCCAGCATATACTGATAATCTCTGTTTCTTTAGATGCGTAGCATTATTTAGGGGCGCTAATCTCAGTAATTTACACAGACCCACTAGCGATCTCATGAAACAGTGGCAAGAAAATCAGGATTTAGATATAGTCGGCGAGTTCCCCGGTGTAACGCTAGCTCAGATTCCCTCTCTAGAGAAGTGTTTCGGTATTAATGTAGACGTCTTCACTTTTGTCAATGACCAAGCCCTGTCCCCCCTGTTAAGAGGTAGCACGGGTTATAGCGACACCTTACGAGTTCTATTTTACGAGGAACATTTTATGTATATAGAGGATATAGATAGAGCGGCCCGTGCTTTTTCTTGCCCTAAATGTAGAAAATTGTGGAAAGAATGTTGGCTTTTGGATAAACACGAGAAGACATGCACCGGGGATAAGCGAAAAGATAAGTATGTAGGAGGGATCTTTAGGAACCAGGAGGGTATACTCGAAACGATAGCTAATCGGAGTATAGAGGCTCCTAATAATTACGTGTATCCCTACAGAGCAACGTACGATTACGAATGTTACTTTAGTAATGTACCGACGACAAATGGAAGCAATTGTGTCACCGAATATGTAGCCAGGCATATTCCATTGTCGTGTGCGTAGCCAGTAATATTCATGGGTATGAGAAACCGGTATGCTTTGTAAGCGAGGGTGATTCCCAAAAATTAGTAAGTAGAATGATAGATTACCTAGATACATTAGCGAAACGGACTTATAGAATATTACGCGCCAGTTTCAAACACGTTTTGGACAGTTTAAAAGACAGGGGTGACTGTAGTGACCTCATAGGGAAACTCAAGTCATACTTAAGAGAGCTCCCCGTTATAGGATTCAACTTCGGGAAGTATGATCTAAACGTTATCAAACCATATTTAATAAGGTACTTCGTAGCTGCGACGAACAAAGTTGAAAAAGCGAACGAAGAAGTAGATGATGAAGAAGAAGAAGATGATGAAAATGACGAAGGACGAAGATAAAGATGATGATGAGGAAGAAGATATAGAAGAAGATGAAGAGGAAGAAAAGCCGAAACAAAACAAAACTAAAAAAGTGGTGACCTCACCCTTCAAGTTTATCGTTAAGCGCAATAATAATTTTATGTGCATCTCCACCAGACGACTAAAGTTCTTAGATGTTATAAATTATCTAGCCTCGGGGTTCTCTTCTAGTAAATACTTGGCGGCCTGCAAGATTAAAGAGACTAAAGGCGTATTTTGTTAAGAGTATATTACGAACCTAAACAAGTTAGACGAAACCGCTCTTCCCCCACATGAAGCTTTCTTTTCTACACTTAAATACTGCAATATTTCGAACGAAGTGTACGAGTATTGTAAAAGGATATGGGTGGACAATAACATGGCCACTCTCAGGGATTTTCTGATGTGGTATAATAATACGGATGTCGGGCCCTTCCTACTCGCATTAGAAAAAACAAATCGATTTTTACGCAGGTTTGGGTGTAGATATGTTTAAGGACGCCATTTCAGTCCCCGGTGTGACATTAAGATACCTCTTTAACACCATACCTAAAAACATAGTCTTTTCGTTATGCGGTAAACGAGAGGCAGAGCTTCATAAAACTATTAGAGATAATATAGTGGGTGGCCCGAGCATATTCTTTCATCGCCACCACGAGAAGGAGCAAACGTTTATTAGAGGTAATCCTGAAAATGTAGTAGAAAGTCTTATAGGCTACGACGCAAATGCTCTGTATCTCTGGGTGTTGATGCAGAAAATGCCCACTGACTTTACAATTATACGAAAAAAAGAGGGCGGGTTTAGACAGCGTAAGGTTAATTATTACGATCAGCAGAGTAGAGAGTTGTTGACGTGGGTAGCTCACAAGCATAACATTGAGTTGCGGACTCAAGACAACTTGGGTGAGGTACCTTTGGGACCTCGTAGGATTAGAGTGGATGGCTTCTGTCAAAAAAGTAATAAAGTCTATCAATATCAAGGCTGTCTCAGCCATGGAGATATCTGTCACATCACTAAAAAAACACAAAGGTGTTAACCCGATAAAGAAAAAAACCTTTGTCCGAATTATACAAGACCCGCGAAATTCGCGAATATTTAACCAACGACGTTGGAGTTAAAGTGGTTGAGATGTGGGAATGTCAATGGACTAACGAAAACTGATAGCACCATTATTCCATTTCTTAAACAAGCCCTCCCCAGATCAAAACCATCGTATACCAGGGAAAAATTACCCCTGACTAACCGTCACATTCTTAAATCTGTTAAAGATGAAAAGGTTTTTGGTCTGGTAGAATGCGATATTCATGTCCCCGACTCTCTCAAGGAATATTTTAGCGAAATGACACCCATATTTAAAAACGTAGACGTGTGTAGAGACGATATAGGAGAGCTTATGAAGGAATACCCGTGAAAAATAAATTATTGACGACCCCTAGATGTACTCTTATAGGTAGTTATATCGGGAATAAAATACTTGTGGCCACTCCCTTATTAAAATGGTATTTAGATCACGGTCTAGAGGTAGCCAACATCTACCAGGTTATAGAATATCAACCAGTGGCATGTTTCAAGCAATTTGGGGACACCGTATCCGACATCAGGCGAAAAGGGGATGTAGATGAGACGCAGTCCATTACTAGTGAGACCATGAAGTTGTTAGGAAATTCAGCATACGGGAAAACTCTCACAGATAAAGCGAAACACGCGAACGTCGCGTACTGCGAGGCTGAGGCCGCCTCCAAGCTCGTTAACGATCCACTATTTAAACATATGACAGATTTAGGAGTAGGAAATATATTCGAGGTGGAAATGTTAAAAAAGACGACGAGGTGGGACCTTCCGTTACAAATCGGCTACTTTGTGTATCAATACGCCAAGCTACGCATGTTAGAATTTTATTATTCGTTCGTTCGCTTTCGTCAGCTTTTGACCTCTGACGAAGTCCCACCCACTCAATTTTGTGGGACTGAATTTTGCGTGTAAAGTCTGTTTTATCCCATTACAGGATGCCCTCGCCATGCAGGCAGATTTACTCCGACTTCAGAGGTACTAATTTTTTTTAGGGAATTAGTAAAACCCAGGTGTCCTCGCCAGGGTACGAACCCCGGCTGTTGCCGTGGTAAGCCAACCGCCTATCGATTGCGCTAACCGGACACGAATTTTATTATGATTTTTTAGACCGCTTCGTAGAGAGATCATACTTTCAACTGTGTGAAATGGACACTGACAGTCTGTATTTGGCGTTAAGTAAAACCTAGTTTAGCTGACGCTGTTAGACCACATTTAATCGACACATTTTATAAAGAGTACGATCAGTGGTTACCCTCAGAGACTTGTAGCGTTCATCTGGAGGAGTTTGTTCGGAGTAAAGGTAAAGTTAAGGTAGATTGTCGAGACTATGAAAAAAACAAAATGGTACCATAAAAGTACCCCGGTCTTTTTAAGTTCGGTTTGTTTGTGTGACTCACGAGTCGATGAACAAGTCCAGACATGTTTCACATTATTGATTTCACGTACCACGCGCGCTTCTGAATTTATCTTACACGGATTCGAAAATGACCAGTTCTGTTTGTAAAATGCGCACGGCTACACTCACGAACGATTTTGTGGTCTTAGGTGTTGACATTATCCACACTTATGATACTAAAAAGAAGCTTTCCACATTTTATAAGTCAATGGTTGAACTAGTCTATACAGTATCAGAGAGATATGACTCGTTATTCGCTGGTATAACCCTGGGAGTCGGTGATAAGGATATTTACGCCTCGTTTGCAATCATTGTGGTTTATATGGTTTCAGCTGGAATTTTAAACTTTAGGCGCCTCGTGATTATTTTTACGCTGGCTTATCGGCTAATTAAGAGCCATGTCAAAGACTTGTACGATTCTGATACTAATATATCTTCTCTGAAAACGAAGTTTGCTTTCTTTGTCGGGACGTTTATTGGGGGATTATTCGGAGACTGGTTTGCAAAATACGGAGGCTGGAAAAAATGTATAGACTTCTCTAACGAAAAGGATACGACACTATGGACTCTATTTCGTAACAATTTTGCTCTGTGACCGTTACGAGATTTACCGAACACGTTCCTATATGTTACGTAATTCATTTCCACTAATAAAACTATGATAATAAACACACATTGTTATGTATTTTAAGCAATATTTCAACTTACCTATATTCTTATAATGTTGAGGTTTTAAAGTCTGCTTCTCCTTGCTTCTCCGACGGTGTTTAGTATAACACCTGTGATTAACTGGTTTAAGATTTACAGCCCTCGTAGGATAATATCGGTGAGGCTCTGCTGGTAGATTTACAGATGTTGAAACGTATCTAGCAGTGTTACCACTCTGGCTACCTTGTGACTGACTGACCAACGGTAGTCGAATGAATATATTAAATCGTGTACGCGCCTTTTTTACATAACAACCTGTTGCAGTTCTGCTCGCGTGGGGAAAATAATCTATAAATTCACAGGAGAACAGTATTGATTGGGTCATTATGTGCCACGGTGGGAGAATATTGACTGTCCTTTCATGTCGCCAGCGAGAGATACCTGATTAAATATCACTGATTATGGTCCGTATCTATCTTAAATACGGTACCTTTACGTCCACATGGATATAATAAATACTAATTTATTATTATTATAAGTATATATGCACAAACATATCTATGAAGTAACTAACGTATCGCAAGTCCCTAATATGGTAGTTTCGCTTCCGGAGTGGGCGTGGTCTATAGCCGGACAACATACACTCGCCCTATTGGTTGTCACTTTGGCCCGAAACACTGATGTCAATCACTCATTAACCAATTATTCCCCAACTACCCCCCTTCATGAGCTTAACACCCACTATACTTCTTCTAAGTCCTATACATATATACATATATTTCATTGCATCACTCTCCGGGAGGTTCCACCACTCTCCACCATGGGAAAGTGGTGGTATTTGACTATATAACTCTTGTACTTACAAAGTAAATCTTTCCTCCTTTCCTCCTTCCTCTTTGTTCAACTAATTATCCAGGATCGTTTCCAACATGATCTACTAATAACGAACAAGCGTAGAAAGTATTTAAATGCAGGGTTTCTTAAAGAACAAGGATAAAAAAAAGTAAATTCGCAGTCACAATATCAAACAAATACCAAGTCCTCCAACAACTAGAAAATACAATTAATATAGAAGATCATTGGAAACAGATAAAAGATATATGGAAAGAGACATGCGAAGAAACATTGGGGAAAAGAGAACGCCAGAATAAGGCATGGATGACAACTGAGACCCTGGATAAAATTAAAGAAAGAAAGAACAAGAAAGCAGACATAAATAAAAGCAAAACCAGAAGTAATAAAGGCAAGACACAGGAAGCTTACACAGAGGTGAACAAAGTACAGAGAAGACGCATTAAAGGGAATAAGAGGAAATATATAGATGAACTAGCTAAGGAGGCAGGGGAAGTAGCAAATAAAGGAAATATGAGAGAACTGTACAACAGCACAGAGAAATTAAGTTGGAAAATACAAATAGATCAATGCATTTATTAAAGATAAGAAAGGAAATCTGCTTAGTAATATAAGGGAACAAATGGAGAGATGGAAAGAGCACCTTGAAGAACTTTTGAACAGACTCGGCTCAAATAATCCTCCAGATATACTACCAGCAGTAGAAGAGTTACACGTTAACGGTGGAAAACCAAGCAAGGAAGAAATAATGAAAGCCATAAAACTATTAAAAAATGGTAAAGCCACAGGACCAGATGAAATTCCTTCGGAGGCCATCAAAGCAGATATTAACACCTCTACCAAGATGTTACATGATCTATTGGATAAAATTTGGGAGAAGGAAGAAATACCTGAAGATTGGAAAGAATGTTATATGATCAAACTACCAAAAGAAAGGAAGTTTACAGGAGTGCACAAATTATAGGGAATTATGCTACTATCAGTGCCAGGAAAAATATTAGAAGAATCATTCTGGAGAGACTAAAAGAGGCCATAGAGAAACATTTGAGAGATGAACAAGCAGGTTTTAGGAAGAACAGATCATGTGCTGATCAAATAACTTATCATCATCATCGAGTGCCGTCTCCGCAACGAAGGTTAACTACCATGGAGCGCCATATTATTATGTATTAACCTACATATATTTTGGGCAGTAATATAGATAAAGAGGGAGGAACAGAAAATGATACCAAAATAAGGATATAAAATCCAAGAGGAGCTTTCATTGTACTGGGAAACCAAAGGAAATCCAAAGAAATTAGGTTAAATACAAAAATAAAAATTTTCAACTCAAATGATAAGTCGGTCCTATTATATGGCTGTGAACCATGGAGAACCACAAAATTGACAATCATGAAGATACAGACTTCATTAATGGAAGCTTACGCAGAATAAAAGGATGGAAATGACAGGACAAAATCACTAACATAGAATTATGGAAATGTACCAGTCAAATACCAGTGGATAAAGAGATACGGCGAAGACGATGGCGTTGAATAGGACACACACTGCGGAAGCCAACTGAGAGTATTACACAACAGACCCTTTTTTGGAATCCCCAGGGGAAAAGATAAAGAGGAAGACCAAGGAATTTTTGGAGAAGACAGATAGAAGCAGAGATGAAGATGATGGGGAAGACATGGAATGATCTTAAAAGAATGACAAAAAACAGAACGACTTGGAAAGTGTTTGTTGAAGACCTATGCTCCACTGGGAGCTAAAAACGGTAGAAGTATTCTGCTTTTTATTTCTGTAGTGCATCTTCCATCGGAACTTATTTTTGTACCTATGTATTTCAATCGTTGCACTTGTTTCTGACTTGTCCAATGTATATTTATGATGCATGATAGTGATGATTGTTTCTTTGATATGACCATTACTTCTGTTTTTTTTTTTTTTTACTAATCAGACTTAGACCTTTCTTATTGCTTTCTTTTACTATTATGTCTATCATTTCCTATAGTTCTTTCTCTGTCTCTGCTATTATGACTGTGTCTTCGGCATATTGCAAATTATTTATGTTGTAACCGTTGACTTTAAATTCTTTTTTTCCCTACTATTGATCTCATAATATGTTCGCTGTAAATTGAAAACAAACCCTGCGACAGAACACAGCTGATCAAAAAAGCTTAGTTTAATACTCAGCAAATCCTCTTCTTCACTGGATTACGGACAACTCTATAGTGTTCAGATCTCCTCCTCAGAACGTTTCCCAGTACGGAACCTGCCCGTCACACACACTAGTGAAAGCACTAAAGATGGTTTTAGCGCAGGTGCATGAACTCCGTGGCACCGGTGAAGACCTTGACCCCAACCATCTAGTCGCCTTTTACGACATGCATTGCAGACTATACTGGCTCTATTTTATTCTCCTGTGACTGTGGTCAGGGCCCCGGTTGCTACACGGGCAGTCTTACTCAAAGTCTACTTTATAGTCACCGGTATGCACACACGAGTTCTGGTGGCCGAACGTTTAACATGTTCTTCTCCAAATCAGAAGAATGTGGGTTCGAAACACGATAAAAACAAACAGCATGTTCTTCTCATTCTTCTTCTCATGCTTCTCATTCTTCCTCTTCTCATTCTTCCTCTTCTCATTCTTCTCATTCTTCTTCTTCTCATTCTTCTCATTCTTCTTGTTCTGCTTCTTCATCATCTACTTCTTCTTCTTCTTCTGCTTTTTCTCCTTCTCCTTCTTCTTCTTCTCCGTCTTCTTCTGCTTCTTCTCCTTCTTCTTCTGCCTCTTCTTCATCTTCCTCTTCTTCTACTACTTTTATCCTTCTCCTTCTTCTGCTTCTTCTGCTTCTTCTCTTTTCCTTCTTCCTCACCTTCTTCCACTTCTCCTGCTTCGTCTTCTTCTGCTTCTTCTTCATCTTCTTCTTCTTCTACTACTTTTTATCCTTCTCCTTCTTCTGCTTCTTCTGCTTCTTCTCTTTTCCTTCTTCCTCACCTTCTTCCACTTCTCCTGCTTCGTCTTCTTCTGCTTCTTCTTCATCTTCTTCTTCTTCTACTACTTTTTATCCTTCTCCTTCTTCTCCTTCTCCTTCTTCTGCTTCTTCTGCTTCTTCTGCTTCTTCTCTTTTCCTTCTTCCTCCTCTTCTTCCACTTCTCCTGCTTCGTCTTCTTCTGCTTCTACTTCTCTTCTTCTGCTTCTCCTGCTTAGTCTTCTGCTGCTTCTTCTTCTCCCTCTTCTTTTCTTCCTCTTCTTCTGCTTCTCCTTCTTCTCCCTCTTCTCCTTCTTCTACTTTCTTTTCTTCTTCTGCTTCTTCTTCTTCTGCTTCTTCTTCTGCTTCTTCTTCTTCTTCCTCTTCTTTTTCTACTTCCTCTTCTCCTGCTTCGTCTTCTTCTGCTACTTCTTCTCCTGCTTCGACTGCTTCTTCTTATTTTTCTACTTCTTCTTCTTCTGCTTCTTCTTCTGCTTTTTATCATTCTCCTTCTTCTTATTCTTCTTCTGCTTTTTCTCCTTCTCCTCCTCCTCCTTCTTCTTCTTCTTCTTCTCCTTCTTCTTCTTCTACTTTTTCTCCCTCTTTTCCTTCTTCTTCTCCGTTTTTCTTCCTATTCTGCTTCTTCTTCTTCTGCTGCTGCTGCTGCTTCCTCTCCTTCTTCTTCGCCTTTCTTCTTCTTCATCTTCTTCTCATTCTTTTTTCTGCCCCTTCTTTTTCTTATCCTCCACATCGTCCTTCTGCTCTTACTTCGCCTCCTCCACCTCCTCCTTCTTCTTCTTCATCAGCGATCAGCTAATGCTGTACATTTAGACGTTTAGACCATGGTTCATGAACAAGACGGTACATTTGAGGTCATCATCGGTTCCCCATAACATGTCATGCAGATTTGTTTTTGTAGGCCATATTTGTCTTCTCAGAGTGTTGAGAGTGTCCTGTAGTATATGTTCTGGAATTTGAATGCTCCACAGTCACCTGTTACAAAGTCGCTGAGTTATATCTTGTGTTGTGTGCTCTGACGTTTCTGAGTCTGAATATCTTGGTCCGCTCATGTCTACTGAATTGGATTAAGCTGTCATGTTCTTGCTCATATTTTCGCACAACTCCCTCCATTCTGTTTTATTGACTTGTTTCAAGATTATTTTTATATTTTTGAGAACCTTCGGGTTGGTTGAATTATTAAAGGCACCCATCTGCTTTTTCGAGTTCGTCTGCTTTTTCCTTTCCAGGGGTGTCACAGCTGTGTTGGTATCCACTGTAGGACTTGTTTTTTTTTTCTTACAGCGACAATATCTTGTCCCTTATTTCCTGAATGTGTCTGTCCTGTTTTGGGCTTGATACCCCTTGTGTGAACGTACACATCTGAGGTATTTGTGCAGGTGTACACTACTTTAAATGTAATTATATATCTACAATTTTCAATGGTTATTTTCCCACCTCACTGAGCACATATTTATGTAATAAATAATTGTGGAATAAAAATTCATTAAAATGGAAATATCAGTGGTGAAAGGATGATATAATTTGTGAAAAGATTACGTTAATGGTGAAAAGATGGCGTCAATGGTGAACGATGGCATAAGCGGCTGAAAGGATAGTATCAATGCTGAAAGGATGACATCGATAGTGAAAAATGACATAAACGGTGAAAAAATGACATCGGCGGTGAAAGAATAATATCAATGATGAAAGGATGACATCAATGGTGAAAAATGGTATCAATGGTGAAAAGATGACAGCGGCGGTGAAAAGATGACATCAATGGCGAAAATATTACACCAATAGTGAAAATATAACACTACTGGTGAAAAGATTACATCAATAGTGAAAAGATTATCATAGTCATAGACAATAAAAAAGCATATAAGCATACAAATTATTATTTACTTAACAAAGAGATTTTTGGTGAAAAATGAAAAAAAATATATATATATTAATTATTATTTATATATTAATTATATTTTTATAATAATTTGTATATTATATATTAGTATACTTATTATAATATTAATTTTATGGATGGCAAAGTTCAGGTTAAACGAGGGAGAGGAAACCCTAGAAGAAGGTGGGGTGAGATATCACAGACGAGATGGGAATGACTGCAGTAAGAGATGGGACATCTCGCACAGGTCAGAGGACACTTCACAGTCGCTATAATAGGAGCCAAGTTACAACAAGGACAAGTTAGAATGCTTCACGATGACCACGATGATAATGATAATATAATATATCACTGAGAAATATAACTCTGAATTTTGTCCCCATGATTCATTCAAGACTCATTTGAGGAACCTAACTATATTGAAATTCTATTAAAACGATGTCATGTTGCTTGATTTAATAGCGAGCTGCATAGACAATGTATCCCAATGTATGCGAACCAGAGATACCAGACCAGATTAAGTGAAATAAATATAAACATTATGCACGGTAAAGAAAGTTCTTTTATTGCGCCCCCACGCCCCCCCCCCCAACCTCCAAATCACTACCCACCATCGTCTGACGTTTAAAGACGTCCAAGCGTTGTGTTGTTATTTTGCACAAGCCACGATATCAACTCCCTTCTTCCAGACAAATTAAGTTTCCAGCTTGTCAAATAAACAATGTTGCAGCAACAATAATACAGCAACTATCTATCTCGTCTCGGCATCTCGACTTAATAACTCCACTCTACAGGAACGATAACTGATGTAATCCACTTCTCTGTTATTTACCTTTCCTTCTGGAGAGCGGGTGGCCGAATCGATAACTTGTCGGTCCCGAAACCAGAAAAACGCGGATTTGAGTCCGGGTAGATTCACGTTTTTTTTTCTATCGGGGGTGAAATAAAAACTCTGACCTGAACACTTCGTTGCGACTGCACTGGACAAGTGAATTTTATTTTCCGCTTCCAACAATTCCCCCCTCCCCCAAACTCTACGACACAGCCCAGTAATTTGAAAATGCAGTAATGATATTTTTCCTTATTATCTATCTTAATAATACCTACAACAGAAATAAACTACAAGAATAGGAATGACAACAAGTAATTTTAATGTCATGAAGAACACACTAACATGAAAACAGATAACACCAGGGCTAAAACTAAGAATAGCAAAATGTTATGTCTTCTCAACATTCCTATATGGTGCAGAAACATGGACATTAGACACGAAAAGAGAACAGAGAATTGAAGCCTTTGAAATGTGGATATATAGAAGAATAGGTAGAATTGGATGGAAGGAAAAGAAAACAAACGAAGTTTTAAAACATCTGAAACTGAAAACAGAACTACTAAACATAATTGAAACAAGACAAATGCGATTTTGGGGCCATGTTAAAAGACACAACAGCCTACTAAAAGTAATCCTGGAGGGGAAAATACTAAGTAAAAGAGGCAGAGGCAGACCAAGACTAACATGGACGAGTAACATCAAAAGATGGACAAATCAGCCTATGACAACCTGCACCATCAAAGCAAGAGACAGAGCAGAATGACGCTCCATGGTAGCCAACCTTCGTTGTGGAGATGGCGCTCGATGATGATGATGATGAATAACACCTTCGGTTCCGTCACTCACGAAGCTACATACAGATCCCGACTTTTCCAGCGGTCGATCGTAGATCATTTACATTCAAATTAAAACGCTCGATTCAAGTGGCTTGAATTGCTCAACTTCATGGATTATAACAACATTGATAGCTCTCATTCTCTTGAAACATAAAACAAGCGTAAAATAACAACACGCGACATGAAAACTATAAGAAAAGCTGTAAACAAAATTAAAAGAGATAATTAGAAAATAAGCTGTGGGCAAGAAAAACACCAGCTATTGGCTATATTGAACAACAAAGAATTAAACGCTTTGGACACTATACCGGAATGAAACTTAACCAGCATACAGCTCTAGAGCATTGCATTAAAATAGTAGGCTATAGCAGACAATGAGGGGAAAAAATAAGAAAAAGTTGGAGAAATTGAATCAAAAGTGACGTTAAGTAAAATCAGCATACGGTTACGAGCTACACAAACTCTCTCTCTCTCTCTCTCTCTCTCTCTCTCTCTCTCTCTCTGCGATCAAGACTCAATCAGAGTAGGATTCCAGACTCTCTCATTAAGTCAGCTGTCTGTTTAAGCGAATCGATTGCCCCATATAGTTTTTTTTTTCCAGGGAGGTGGGCGTGGACCACATTGCTCTTCTCAGGTCTGTGTACTGGGGGCAATCCTGTAGAACATGTTTTGTAGTCATATTGTCCAGTGTACAGTGACATAGGCTGGTTGTACCTATTTTGAATTTGGTGAACATGTGATTTCTCATTCTATTGTGGCCAGTGCGTAGGCGAAGTATGATGACTTGATCCATCCTTGATAGTTGGTGGTATCCGTCACTCTCGTTATGCTTTGGGTGTTCTCGTTTCCATTTTTCATGGAACTGAATCTTGAAGATGGATTTGGCTTCACCATAACTGAGCGGATGGTTCTCTTGTGGTAATCTCTCTCCCTCTTTTAGCTAATTTGTCTGCGCGTTTGTTCCCGTGTATATTACAGTGTGATGGTATCCACTGAATGACTACTCTCTGGAAGTGATTGCATAGTTGGTCGAGGGTTGTTCTCAAGTCATCTAGTTCATTGTTCTTGGGGCTTTTTAGAGCTGATAATATTGACAGTGCATCAGTCAGAATCACAAATTTATTGTGCACGTTATTTTTGAGTTGAGTAGCCAGTGTTGCAGCATCTCTGATGGCCTCAGTTTCTGCTTTAAAGTTGTTTGAGAATTTTCCAGTAGCTATTGACTTGATAATCTCGTCCTGATTATTCAGCGTCAAGAACACACCTCCCCCTCCATTTCTGGTGGCATTTGTAGCAGAGCCATCTGTGTATATGTGGGACCAAGAGTCCTGTGGGTAGGTATCGTGTATGTGTTTTTCTGCTACGTGTTTTCTTTCTGTGTCTGATTGGGTGCCTTTTTTCATGATTCCTGTTATATTTTCCTTAAGTTCTGGTATATTATGCTTTCCATGAGGAGACATATCAGATGGGTCCAAGGGTTTCGATATTGTTTGGGAAAGTACTGGGTCTCCTGTAGTTAGTTCATTGGCAATTGCAGCGAAGTTGCTCCTCTTTAGTCGTACAATTCCGGTTATTCTTTGGTGCATGGGGTGGCTAAGGAGTCTTCTATATTTCTCCGCTTGTTGCAATACTTTAGTGACCCGTCTGTCATCTAAGGTTGTAAACCTGTTACTATTTCTAGAGTCTTGATAGGTGTAGATTTCATAGCACCAGTGATGATACGGGCAGCTTGGTTCTGTGTTCTGTTAATTTTGCTAAGGTGTGATTTGGAAGCCATAGTCCAGGCTGTGACTCATACTCTAGAACTGGTCTGACTCTTCCTACGTATAGTCTTTTCAAAATATTGCTGTCTGCCCCCCAGTCCGTTCCTGCCAATTTCTTCATAATATTTATTCGTTTTCAGGCTTTTTTCCTTGCTCTGTCTATCTGACTTTTCCAAGTCATTCTACAATTCATGGTGACGCAAAGATATGTTGGGTTTTGGTCAACAGGGTGTGTGTGGTCTTTTATCTTCAAGTTTGCAGAGAGTGTGTTTCTTGATAGGCTGAAAATTGTATATGTAGTTTTTTCGTTGATTGGTAAGAACCAGGTATTCGTCCATTTTTCAAGTTCACCTAGGGCATCTTGCATCCTGGGTCCAACCACCGACATACTTTCCTCGCAAGCCCGTAACGCCAGATCATCTGCATATATTGCTGAGTGTATTCTGGGTGGAATGTCCATTACGATATCATTTATGAAAATTAAAAAGAATGTTGGGGACAAGACTCCGCCTTGTGGGACACCTTGTTCGATAGTGACCTTCTTACTTAGTTGACCTTGAACTTGTACTCTGGCATTTCTATCCTGAAGGTATTGAGATACCCAATTGAATAAACGACCCTGGATGTCAAGTCTAAAAAGCTTGTTCTTTAAACCCTCTCGCCAAACCCTATCAAAAGCCTTCTCCATGTCGGCCCACACTGCCAGTGTGTGTTTCTTTTCTTGTAGAGCATCCTCTATTTCCTGTGCAATGTAGGTGACCAGGTTTTCAGTTGATCTGTACTGACGAAAGCCACTTTGTTGTGGTACGATTTGTTGTTTTGTCTCCAAATGCCACATAAGTCTCCTGTTAACCAGCCTTTCCATGAGTTTTCTCAGGCAACTCAGTAGGCTAATTGGTCTATAGCTACTTGGGTCTAGTGGGTCCTTTCCACGCTTGAGGATGGGCACCATAATAGCTTCTTTCCAGATTGCCGGCTTATAACCTCTCTTGCAGCTAGCATTTATTATCCTTAGAAGCTGGCTCTTGGCTTTCTGTCCCAGATTTAAGAGCATTTCGTTGGAGATCCCATCTTTACCAGGGGAACTTTTGAGCTTCAATCCTTTGAGGGCAACATTTAATTCAGTTGGGGTAAAGATGGTCGTCTGATGCTCTTCTGGTGCTGAAGGCATGTGTTTTCTCGTCTTGGTTTTCTGTTTGTCTATTGAAATGTTTCTTCTACTAATGTTTTTGTAAGTCTCTATCAGTAGATTTGCTGCCCTTTTACCTGTGATGATGTTCTGATTATGTGTTAATGATATTGGAGGTCGGCAGTTGTTTTCGTCGCTCAGAGCTTTCGCAAGTTTCCATAGTTTATAACCATTTTTGCCTAGATTAAGGCTCTCTGTTTTGCCTATCCAGCTCTGTCTTGCTGATATCATGACCTTACGTCTGTGTTTGGCCGAGGCTGCTTTGTAGGCAATGTTGCTCTCTGTGCTGTGTGATGTTTCAGCTAGTTCTCTGGCAGATTCCATTTCCTCTTATAGTCTTTGTATTTCCTTGCTCCAGTATGGCTTGTAGTTTGTTCTTGCTCCTCTAGGAATGGATTCTTTAGCAGCTCTCAGGATTCCATTTGTTAACCGCTCTATCATTATTATTGACCTTCTTTTCGTGGGTGTTGATAGGCGCAGTATATGCATCATTGAGCCTTGCAAACTTTGCCCAATCTGCTCTCTTATAATTCCAGCGGGGAAGAGGTATTTGTAACTCCTGTATGTGAGCAAGATCCACTGAAAGTTTGACTGGTCTATGATCACTATCTCCAAATTGGTTCAGCACTTTTCTGGTTAATATGATAGATATGTCTCCAGTTGCAAATGCTAGGTCGGGAGTGGAAGTTGTTTTTCATCTTCTTGAGTAGAAGGCTGGGGGGGGGGGGGGGGGGGGTTTCCTCCCTAGAGTTTATGAGGAATAGGTTGTTGTCTATTTCCCATTCTTCCACTTCTTCACCTCGATCATTGGACTCCTTATATCCCCATCTTTCGGAGTGGCTGTTAAAGTCTACTACTACCAGACACTTTGATGGTGTTATTTCCATTGACTCCAGCTTCAGTAATTTGTCATTTGGACAGTATATATTAAATATCCTTATACTAGCGGAGTTAATGTATAGGTCTGTACCAATGATCTCTGCCTCTCCGTTTGTGACTACATCTATCAGTTTTGCTGGGATGGAATTTATAATAAGAATAAGACACAAACAAAGGAAGACCAGAAAATTACAAATTTTTCCTCCAGGTGACGCTAAACAGAGAAAGCAGTAGCATAAGAGAAAGAAAGAAAGAAAGAAAGAAAGAAAAAAGAAATAAAGAAAGAAGAAAGAAAGAAAGAAGAAGACAAAGAACGAAAGAAAGAAATAAAGAAATATGAGAAAAGAAAGAAAGGAAAAGAGAAAGAAAGAAAAGAAAGAAAGAAAGAAAGAAAGAAGAAAAAGAAAGAAAGAAGAGAAAGAAAGAAAGAATTGTAAATCTTATCTGTAAGGTACTCTAGTTAAAGTTGTTGAATAGCTGTTTACATAAAAAAGATAATTACTTTCTCAACTTTAATCTGTAACTTATGAAAATCTTCAAGCATGTCCTTATGTTTTACTATTTATCAATTAAGCAATCATTGTATCTTTTGATTAACATATTCGAATTTGAGACGAATTATTATGGGATGGGTGGGGGGGGGGGGGGAGGCGACTAATGGGACCGAATTTGACCTCTTTTTTTTTTACACTACTCACCTGACTGGGCCGACCAGCCTTTAACAACAACTGCAGCGTCAATAATTGGTGTAATATATTCTTAATCAGCTTTTGTTCGCATTCATTGACAGCAGCAGTCATCTATAATATCTGATTGCCAAACACAGGCTATCTGTATCAATTTGGGATAATGTTCCGAGTCCAGTTTTAACATACTTGGCTTGAGAAACAAACATACTTGGTTTGAGAAACAAACATACTTGGTTTGAGAAACAAACATACTTGGTTTGAGAAACAAACATACTTGGTTTGAGGAACAAACATACTTGGGTTAAGAAACAAACATACTTGGTTTGAGAAACAAACATACTTGGTTTGAGAAACAAACATACTTGGGTTAAGAAACAAACATACTTGGGTTAAGAAACAAACATATTTGGTTTGAGAAAAAACATACTTGGGTTAAGAAACAAACATACTCGGCTTAAGAAACAAACATACTTGGCTTAAGAAACAAACATACTTGGCCTGAGAAACAAATATACTTGGCTTAAGAAATAAACAATCTTGGCTTGGTCTTCCTCTTTGTATTTTTCCCTGGGGATTCCAAAAACGGACGTGTTGTGTAATACTCTCAGTTGGTTTCCACAGCGTGTGTCTTATCCAGCGCCATCGTCTTCGCTGTATCTCTTTATTCACTGGTATCTGAACGGTACATTTCCATAATTCTATGTTAGTGATTTTGTCCTGCCATTTCTATCCTTTTATTCTGCGTAAGCATCCATTAATGAAAGTCTATATCTTCATGACTGTCAATTTTGTTGTTCCCCATGTTTCACAGCAATATAATATGACTGACTTAACATTGGAGTTCAAATTTTTTTATTATTGTATTTAACCTAATTTCTTTGGACTTACATGTTTCCCAGTACAACAAATGCACATCTTGCTTTTGATATCCTTATTTTGGTATCATTAAAATGTATTATTGCTGATAAATAATAAACTATCAATTTGAGCTAGTATAAACAATTTATGCAAAATTAATCCTTTATACATAATCACTTATCACAGTTAAGATGAATAAACAAATTTACAAAAATAGTAATGTGGTTTCTAACATGATAAGTAATTACTTTGAACAAAATAAATCAGCCAACAGTTTATGAATTGCTTGATTGCTTGCGTTCGCCCGATAACTAAAGGAGTACACGTCTTCGTCATCCGCCCTTGAAAGGACGTTAAGTGGGCGTGTCTGCGTTATGCTGATGTTTGCAGTATAGCTGTGATACTTGTGCCTTTTGGTTCTAAACATGGGACTTCAGCACGGGTTTATGAAATGACATTTTGAACATTTTCTAAAGTGAGAAAATTGGTGCAGCGAACTTTTTTTTCAATTAATTTTTTTTTAAACATAAGTGCCTGTAATATATTTAATGTAAAAAGGATTGCAGTATTAATCATCATCATGTGTCATACCGGTTGGCGTTGGCAATCATGTCCCTCCACAATCTTCTATCCACTGTGCATCATATCAATTCTGTTGTTGACTGTTTTCCATGCCATAACACCAAGCTATCTAGTACCTTCTCTCTTTGTCGTCCGCGATCTCTCTTTCCTTATATATTGCCAGTTGTAACCAAATATTCCAACGATATTCTTCTCATGATGTCCCAAAAAAATGTTGATTGTTTCTTTTTAATGTTTCTTAGAAGCGCCCTTTTTGTGTTGGCCTCTTTGAGAATGCCCTTGTTTGTCTTTTTAACTGTCCATGAACTTTCAACATTCTTCTGAGAAATCCCATCACTATGGGCTCTAAACGTCTTTTCACTTGTTTACTGTCCATAATTCGCTTCTAGTATTAAACATTACCGTATTATGCAGTCACTATTTATTAACTTATCTACGTTAGTCAAGCACATATTTTTTCCGTTGACACGACAGGTCATCGTTAAGCATTATTTTGACCTATACTTAATAAACATAGTCGGAGCTGAAAAGGTGGTAGTAGTAGAAGACGAAGTAGAAGGAGAAACAGAAGAGTAAGAATTCTCACATAATCGCAAGGCCAGCGCCCTTCCTATACTTTGTACGTCATAACATTTCAAACTGCACTCCCTTGACATTAACTTCAATCAACTGCTTCTCTCTAATATTAGCCATTTTCAAAATGAATTTTTCCATTGATATTAACCACGTTCAAACTGTTTTCTCTCCCTTTATATTAATATTTAAAATGATTTCTTTCCCTTGATATTAACCATTTGTTTCCTTGTTGGCATCTAATCTTTAAGAGTTAAAGAGAAGACACCATTAATGGAGACAGTGCAATAAAGTAATAGAATTCACGAAAATCGGCAACAATTTAATTTCTAACTTGCCTAATTCCCACAGATTAGTAACGAACATTCAGCAATCGTTGAAATCTGCTAAAACGTGATTTTTAAATACTCCGCCTTGTAATCAAAAACATTATTTTCTGTTTCTGGTGCTCTTTTTCAGAAGCAACTATTCTCTATGGTAGTAATTTGGATGAGATAATGCCTTTGTTTCTGTCTACAGAGAGAGAGTAACGATGAATACAGAGGTGTGTAATTTATTAGCTTCAATGAGTAGCGTTGCGATTGGGGTCTATGTAATTAAGGAGTTCAAAGAGTTCTGGGTTAGTCTGGGATTAATAATTATAGCCTGTTTAAAAGTGTTCATGGGCGGGCTTACAATAAGGGATGTAGTCACTTCGATTGTGATAAAGAGGTTTACATGTTTCCGCTGAAATGCATGCGTATACGAGTTGGCTAGAAGTCACGAGTGTTGCTCAAAAGCTCAACGTAACAGTTCAGAGAAACGAGACCAAGATCAAGGGCGGTGAGTGGGACGTCGTGACAGATGATTTTCGGCTGATTTTTCAGATAGTCAACTTTGTCTTCATCTGCGAGATCATTGACTTGTTTGGCACGGGAACAAACATCGCCAACATTATTTGCTTCGTGAAACAGGGCTTTAAGGATCCGGTCAATATTTCGCTACTAGGTAGGTGGTGAACAGCACACACTGACTGTCGTTTATTACACATAAAATAGTATAATTGTAATGCTATATAAGAAATTATATATATATATATATATATATATATATATATATATATACTTTACAATTAATAAAATACGTTAAATCATACTTTTTCAGATGGAAGTGTCCGGAACGCGTTCCGGTAACTTTTAAGACCTATACACATATTTCGGAAGTAACTAAAAGCATAAAAAATTTTTAACATTTCATGCCATTGTTGTTAACAACATTAATACAAATGCAGGTAACCAGAGCATTTTGATGCCTGGCACATGACAGATTGTTTTATTATTTGAGACGGGATGATTGAGCTCCGCTAAACTTTGCTTTAAACACAATAAAAAACAATATAAAAATGTACTAAATATACAAACGAAGTACCATATAATATAATAAAATATCTCATAAATAAATGTTCATGCTAAATAATTCCGCACACAAAAAAATAAAAATAAAAAATAAGATGTTACATGAGATAAATAAAAACAATAAAATATACACATAGATATAAAATTACCAATAAAAAATTACCACATAAATTGGCGATAAACCACCATATGTTAAGATATCTCATAAAAATCCTTTGGCATATAACAAGTTATCACATATGACAGAATTTGTGTCAGTTATTTTAAGTACAATTTTATGACATAAATATTACCGTATTTCAAATTTAAAATCCTACGTAAACAAATTATAAACTACACCATAAAAAGAACACAAAGTAATATATGTACAAATCACAAACAATCAAATAATTAATAAAAGACCGCATAATGAATCATTATCGCATAACAGAAAAGGCATGCATTTTAAACATGTCGCAATAAATTAAAGAGCATAAAATAAATAAAGCACCACAAAGGAAACATAACCTTATCAAGTAGGCATCACTTAATTAAAATCCCACATATTGAGTTATTTTATTTGCGAGTCATCATCATTGCACTCACAACATGTCCATAGGTGCTCAGATCCGCTCTTCAGCAAGTCCCGCAGTGTCCAGCGACTGAAGACTCCAGTTCTGTGTTGGTTGATAAGTCTTCTTGTACGCCCACTAAGTTTCTCGTTTCTTGCTGTTACGATCTTAAGTCCCATCTTAACTCCCATCTTAACTCCCATCTTAACTCCCATCTATTTCATCCGAAGGAGTGACGTGGACTCAAGGTTGTCGAAGTCCTGTGCCCTTCCCACATCTCGGATGGCAGTGATGAGGAAGGAACACCCGATCCATTGATTAACCGTCTTCAACGAAAACGCAGCTAGCCAACCTGTCCGCTCTTTCATTTCCCCATACTCCCGCATGTCCAGGGACATAGACAAAGGTGACCTTGCGTATTTTTGACTTCTGCAATCGAACATAATAAATAGACACCACATGAGATCAGAAGTTATGCTTACTAGAGTCTCTTCTACTATATGCTTAAAACATTGTGAACTTTTCCGTTCGAACATAGCAAGACGCAGATGCCTGGAAGCCATGAAACAGCTGGTCATGCCACTACCTAGAGTGTTACGAAGATAAAGAGTAGACCAATCTCCTTGATGGGTTTCATTTCTAATTATCTGATTACTTAATTTTGTGAAACTCTAAATAAAGAGTTTTCTTTCATTCAATATTTACAAAAAAACTAATCATACTCTTAATGTATAATCTGACTCTTATATCAGTGCAGTAATATAGATAACGAGGGAAAAAATGGAACATTATCAAAATAAGAATACAAGCAAGACGAGCTTTCGTTGTACAACGAAACACATGGAAATCCAAAGAAATTCATCATCATTGAGTGCCGTCTCCGCATCGAAGGTTGCCTTCATGGAGCGCCATTCCGTTCTGTCTCTTGCTTTGATGGTGCAGGTTGACCTGTCCATCTTTTGATGTTACTCGTCGTTTGTTAGTCTTGGTCTGCCACTGCCTCTTTTTTTCTTGTATTTTCCCTTCCAAGATTACTTTTAGTAGGCTGTTGTGTCTTTTAACATGCTCCAAAAATATTATTTGTCTTATTTGAATTGTGTTTAGTAGTTTTCTTTTCATTCTTGGCTGTTTTAAGACTTCATAATTTGTTTTCTTTTCTTTCTATCCAATTCTTCCTATTCTTCTATAAATCCACATTTGAGAGGCTTCACTTTTCTGTTCTGTTTTCTTATCTAATATTCATGTTTCTGTACAATACAGGAATGTTGAGAAGATGCAACATTTTGCTCTTCTTAGTTTTAGCCCTGGTGCTATTTAGTATATTTTTCATGGCATTAAAATTTCTTTTTGCCATTCCTGTTCTTTTGTTTACCAAAGAAATTAGGCTAAGCATAAAAATAAAAATGTACAACTCCAATGTTAAATCATTCCTATTATATGGCTGTGGAACAAAAATGACAATCACGAAGATACAGACCTTCATTAATAGATGCTTGCACAGAATAAATGGATAGCAGGAAATAGACACTAACACAGAATTATAGGAAAGTACCAGCCAAATACCGGTGGACAAAGAGATACAACGAAGACGATGGCGCTGGAAGGACGCTTTACGGCATCCAACTGAGAGTATTACACAACAGGCCCTTTTTTGAAATCTCCAAAGTAAGAGACTAAGGTGATGATCAAATTATTCTCGAAGAAGACAGGTGGAAGCAGAGATGAAGATGATGGTGAAGACATGAAATGATCTTAAAAGAATGGCAAGAAACGGAATGGCCTGGAAAGTGTTTGTTGAAGACCTATGCTCCACAGGGAGCTGAAAGTTAGAAGAAGAATATTGAAAAAGTCAGTTTCTAATAAAGCATCATTTAATAGGTACATCATTACAGATTGGAAAATACAAATTAACAACACTAAAGGAAACTAAATAATACAAAATACAATAAAAATGAGAAGAGATTAAAGGAAATAAAAGTGCAGAAAAATCTATAACGTATAAAATAAAAAGAAAGAATAACCGAGCAATAATGTAGAGAGATTAACCAAATACAAATGCGAACAGATTAAAGCAAATTAAAGTGCAGAGAGATTAATGAAGTAAAAATGTAGAGATTATTGAATTAAAAGTATAGGAGATCAATGAAGTAAAATTGTAGAGAGAGATTATTGATGTAAAAATGTAGGACAATAATTAAGTAAAAATGTAGAGAGAGATTATTAATGTAAAAATGTAGGACAATAATTAAGTCAAAATGTAGAGAGAGATTATTGATGTAAAAATGTTGGACAATAATTAAGTAAAAATGTAGAGAGAGATTATTAATGTAAATATGTAGGAGAATAATTAAGTAAAAATGTAGAGAGAGATTATTGATGTAAAAATGTAGGAGAATAATTAAGTAAGAATGTAGAGAGAGATTATTAATGTAAAAATGTAGGAGATTAATGAACTAAAAATATAGAGAGATTATTGAAGTAAAAATATAAGAGATTAATGAAGTAAAAATGTAAAGAGATTATTAAAGTAAAAATATAGAGAGATTATTGAACTAAAAATGTAGAAGATTAAGTAAGTAAAAATATAAAGAGGTTATTGAAGGAAAAATAAAGGATATTAATGAAGTAAAAATGTAGAGTGATTATTAAAGTAACAAAGTAGGAGATTAACGAAGTACAAATATAGGAGATTTTTTAAGTAAACATATAGAAGATTTATGAAGTAAAAACGTAGAGAGATTTTTCAAGTAAAAATTTAGGAAATTAACGAAGTGAAAATATAAAGAGATTAATACAACAACAACAAAAACACTGAGTAAGTAAAATAAAGAGCCCTGATACACCAAGTGGCGTATAGGGAATATGGTGTTAGTGACCATTTTTAACAGACCTTCGGCACATGATTTTTGGGGTAATGTGGTCGGTATTACCACCGTACCACTTTACATTCGAAGAAAAAAATCCAGTACCCATTTATGGCTGGGTGAACCTGAAAGCCGTCGATCAGGATCGAACCCGACCTCTTGTCCATTGTAGTCCAGTTAACTAGCTACTGAGCTATCGTGGCTCCCAAAAAAAACACTGAGCTACTAAATAAAACAAAATGTAGAGAGAATGGAGAAGTAAGAGTGTTTAGAGATTGAGCAAATAAAAGTATGCAGAGATTAATGTGAATGAAATATGAAGGGATTAGTCAAATACATTTGCAGGGAGATTAACAAATACGCATTGAGATTGAAAAACCAAACAATTAAGCCTACAGATTAGTCAAATACAAATGTGAAGAGATTAATTAATGAAAAGACGGTGCAGAAAAATTATAAACAATTACATATGTAGAGAATGTGAAAAAATAAAAATGTAGAAAGTTGGACCAAATAAAAATATAGCATTATAGAAAAGGGAGCCGCGATAGCTCAGTGGTTAGTGAACTGGACTACAAAGGACAAGGGGTAGGGTTCGATCCCAACCGACGGCTTCCGGGTTCACCCAGCCTTAAATGGGTACCGGATTTTTTTCTGGGAAAGTAAAGCGGCATGGGCGTAATACCGACATCATTACCCCAAAAATCATGTGCCGAAGGTCTGTAAAATTTATGGTCACTGACACCATATTCCCTATACGCCACATGGCGTGACGGGGGTACCTTACTTACATTGTTTTTATTGTTATAGAAAAAGAACATAGTGAAAACATACGAAAATTTGGGAAAATAAATGTGAAGAATTTAATGGATACAATTGTAAAGAACGTAGCAAAATAAAAACACAATTAACAAATACAAATTAAAATTTAAAAAAAATTAAATTAACAAATGAAAATTGAAAGAACTAATACAAATTAAAATAAGTACAAATTAAATTAATAAATGAAAATAATAAATAAAATTAAAATTATCAAATAAAAATTAAATGAAATAAAAATTAAAATGAAAAAATAATAAAATTGGCAAATAAAAATACATTTATCAAACGAAAATTAAAATAACAAATACATTGTAAAATAAAAGGCGTAAGGAAAGAAGAATGCCAATATATAATATACCTTATAAATAGAGGGTTATAACAAAATCAAACGTAGTTATTTTTTTTTCTAAGGTGAGCAAAATAAATCATAAATCAAATGAGCTCTGTGTCTCAACCGTTTTGATCATGTTTTGATATTCCAATTGTTTACGATGAATGATGATATCGTATGACAGGGAACAGTTGGCTGTGTTCACTTCCTGCGCGGTTTCGCCTTATGTCTTTTGGCGTGTGCTGAGACTGCTACGAAGAGGACTACAGTTACTTTTCTTTGTTTGGGAGATGAGATATTAATTCGGATGAATACGCTGGCACGGGCGGTTGAGCAATTATGGAATTTGATTCGATTGCTATGATACCTGTGCCTTCCATGACCAAATAACCAAAAAAGCAAATCAAAATCGCGAGAGAATAAACAAAATACAAGTGTACAGAGATTGACAATTGGAAATATAGAAAAGAAAAGCAATTTCAAATGTGAAAAAATAATAAAATTAACGTGCTGAGAGTCGTAGGTAATCATGTCCTTCCACAATCTTTTATCCACATTGGATCGTATCAATTCTGTTGTTGACAGTTTTCTATTGCCATGGCACCAATCTATGTAATATTTTCTCTCCTTGTCGTTCGCGATCTTTTTTCCCTGTATTTTGCCAGTTGTAACCAAGTATTCCAACTTTCCTCTTCTCGTGATGTGCCCGAAAGATGTTGTTTTTCTGATCAGTTTCTTTCTGATGTTTCTTAGGAGCTCCATGTTTGTGTTGGCCCATAGAACACAGCGCAGTAGTTTTAGACCAAATTAATTAGGCCCAACTAATTAAGAGAGCGTGGAACGGATTCAAAACAAACGAGGAAATCAGAGAAATCGCCAATCAACCACTAATATCTTCAGTAATCAAGGAAAGACGATGGTCATATGTTGGACATGTGATGAGAAGAGATAATAACCGAATAACAAAGCAAGCCCTCATGTGGGAAGCAACAGGTAAGAGGAAAATAGGAAAACCCAGAGAGACACTGAGAAGAACATTGATGATAGAGGCAAGAGCAGCAGGAATCGGCTCCCTCAATTAGATAGAGCTGCTTGCACAGAACAGAGACAAATGACGAGATTTGATAAAATATCTGTAAAACAATTGAAAACTGCTAGAACAAAAATTCAGATAAGAGGAGTATCTTGGTCTACGCCCTGTGGGTCGGCTACGACTCGATAGATAGATAGATAGATAGATAGATAGATAGATAGATAGATAGATAGATAGATAGATAGATAGATAGATAGATAGTTAGATAGATAGATAGATAGATAGATAGATAGATAGATAGATAGATAGATAGATAGATAGATAGATAGATAGATAGATAGATAGATAGATAGATAGATAGATAGATAGATAGATAGATAGATAGATAGATAGATAGATAGATAGATAGATAGATAGATAGATAGATAGATAGATAGATAGATAGATAGATAGATAGATAGATAGATAGATAGATAGATAGATAGATAGATAGATGGAATAGTTAAGAGACAAAATAATGGTTTAGTGACTATGGTGTTTGTGTGCATATTTTGTATAGACCTTTGGTATATTATTCTGATTGTTTGTGGACAGTATTACGTCCGTGTCGCTTTAATTTCTAATAATAAAAAAAAACCTGGTAATTAGGCTGGATGCAAAGGTAAGCCTTCGATTAGGATCGAACCCATATATATACATATTAAGTAACAAAGGTAAAGAAAACGTAATGCCTCCCTGCCTTATAAGCAAAAATTAGCCAAACTTGTCTTAATAAAAACAAATGTCGTTCTTCCACATTGCGCAATAACAATGTCAGTCAGTCTCAGTCAAGCCGAGTTATTTTGGAAACAAATGTACCTTAAGTACACTGTCTTGAAGCCGTGGTAGTAATTGGTTAGTTAACTAGCCTAACTGAGGTCAAGAGGTCAGGCTAGAAACGAAATTGCCAGCTTTTAGGTGCCCCAGCCTACACAAGTACTATATAGGATTTACTGTGAAGTAGAAACATTAATGACGCAATATTAGCCAAATTACTCACAAATATGGCGATAATTAATTATTGCAAAATATGTAAGCACTAACACTATTTTCCTAATAGGTTACGGGCGTTATGTGGTTGTTCTTTATTCTAACACACATATAACTCACTAATACAACCGTGCATTGAAATATTTATTTATTTATTCCAATTAGTAATCTCTAAAACAATAATAGTAGATTGGTTGGTTGGTTGGTTGGTTGCGTTCGCCCGATGGCTAAAGTATTCTAGAGTATCATGGTAGACTAAAATATTCCTCTTCATCATCCGCCCTTACAAGGACGTAGTGACGTGTCTGCGTTGTATTGTGGTATAACTGTTATATTTGCGCCTTGCGGCCCAACACATCCAACTTCAGCACGACATTTTTGAGTACCGGATTGTCTTCCCTCTTCGATGCCTGCACGCTTGGCCAGACTAGACAGGTTAGTCTGTTACTAGAGGCACCGCGGAGAGGTGGAGCAGGGTCTGGATGGTTTGGGTTATATATTGAAGGCTCGTTGTGTTGTGCTTTGAATTTCCTGCTATCACGTGGCTAAATCATTTTAAATATCGTCTCTATATATCCTATGGCGGGGGTTATTCCTAGCTTTTTCCCCAGTTCTTCATTTCTGATCTTATCTCTCAGGCTGTTTCCTGTCATTCGCATATCACATTTAATCTCTGTGATGGTTATTTTTCATATTGTTCTTGCATCTAGTGTACAGGTTTAGTACTGAATGTTATTGTTAATGTTACGATATCAAGAAAATAAGAAACAAAACAACTCGTTACGCTAGGTGGTCGCTTTTATGGAATGTTGATTTAGCGCCCATATTTGTTATATATATTCGGCTTGTTATTTTGTGGGTAATGTGGTCGGTATTACGCCAATGTCGTATTTATTTCCTAGAAAAATCGGGTACCCAGTTATGGCTAAGTGGATCTGAAAACCGTCGATCAGGATCAAACTCAACCTCTTTTTCTCTGTAGTCCAGCTAACTAACCACTGAGCAGCCGCGGCTCCCTTGTATGAACTATTGGGCAATAAAGCCATCGTTGTTTTACTTAACTAAAGACAAATGATTGACCGTCGTTGATCGCTGTTACAATCGCACAAAAAGACAAATATCATAATCACACATGTGAAACATTTCACACCAACATCAGAAAAATGTCACATCCAGATAACACGGTATATATCCCATGGGCCTCAGAAGACAAACACACAGGCCCATAATTATACAAATGTCACAGCCTCTGATAACATAAACCCCGTTCATTCAAGGTCCAATCCTAGACACGTTAGATATCAAATCCCTTGAAAACCCTTAATCTTGCGCTCTCTTATGACAGATCCACCGTTGATCTTTCCCCGTGCCACGTCGTCAAATCTTCTAGAATCTCTTCGTTTTTGTTTGTCTACATATAAAAAAATGTGTCACTTTCCTCTTTTTCTGTCCTTCCTTCCTCATTTTCCTTCCTCATTTGTCTATTAGTGTTGAGGGAAGATAGGGTTTGTGGTCTTTTGCTTCTCTGTTGGCCTCTCATGCTGTTATGTTTTCTAGTGTTTTCAATATTCTGTCAAACCAACTTCTTCGTGGTCGGCCCTTGGGTATGATGTTCTGATAGATTTTATTGAAGGTTCTTTCCGTGGTGTTTTAATCTTTCTGTCTTATCATGTGACCAAACTATTTTATCTCTTGTTTCTTTATGTATTTAATGTCTGAAGTTATTCTAAGTTGTTTTCTTAAGTTCTTCATTTATGATCTTTCTTGTGATGCGTCTTATACATTTCATTTCTGTAGTCGTTATTTTTCTGTTTGTTCTTTCATCTAGCGTCTAGGTATGGCATTGGTAGCACAACGGTGGAATGAATATTGTGTTGTAGAGTGCCCGTTTTGCCCCTAGTGTTATTTTCTTGTTGGACAAGAGTAGTGATAGTTAGCGAATCAATTGAGAGGAAGAGGAATGTTTACAGCACTCGGAAAAAATGACAAATAATGAACAACAACAAAAAAATAAAAAAAAACAATATATGGACCAAAGCAGGATCGAACCCGTATTCAGTGGCACAGCGCCTTGCCACATAAAGCCAACGCTGAAAGACAAATGAGGAAGGAAAAAAGAAGAACGATAACGTTGCTGTTATTACATTTATCTCGTTTTTGCAAATGTTATAATTAATTTATAAATTCATTTTGAAATTAGCTTTCAATAAATCTTTAAAGTAACCTTTTTATGGTTTTACAAACAACTTCAATCAAATATAATCCGATGAATTGACAAGCTTTGTTGCATCTTTAGCCTATTTCTGTTACTTGTAAAATGTCGTTTAGTCCCTCATCTTCCTAGATCCTTAGATGTCTCCATTTGTTTTAATTACCTGCCGTCTTTCAATATGTTGATGTTCGGTTTTTCTTTTTTATTGTTCATCACTACTGTCTTGTTGGTGTTGATTTTCATGTTGTTTTGGATAAATGTGATGTTGAACCTATTTAAGTGTTTTCGTAGGTCTTAATTTTTTTGTTTCAAAATTTTAGTGTTTGATCGTTTGCGAATAGAAGCTCGATAATCCCTTTCATTTCCTAGTGAAATATTTCACCCAAGGACAGTCACCCTGTATGCAGATTGACGTATTTCAATCACTCATGAATCAATAACTGTATATTTCCTTTAACAACGACAAGAAAACATTTCAGCCAATTTAAGAATAAAGCGGGAAATATTTCAACCAATTTAAAGTTAATGCGAGAAATATTTCAACAAATTTAAAGATAATGCGAGAAATAATTCAACCAATTGAAAGATAATGCGGGAAATATTTCAACTAATTTAAAAATAATGCGAGAAATATTTCAACTAATTTAAAGATAATGCGAGAAATATTTCAGTCAATTTAAAGATAACGCGAGAAATATTTCAACCAATTTAAAGATAATGCGAGAAATATTTCAACTAATTTAAAGATAATGCGAGAAATATTTCAACCATTTAAAGATGATGCGGGAAATATTTCAACTAATTTAAAGATAATGCGAGAAATATTTCAACTAATTTAAAAATAAAGCGAGAAATATTTCAACTAATTTAAAGATAATGCGAGAAATATTTCAACTAATTTAAAGATAATGCGAGAAATATTTCAACTAATTTAAAGAAAATGCGAGAAATATTTCAGTCAATTTAAAGATAATGCGAGAAATATTTCAACCAATTTAAAGATAATGCGAGAAATATTTCAACCAATTTAAAGATAATGCGAGAAATATTTCAACCAATTTAAAGATAATGCGAAAAATATTTCAACCAATTTAAAGATAATGCGAGAAATATTTCAACCAATTTAAAGATAATGCGAGAAATATGTCAACCAATTTAAAGATAATGCGAGAAATATTTCAACCAATTTAAAGATAATGTGAGGAATATTTCAACAAATTTAAAGATAATGCGAGAAATATTTCAACCAATTTAATGATAATGCGAGAAATATGTCAGCCAATTTAAAGATAATGCGAGAAATATTTCAACCAATTTAAAGATAATGCGAGGAATATTTCAACAAATTTAAAGATAATGCGGGAAATATTTACCCAATTTAAAGATAATGCCTGAAATATTTCAACCAATTAAAAGATAATACGAGAAGTAGTTCAGACAGTTACTTCACATAACTCTCAGCATTGTCACTTCTCCACAGAGTCATCTTCACATAACTCTCAGCATTGTTACTTCCACACAGAATCATCGTCATAGAACTCTCAAAATTGTCACTCCCACACAGAAACATTGTCACAGAACTCTCAACATTGTCACTCCCACAGAGTCATTTCACAGAACTCTCAACATTGTCACTCCCACACAGAAACATTGTCACAGAACTCTCAACATTGTCACTCCCACACAGAAAACAGTCTCAGCATTGTCAGAATCATTGTCATAGAACTCTCAGCATTGTCACTTCCACACAGAATCATTGTCACAGAACTCTCAGAATTAATGGTAAATGTTGGCTATTACTTTCTTGTCCAGGACTGACCATCTCCGATCTCTTAAGTCTCGTAACCCTGATCTGGCACAATATTTCCGTCAACCCTCTACTCTACGAGGCCGACATACCTTTCAACTCCCAGGATACAGTTTTAAGATAATACGAAAAATATTTCACTCACAAAACAAAGTTTGACTATAACGTTACGTAAGGTAAATCACCAATTATATATATATATATATATATATATATATAAATGGAGGTGCGTGTGGTCGTGCGGCTAAAATCACTGCTTCGCTGGCTGAAAAGCTGGCTTACGGTGTTCGAAACCGGCGGTAGACAGAAAGGATTTTTCCTATATGGGGTGAAATAAAAATCCTGAGTCTCACACTTCTTGGCGGCAGCTTGACCAAGCGGCCTTTACCCCTCTGGTTCTATCGTGCCTTACACCAGCAATGGTAATATGTGTCGTAAAGATAGTTTATAAATATATTTTAAAGAAATTTTAGAATGAATTTCAGATAATGGCAAGACCGCAGGGATTTTTGCGCTATCACCCAAGGAGACTATGTCGAAGGGGTGAAAGCCTATACAATTTAAAGTAAATGCGTACCATTTTGTGGGGTCAGTGACCACACTTTTTGATAACCCCTCTCTATATATATTCTCCTCGCATTCCCAAATTAATTATAGTATGGCAAACTTAGGGCCGGATAGTGACCAAGATGTAGACTAGTGCAGAGATATACGGATGTTTGGAGGGCTTTATTAAGTGACATTTCTATCAGCGAAAGAAACTGGCATCAGGTTGTAGCACATGAAGACCACAAATAAATAAAAAACGGCACTGCAACATTCGAAGAAGTTTTGATGTTAAATTCAGAAGACAAAACAAGCAGGAGAAATTAGTCGAGACCTGGCACCACAACTACACATTGTTCATTCTGCGGCCGAATCTTTATATACAATATTGCCACATTCGGCCACAAGAGAAGCTGTTCAGCAAAGTAGCATCCAGCTAAAGACATTACTATTTTACTAAATAACTGACTAATCTTGTTTGCTTGTTACCGACCATCTGTCATGCAGCTTGCTGTAAACTAGCGACACAACCCATCTGTGGTCACGTAGAGACCTTAAGGACGGACACAGAAGAGAAGTAATCGCCGAGCTAACGCAGCAGAACAGGAATGCACGTTCCCTGTGTATTTACAATTTTTGGACGTAATCTGACACCTACCAGCATAGCTTTAGATGGCGTGGGACCGAGGGAGAGCACCGATCGATATCCAATATAAACTTTGATTCTTCATTCCATGGATACATTTACTTTTATATGCTGCAAAAGTATGGGTAATAATAATATTTATAATGTTAGACATTATGGTGAAGGAAAGCAAAGATAAAGGACTCGGCCTCAATAGCAAAAAAGACAGAAGTAATGGCAGGAACAAAGAAAAGACATCTCCGCAATGCACAATAAAGGTAAGTGGAACAATATTAAAACAGATAAATGAATTTAAATATATGGGAACATTGGTATCATCAGATGGTACATGTACATCAGAGGTCATATGCATAATGGCTGAGGCAATAGCAATTTTCCAAAAAATGAGAAAGATACTATGCAATCCATTTTTGACAATAGAAACACGAAAAAGAGTTCTTAAATGTTATGTAGAGCAAGTCTTAACATATGAATGCGAATCATGGACAATAGGACAACAGACAAGGAAATCACAGGAGTCTGTAGAAATGTGGTTTTATATAAGAATGTTGAGAATACCATGGACAGCTAAGAAGAGTAATGAAAACGTTCTGAACATTATATGGCAAAAAGAGAGCTAATTTCCAATATTAGGAAAAAAACAATCATTTTTGGGGGCCATGCAATGAGAAGGGAATAGCTGGAATATATTGTAACAACTGGGAACATTGATGGGAGCAAAGAGAAAAGATACCAGACAGCTTAAGGGAATGGCTTGGCAGAAAATCAACAGCGGAATAGATAAATAATTGTCTAGATCGAAAATTGTGGAGAGACATGAACACTTACGCCAGCAGGCATGGTACTTAATGATGATAAAAGGTATGGGCAAGTTTTAGTAAATTATATGAAAAAAATGTTTGTGAGGTTATATACTTTATACAGAGTTGCAGTCGTGACGCTTTATCGCATTTATAGCTAACATTGGCATAATTACATTTCTGTAGATCCTGTTTCGCCTCTAACGATTAGTCGAAGAAGTAAACTTTAAAACGAAAGGATTTCCTCCACTCATTTAACGTGGACGTGGAACATGATGTCAGTGCCGATATATTTAAATAACCAACGGCATATTTTTTTTAATGAAAGACATGGTCAGTGTCACGCCAGGCCGCCTTCTTTTCCCCAGAAATATCCGAACCCAATGATCGATTGGTGAAGTTAGGAGCCATCGGTCAAGAATAAAACCCAAACTCATATCTTTTGTAGTCTAGTTCACTTACTACTGAGCCACAACTGCTTATAACAGTAAAACAATTATGTTTTGGTACGTTATCTATTTTCAGGAACCAAGACCTTTTGTTTTTTGTAAAATGTTACATTTTTTAGAACAATTATTTGTAACAGTAATTACGTTTATAAGACTAATTTATATTGCAACAATTACTACAAACATTAAAATCAATACATTTTGTTATTTGCTGGTTCTTTTTTCTTCTTACTAAATTATTATCAAAAGTAAATTAAGTAAGTTTTAATTTTTCTAGTAAGAATTCAGTTTCATTCAGAAACATCGCCATAGTGCTCTCAGTATTGTTACTTCCACACAGAATCATCGTCACAGAACTCTCAGTATTGTTACTTCCACACAGAATCATCGTCACAGAACTCTCAGAATTGTTACTTCCACACAGAATCATCGCCACAGAACTCTCAGCATTGTTACTTCCACACAGAATCATAGTCATAGAACTCTCAGCATTGTTACTTCCACACAGAATCATAGTCATAGAACTCTCAGCATTGTCACTCCCACACAGAATCATTGTCACAGAACTCTCAAAATTAATGGTAAATGTTGGCTATTACTTTCTTGCCCAGGACTGACCATCTCCGATCTCTTAAGTCTCGTAACCCTGATCTGGCACAATATTTCCGTCAACCCTCTACTCTACGAGGCCGACATACCTTTCGACTCCCAGGATACAGTTTACCTGACTGCTGGAATTCCCCACGTGGGTTTTACCCGAGTTACCTCCTGGATCACTGCATTCATCACGCTGGAGCGATGCCTGTGTATTGTTTTCCCTTTGAAGGTTTGTCTCACTCACTCACTCACTCACTCACTCACTCACTCACTCACTCACTCACTCACTCACTCACTCACCCACTCACTCACTCATTCACTCACTCACTCACTCACTCAATCACTCACCCACACTCACTCACTCGCTCACTCACTCACTCACTCACTCACTCACTCACACACTAACACACTCACTTGCTCACTCACCCATGCACGCACGCAACGTACTCATTCACTCACTCATTTTTTCTTTCACTCACTCACTCATTCACTCACTCGCTCAGATACACACAGAGACATTGTTTTCTTGCTTGATGACTCACGCATCAAATAGCTTCTGCTCCTCGGTTTAGTGCCAGACACACATACACTCACACATATAGACACACTCACAATATTTTTGTATTAAGAAAAACTTTACCAGAACCTCACAGTCCATCTTATAAAACAAGAAAATCCTCATTTTTCTGGCGTTTACCCGATTACTATTAAAGGAATGGATATACCTCTTCGTTATCCGTCACTAAAAGAACCTAAGTGGGTAAGATAAAAAAAAAGTAGAGTACCCCCGTCACGCCAAATGTCGTATAGGGAATATGGTGTTAGTGACCATACATTTTACAGACCGGGCACATGATTTTTAGGGTAATGTGGTCGGTGATTACGCGCACATGCCACTTTACTTTCCGAGACAAAAATCCAGTACCTATTAAAGGCAGGGTGATCCAGAAGCCGTCGGTTAGGGTCGAACCCTACCTCTTGTCCTTTGTAGTCCAGTTCACTAAACACAGAGCTATCGCTACTATTCTGAAGTGTATTGACCTGGAAAAAAAATGTCCCGTCTTGGAATTGAAACTGGAACTTTGTGATGAAAAGTGAGCGCACTAACCCCTCAGCCATTGTGCTGTATATTAGGCCGTTGGCTACCATTTATGTCCTGTGAGTCTTTTGTCTACCTAGGACTGGAGCCTGAGAAATAACTATTTTATTATCAATAGGGCAGGTAATATAGCAACCACCATCACCATCCAGAAAAATGCAGTGAAGGTTGGTATCAAGTCTCTTACTGGAAGACGATAATTGCCCCTTTTGAACAGACCAGTGCTGATTTTATATTTTTCGCCATCCAGTTGTTTAATGTCAGTTTTGTCCCGTTAGTAAATAATATTGGAATGGAAAATATAAGGTAAAAGATGCAGAGGCAGACCAAGACTAACATGGACGGATAACATCAAAAGATGGACAAGTCAATCTATGACAATCTGCACCATCAAAGCAAGAAACAGAGTGGAAATGCGATCCAGGGTAGCCAACCTTCGTTGCGGAGACGGCACTCGATGATGATGATGATGATTGTCGCGTAAAAAAAAATGTTAATTTTGCTCACTTTCTGTGAAAACTTTCAATAGACTGTAGTGGTGGCCAGTTATAAATCATAACCGATAATCGTTTATGTGTTTACTTAATCAACGTTTTTCTTAACAGAATCATCGTGACAGATGCCCGTTAAAAAATAATCTCGGGACAGTCAGTAGTGGAGGCTTAACAATTACCATCCTAAGTTTTGTGGATGATATAGATGGAATAACTGGCAGCTCATCATAGCATGATGACCTCGTGGAGTTAGACTGCACGGCACAAGCTTATGGCATGGAGATCAATGCCGACAAAAGCAAATTAATGACAAACAAAACACTATTCAGTAGAAGAACAACATACATAGATGGAGAAAATCTTGACGAGGTCAGCAAATTCAGATATCTGGGCTCTTTTGTTGCTGACGAATGATCAAGACCGGAAGTACCAGCGAGAATAGCACAAGCGATGGTAGCCATGACAAGACTCAACCATATCTGGACAAGCAAAAACATCTCCCTAACATCGAAGATTAGACTATTTGGAACAATAGCTACATCTATATTTATGTGTGGCTGTGAAACATGAACACTTACTGCTGATCTATAAAGAAAAATACAAACTTTGGAGATGAAATGGCATAAAAGATATTACATATAATTATATAGAGATTGATATAATCATATAGAGAATACATCACCAATGAGGAAGTGCGCAAAAGAGTCCAAAGATCCACTGGACTAATAAAACATTTATTGTCAATAATAAGAGCGGAAACTGACCTACTTTGAACACGTCACACAGTCCACAGGCCTTGCCAAACCATTCTGCAAGCCACAGTACCAGGAGCCGCGATAGCTCAGTGGTTAGTGAACTGGACGACAAAGGACAAGTGGTAGGGTTCGATCCCAACCGACGGCGTCCGAGTTCACCCAGTCTTAAATGTGTACCGGAATTTTTCTGGGAAAGTAAAGCGACACGGGGGGGCGTATTACCGACCACATTACCCCAAAAATAATGGCCTGAAGGTCTGTAAAATTTATGGTCACTAACATCAAATTCCCTACACGCCATTTAGCGTGACGGGGGCTCTTACTTTCCTTTTACTAAGCCACAGTACCAGACAAAAGAAGACACGGAGGACAAAAGAAAAGATGGGTAGATAACATCAGAGAATGGACGGTAATGTATTTCGTTGTATCACAGAGAGCTGCTCTAGATCATGACGAATGGAAGAACATTTTGAACATGTCATCTATTGCGCCCAAAATCCAACAATGTTAATAACCTTATAAATGATTGATGACTTCAATGGAGAAAGTAATTTGTATAATAATGGAGTCACATATTGTTCTTTACTATTTGATGGTGAAATACAATCCCACTCTACATCTGCTTGCAGTTTAAATGGCTACTGTCACTGAAGTCACAGAAAAAAAATCTGAAGCCTTTGAAATGTGGATATACAGAAGGATAGGTAGAATTGGATGGAAAGAAAAGAAAACAAACGATGAAGTTTTAAAACAACTAAAACAAAACGAGAACTGCTAAATACAATTAAGACAGGACAAATGAAATTTTTGGGCCACGTTAAAAGAAACAACAGCTTACTAAAAGTATTATTGGAAGGGAAAATACAAGGTAAAAGAGGCAGAGGCAGACCAGGACTAACATGGCAGAGTAACATCAAAAGATGGACAAGTCAATCTATGACAACCTGCACCATCAAAGCAAGAAACAAAAAGAAGAGTGTAATGGCGTTCCAAAGTAGCCAACCTTTGTTGCGGAGACAGTACTCGATGATGATGATGCTGATGATGATGTCACTGAAGTATAACTGTAAATTCAAAGTTTAAATCAACTAAAATTTCAATTAATATCTTACTTTAGCGAATAAAGAATATTACATAACCTCCCCACCTCTTTTTAACTAAGTGTTTTAAAGATACCTGATCAGACTGCCTGCATAATACACGCCACTTCCTTGTTGTGCTGTTATTTTGTGTGATAGAGTACAGACCTATAACCAAGAGCCGATTGTAAATAGAATGCTCTCTATGTATCACAATGTACTGAAGTTACCTTCAGTCATAGGAAAACAGTGCAATTAGCTTTCTTTGATCCAAATATTTGCAGTAGAATTCATGTTCAAATAGATGACGTTAATGGGATTTCTCAGAAGAATGTTGAAAGTTGTTGTTCCCTGGACAGCTAAAAAGACCAATGAGGAAGTTCTCAAAGAGACCAACACAAAAAGGGAGCTCATAAAAACATCAGAAAGAAACAACAATTTTTTTCGGGCACATCATGAGAAGAAGAAAGTTGGAATACTTGGTTACAACTGGCAAAATAAAATGAAAGAGAGATTAAATCAGCCATGAAATCAGATCTGATATTTTATTAAACGGGTCGTTAATGCTAGCTCATGCCAACACATCTCATGTTGATTTATTAAATAATACTCTCTTTCACTGTTGAATTTAGAGATGAAAATAATTATCAAATACAATGAGCGGCCATAGCTGCACAGAACATATAAAGGTAAGGTAAAGTACGAGACTTGAACCGGAGTCTTAGCACGCGAGTTTACACCTATATGTGCTCGGCCGCCTATCCAGAAATGTTGGGAGATTTCTTAGAATCAAACAGACAGAACATGTAAAATAAACATACATTGACATAGAGCCACAAATATAGAGCCACTATTATATTGTATGTCCATTGCTGTGTTCTCTGTAATGAGTTCATGATGGCTAAGTGATTACTACACTATTTACACTAAATTACTACACTATTTACACTAAATTACTACACTATTTACACTAAATTACTACACTATTTACACTAAATTACTACACTATTTACACTAAATTACTACACTATTTACACTAAATTACTACACTATTTACACTAAATTACTACACTATTTATACTAAATTACTACACTATTTACACTAAATTACTACACTATTTACACTAAATTACTACACTATTTACACTAAATTACTACACTATTTACACTAAATTACTACACTATTTACACTAAATTACTACACTATTTACACTAAATTACTACACTATTTACACTAAATTACTACACTATTTACACTAAATTACTACACTATTTCCCAGCCAATTAAATCTTGGCCTTCCTCATGTCTTGAAATCAGCTCGTATTTAGGTGACGTTATAATGTATGTCTTGTCTTGATGTTTTACTCTGTCGAAGAATAAATTACGTGTTTTGACATTGCTGGACCTCATTGGTACTCTTTCCTCATCCCACTATCCTGTGAGTAAGTAGAACAAAACAGACAGACATCACTTCTCCGTTTATCTCCTTCTGTAATTCTTTGATGTTTGGAAAATTTGAAACCTGTCTATGTTTTAATGTTATCTTCCCATCTCGTTCTCCTTCTTTATTATTTTATTTGGATCAGAATTCCCCACAGAATGGTCTATGGCAGCTCAGAAGATCTAGATACGCGACCAAAAGAATTTCATTTTTATCGTTTCTTCACAATAGTCAAACAAATGATAAAATACTTCGATCTTCAATTGCTTGTTTTATCTTTTTAGCTTGTTTCTTTTGTAACACAAACTAAGTTGTTGTTGTTGTTGCGTTCGCCAGCTTTCGACTCTGACGAAGTCCATAGAGACTAGGAACTGAGTTTTGCGTATTAATCCATTTTTCTCTGGCAACCGCGTGCACCAGGATCCCTCGCCGCACAGGCAGATAACTTCGACCTCAGAGGTACTCATGTTTTTTCCGTCGTTAAGTAACTGACGTTTCAAGCCGGGCCTCGCTGCTTAGACCAGGGGGGGGGGGGTGTGGTTGCCGCAGAGAGAAATCATAAATAAAAATCCCAACCAGTATAGCCGAGATTTGAACCCACAACCTCTCTGTCCCGAGGCCGGCGTCTTTCCTCGAGACTAACTAGTCCGACATGGACTTGGAATATGACGAAACTGCAACAAGGAACACTTTTCATGCATAACCGCTATGGTTCCTGCCGCCTATCCACCATATACCAGAAGTTCACGTCCTCCCGAAAGTGGTGATCGTCATATTTATTTAAAAATATATAGCGCTTGATGATGTTAGACTATCGTTGTTGACTCCAATTTCGAACATATAAACACGCAGTTAGTCGTCAGATTATCCCCGTCGCAGATCAAGCAACAGACCGTAAGATTAGCGTACGGTCGGTCTAGGGATTTACGATGGGCCATTACGATGACTTGGCACACATAACAATGTAAGCACAGCAATGACGCCCCCTTTAGATTCTTGATTACTCTAGTGAATGTAGCCTACGACGAACAGAACACGGTGCAAATTCCCTAGAGAGATATGACTGCGGCTGACGAAGCAGTTCACATTTAATGAGAACATATATATAACTTGCGTCTAGCAAATCCATCAACGGTCATGAATAGCACCAATGTGACGTAAAGCGCAGAACAAGGTCGCATTCACAACACTTTATTTGTCGAAAATGAAATATTGCCGGCGTACGACATTGTTTTATCGACGCAGATGTAATAAGTAGATCAACATCTTAATTTTAACGCATAGGAATGCAAATTAGAACCTAAATTAATCAGACATCGAATGCACTTTCTGCAGCGATTAGAACCTAAATTAATCAGACGTCGAATGCATTTTCTGCAGCGATCGAGAGAACGTGGACTAGATCCGCCATCTTAGAAACGGATGACAAATTAAGTAAGAGATGCTCCAAACCTTACGATAACATTTCATCTGTAAACCTTATAATTAACTCTAGATGTTTATAATTTTTACAAACATTAATTTTTCTAAAGTTGGACGTGTCATCCATAGCCATCTATACATTTACAAAGGCCAGCGGGCAGAAAATCAAACCGTAAACCCTCACCCCCTCCAACTAGCGTAACGTTGTCAGCCATCAAAGAGGTAGACGGCCGACGTCACTCTGTCCAGAATGGCTCCACCTGGCAAAGCTGAAAACGTCACGCTTGTTGGAGGTTTTCCGGGAATTTCCTGTCAGCCCGTAGGGTTTTATAAATCTTATGCTGGCTATGTTTCAACAGTGTATTGTTTTTTTTCTTTAGGTTTCTGTTTTCCTATTTTTATATAACGTATGGTTCTTATTGCTTTTCGTTGTATTGCTGATACTATTGATGTCCTATATTTTTACAAAATTGTCTATGTTACTGGTTACAACTCATAATTTATTTTACACCGTCACATCATTGTAACATCTTTATTAATTCTCATGTTCTATTCAATTCTCTTCTAGGCTATCTTACTTTGATAGTTACATATTTTTTCTTTCATCTTAAGGTGCTGCTTCCTTGTATGCAACGTTCACCCGCTGGCTACTTCTCTTCATCAGTTTCCTCATGAAAGACGTTAATTGTGTATGGATACGTTATGACTACGAGTAGTCTACGAGTAGCATGACGATGAAGGTGATGGCAGTGACCAAGGCATTCATCTGGTTAGAGTCACAATTCCCACGTCTGTATACTAAGTGATTCAATGAGCATAATAAGAAAAGTGGAGGCGGGCTCTGTACGTATGTAATAGGTAGAGTCATTGCAGAAGTCAAACATACGGAAGATCACCTTTGTCTACGTCCCAGGACATGCGGGAGTACGGGGAAATAAAAGAGCGGACAGGTTGGCTAGCTGTGCTGTTGTTGAGGACGGTCAACCAATGGATCGGGCGGACATCATCAATGTCCTTCGGGAAGTGGGAAGGACACATGGCTTCGACATCCATGAGTCCACGTCACTTCTTCGGATGAAAAAGATGGGAGTTAAGATGGGCACAGCCAGAAACAGAAGCTTAGTGGGCGTGTATGAAAACTAATCAACCAACACAGAACTGGAGTCGTCAGTCGCTGGACACTGAGGGACTTGATGAGGAGGGGATCTGAGCACCTACGGACATATTCGGAGTGCATTGATGATGACCCGCAAATAACCCAATAACTCAATAACTCAGTAACTCAATAGCTCAATAACTCAGTAACTCAATAACTCAATAACAATTGGGCGTTGATGCGCTGTATCGCTAGTTTACGACAAGCAAGAGGCGATGCCTGCGCTTTTCTGTCCAATATATCCGCTTTCGGTATATTTTACGCTACTAGTGTCCATACCTGACAGGTGTACCACATTTTTAGCAGAGGCAGCTTTATACTTCTCCATGCCTTTTAATGTGCCGTCCGTGCTTATTATCTATTCATAGTTTTAATTTGTTTTATTACTTGTATTATTGCATCAGACCTCCATTCCATCCTCAAATATTTATGTTTGATGGCTTTAAGTAAAAATTAAACGTTCCCTCCATTCCTTTCTAGGTGTATGGGGAATATAGTGACCCTATTTTTCTAAAAAAACGGCACATTTTTTGGTGATGTGATCCGTATCACGCCATTGATGACTATTAACAATTCCTAGATGTTCGAATTTACGTGTCAGTTTCCTCTTTCAAAATTATTTATTTTTTCTTCTCTTTAAAACAAGCTTATAGTTTATATTATTCCCTGTCCTTTTTTCTTGTTATGACTAAGTAAACATGTTAAGTACGAAATTCATATTAAGTAAAATATAACAACAGGGACTACGGCGTGTGATGTGGAGTTTGTGCACAACTGCGAGACCTGTATTTGTGATCTGTTTGGTAATCGAACTATTGCATCAATCAAGTTCAATAACCACCTTTTTGCCTTTACCTTGCGTGCCTGGTCGGTGCTGAGAAGTTCTGTGCTTTGTTTCTTTGTTAAGAAGGAGATGTTTAATGTTGATGAACATTGTCATTTAATGAACAAGTATACAACAGAGTATACAACAAGCAATCAGGGTACATGAAGATCTTTTGACTATTGTGAAGAAACGCAAAATGAAAGTTTGGCAACGTACTTGATTGTTTAACCTAGCAAAGAACATTCTGTAATGAACTGTGAAAAGATAAGTAGACAGAGAAGAGATGGGAAGATAATATCAAAGAATGGATAAGCCTGGACTTTGCAGAGTCCCAAAGATTGAATGAACACAGAGATAAAATGGAGAAGGTTGACGAAGTTTATCTGTGGTGCCCAAACGACTTCAACGGTTATGGATGAAGAAGAAGACGATTGTCGCAATATAATGATCATGGTTGTAACACACACCCAGACAAACAAAGACTAGTCAAGTACATTGATGATGATCATGGTTGTAACACACACCCAGACAAACAAAGACTAGTCAAGTACATTGATGATGATCATGGTTGTAACACACACCCAGACAAACAAAGACTAGTCAAGTACATTGATGATGATCATGGTTGTAACACACACCCAGACAAACAAAGACTAGTCAAGTACATTGATGATGATCATGGTTGTAACACACACCCAGACAAACAAAGACTAGTCAAGTACATTGATGATGATCATGGTTGTAACACACACCCAGACAAACAAAGACTAGTCAAGTACATTGATGATGATCATGGTTGTAACACACACCCAGACAAACAAAGACTAGTCAAGTACATTGATGATTATCATGGTTGTAACACACACCCAGACAAACAAAGACTAGTCAAGTACATTGATGATGATCATGGTTGTAACACACACCCAGACAAACAAAGACTAGTCAAGTACATTGATGATGATCATGGTTGTAACACACACCCAGACAAACAAAGACTAGTCAAGTACATTGATGATGATCATGGTTGTAACACACACCCAGACAAACAAAGACTAGTCAAGTACATTGATGATGCTCATGGTTGTAACACACACCCAGACAAACAAAGACTAGTCAAGTACATTGATGATGCTCATGGTTGTAACACACACCCAGACAAACAAAGACTAGTCAAGTACATTGATGATGCTCATGGTTGTAACACACACCCAGACAAACAAAGACTAGTCAAGTACATTGATGATGCTCATGGTTGTAACACACACCCAGACAAACAAAGACTAGTCAAGTACATTGATGATGATCATGTAAATAAGAACAAAAAACATCACTTGCGCACATCAAACATGAGATATGCGTTTTAATCATTTCAATGTTTCATTTCAGATCAAAACAATCATCACTCCGAACAGAGTCAAGATAGTCATCATCTCCATCTTCATCATCATCTTCACTGGCGATGTGGCACCCGTCTACTACTGCACCAGGTTCGCCATGCAACCTAGCCCATTACGCAACAAAACCTGGCTGGGCATTGCCTTCACCAGCGACCGGCGGACCGTGGACAGATACTCATTCGCCATCAACAACTGTTTCCTCCCTCTTGCCGCATTCATGGTCATATCTGTATCAACAGTGATCCTGGTTGTCAAACTTAGGAGTAAAACTAAATGGCGAAAAAAATCAACAGCACCGGGTCAGTCTGATTCTCTTTCCAAACGCGATCAGTCTGTCTCTAAAATGATTGTCATGATCTCTACGGTGTTTATCATCTGTTACACCCCAGTGTGTGTTATCTTTATCGGAATGATAGTAGTGCCAAAGCTGTCGATAGATGGAACATTTGGAAACATGTTCGGGATTGTGTTTTCTTTTGCGTACATCTTAGAGTCAATTAATGCCACATTTAATATCTTCATCTACTACAGAGTCAGCAGCAGGTATCGTGAAGTGTTTAGGCAGACTTTTTGTAGGGACAGAGACAGGGAGCAGACACAAATAAATAAGAAAATTACGTCTATACAAAATTAGTGCTTGCTTGCTTGTGTTCGCCCGATGACTAAAGTATTCTAGAGTATTCCTAGACTGTAGAATTCCTCTTCGTCAACCGTCCTTAAAAGGACGTTAAGTGGACGTGTCTGCGTTGTGTTGTGGTTTGCAGTATAACTGTTATATTTGCGCCTTTCGGCCCAACACATCCGACTTCAGCACGACAAAATTATTGAATTATATTTATTCTCAAATTGTAGTTGTGGCAATCAGTAGCGGAGTGTGAGAGAGTGTGAGAGGGCTGAAGGGAGGTCGCTCTGGATAGAAAAACCATTTAAAGGGAAAGGTAAATTAATAGTAATAAATAAAATATTAGCATATCAGGGGCGCAGTAATTGCCTTGTCCTAATTGCCCACATTATTTTCATGCCCCTCGCGTAGTAAATTCACGCTCCGCCAATGACAGTGATAATAAATGACAATATCTAAAATAAGATCTTAAAAGCAAGAGTCGACAATGTAAATAACCTTGAACTACGGGCATATACTATAAATAAAATAGTTGTTCTCACATTAACTTTGTGTCTTGTGATTTCATGCCTGGCGTATTGTAATAAGAGCAGAAGAGAGCGCATCTCAAGGCAGATTTATGGTGGGATGGAATAATCACATCTATGAAACTCTACAACACCATGAAATGACAATAATGAGGAGTGGCAGCAGAGAGAGAGAGAGAGAGAGAGAGAGAGAGAGAGAGAGACTAGAATAGAGTCAGAGAATGTATCTGAGAAAGCGAATAAAAAGATTTCCTTTTACAAAAATAATTACATCTTACAAATGGGCATTACAGTTTGGGATTCTTGCGAACATGCTTGATAACTTTTAGAAGCGTTTTTTTTTGTTTACTTGCTCTGAAAATATAGTTTCTTTCTTATGTTTTAGTAGTTTATAATTAGGCAATTAAATTTGAGCACATTGGTCCCACACATTTTATTGGAGAGGCGAAGTGTTATGGATCTTTTTTTTTTTTTAGCCTTCGAAATTCGGTCCCTACTCCTTATTCTAAGCTAATCAACATGTTTTCACTACCAGAAGCAAGTACTATCATGCTCACAAATGTGATTATTCCCCCCTGAAGCAAGTACTATCATGCTCACACATGTGATTATTCCCCCTGAAGCAAGTACTATCATGCTCACACATGTGATTATTCCCCCCTGAAACAAGTACTATCATGCTCACAAATGTGATTATTCCCCCTGAAGCAAGTACTATCATGCTCACACATGTGATTATTCCCATTGAAGCAAGTACTATCATGCTCACACATGTGATTATTCCCCCTGAAGCAAGTACTATCATGCTCACACATGTGATTATTCCCCCTGAAGCAAGTACTATCATGCTCACAAATGTGATTATTCTCCCTGAAGCAAGTACTATCATGCTCACAAATGTGATTATTCTCCCTGAAGCAAGTACTATCATGCTCATAAATGTGATTATTCTCCCTGAAGCAAGTACTATCATGCTCACAAATGTGATTATTCTCCCTGAAGCAAGTACTATCATGCTCACAAATGTGATTATTCTCCCTGAAGCAAGTACTATCATGCTCACAAATGTGATTATTCCCCCTGAAGCAAGTACTATCATGCTCAAAAATGTGATTATTCCCCCTTGATGTAGGTTACTGTCTTTCTCTTTGCTTTTGTCTATTTCAGATTGTCTGTGTAGTCTCTGTTCACCGCCTTTGGTATTTTAAACATTAAAAGCCACATTTAAAAGATTTCCTTCTACCAAGGTATTTCTTAGTTCTCTTGCCATGGTATTTCTAAACCTTTCTTTCGCGTTAATTCTTTTGTTGGGCGCTCGACCTTATTTCTTGTATCAAGTTACGTTTTAACTCATCTATTACACCATTTCTTGTACTATAAATATATTCGTTTTGACATTAACTCTTTCATAACGGAAACTTTTAATCGACGCAACGGAAGAGATTTCACACACATTGTTCACGGTTTTATGAATCAATCTACATATTTATATTTATCTAACATATAACATATAAATGTTTACATAATTGAACAAGGTATTATATTTCACCAATACAAGATGATACAAGACATGTAATAAAGAATATGGTGTGATGGCGTTCACATTAATCAAATTGAACATGGCGCACTATGCGGTGAAACGCACGGGAAAAAAGTTAAAATATGCTTTGTTAAGCCAATGTAATATCTCTTGCTTTGGTGATACGAAGCTGCTCTCAAATATTTTTCTTGTTCTGCTACCTAAATAAGTGTGTTCCTCGCTACCATTACGTTCCTTACCTTCTCAAAAAGAAAGGTTTTATTCTGCTGCATTACTAAGCTTTTATCATCACTTGAATTAAATGGCATCAATAATTATGTGTTCCCTTACCTCTGGTTGCGATTATGATCAATTCGGTGTTGGTGTCTAGGTTGTTTAATTACAATCGGCACATTATAGGTGATGATCAATAAAAGATACAATAAAAATGTGAAGCTGCAGTAAAGCTAATTGTAACGGGAAATGAAGAAAAAAATAAATATAAAAAACAGTATGATTAAAGCTTGACGTTATAAGGGGACGACACAAACTTGAACAACTCAATAGGGAGCCGCGATAGCTCAGTGGTTAGTGAACTGGACTACAATGGGCGAGAAGTAGGGTTCTATCCCAACCGACGGCTTCCGGTTCACCCAGCCTTTAATGGGCACGGTATATTTTTTGCTGGGAAAATAAAGTGGCACGGACGTAATACCGACCAGATTACCCCAAAAATCATGTGCTGATGGTCTGCAAAATTGATGGTCACTACCAACATATGCCCTACACGCCACTTAGCGTGACGGGGGTACTTTACTTTTTTTTCCACTCAATAGGCCTTCAACATGAACAAATATATAACACACACACACAGATATGTATTTATAATAAAATAAGATATAATAAATAATTTTTAAAATAATATTAATTTAGGTCTAGTACTTTTATTATTTGTTATATATATTTTGTTTCAAATAAATATATGTGTGTTATATATTTGTTCCTGTTGAAGGCTATGGATCCAAAACGTCGTTCACAATTTATGTAGCCCACTTATAGCGTAAAGCTTTAACCACACCGCTTTTTTCAATTTTTCTTTTCTATTTTTTTTTCATTTCTCCACATTATAGGTGATAAGGTCGGGATCACGCCAGGCCGTCCCATTTTCACAAAAACAAATATTCGGTACCCATTTTCAGAGGCTTGGTGAGCCCCGAAACGTGTCGGTCAGTTAAAAAAAAAAGTTTCCCTCATTAGAGAATTGAACTTGGACCATTCTAGTTTATAGCGCTTGCTCTAACCATTGAAACATCGACATCTATTATTATGTAACTGTTATATTTCTCATTCTGATATAATTGATCTTATTACTCTTTCATTCAATAAACTTTTCATTATATTAATTTTTCTTTACGCGAAACATAGGCCTCTACAGAAGATCTACAGAAGAAAACGCAAGTTATGGAGATGAAATATTATAGTTAGATTTTGTGCATCTCTCACTTAGATCGAATCATGAATGGAAAATATACAACAAGCATTCAGAGTACATAGGAAGCCGCGATAGCTCAGTGGTTAGTGAATTGGACTACAATGAACAAGAGGTAGGGTGCGATCCCAACGACAGCTTCTGGGTTCACCGAGCCTTTAATGGGTACCGGATTTTTTTCTGGGAAAGTAAAGCGGCACGGGCCTAATACCGACCATGTTACCCTAAAAATCATGTGCCGAAGGTCTGTAAAATTTATGGTCACTAACACCATATTCCCTATACGCCACTTGGCGTGACGGGGGCTCTTTGCGTTTCTTTTTTTATATTCAGAGTACATGACGATCTATTGATTATTGGGAAAAAGAGCAAGATGAAATGGTTTGGCTACGTATCTCCATCGTCTGGTCTAGAAAAATTCATTCTGCAAGGAATTGTGAAGGGGGGAGAAGGAGGAAGGACAGAAAAAAGATGAGAAATAATGGACATGTCAAGACATTCACTTTACAGTTCCAAAGAATGACTGACGACAATGAGAAATGGAGAACATTAACGAAGTGTGTCAGTGGTGCCCCAACGATCCCCGTGTTGACAAAATGTGTCCGTGGTGCCCCAAAGATCCCCGGGTTGACGAAGTCTGTCCGTGGTGCATCAACGATCCCCGTGTTGACAAAGTCTGTCCGTGGTCCCCCCCCTCCCCCAACGATCTTCGTGGTCACGAAGTCTGTCAGTGGTGCACCAACGATCCCGGTGTTGACGAAGTCTGTCCGTGATGCACAACGATCCCGGTGTTGACGAAGTCTGTCCGTGATGCACCAACGATCCCGGTGTTGACGAAGTCTGTCAGTGGTACACCAACGATCCCCGTGTTGACGAAGTCTGTCCGTGATGCACCAACGATCCTGGTGTTGACGAAGTCTGTCAGTGGTATACCAACGATCCCCGTGTTGACGAAGTCTGTCCGTGATGCACCAACGATCCCGGTGTTGACGAAGTCTGTCAGTGGTACACCAACGATCCCCGTGTTGACGAAGTCTGTCCGTGATGCACCAACGATCCCGGTGTTGGCGAAGTCTGTCCGTGGTACACCAACGATCCCGGTGTGACGAAGTCTGTCCGTGATGCACCAACGATCCCGGTGTTGACGAAGTCTGTCAGTGGTACACCAACGATCCCGGTGTTGGCGAAGTCTGTCCGTGGTACACCAACGATTCCGGTGTTGACGAAGTCTGTCCGTGGTACACCAACGATCCCGGTGTTGGCGAAGTCTGTCGGTGGTACACCAACGATCCCGTGTTGACGAAGTCTGTCCGTGATGCACCAACGATCACGGTGTTGACGAAGTCTGTCAGTGGTACACCAACGATCCCCGTGTTGACGAAGTCTGTCCGTGATGCACCAACGATCCCGGTGTTGGCGAAGTCTGTCAGTGGTACATTAACGATCCCCGTGTTGACGAAGTCTGTCCGTGATATATTTTGGCCTGCTCTCCAAAAGTTTGTTACAAAGTAAATGAATACATAATACACATCACTATTCTACTTCTTCTTCCTCATTCCATCCCCTAGTTATGGAATGAGGAAGAAGAAGTAGAATAGTGATGTGTATTATGTATTCATTTACTTTGTAACAAACTTTTGGAGAGCAGGCTGATATCGATCTTCTAAAATAATTGCCAGGTGTTATTTTACTAACCATCTTCTCCCATGGCTAATTTGGGCAATGACAGGTCTGACTTCAATGTAACCCATGCAGGTTTATATCGCAGGTACCCATTTATGGCTGGGTGAACCCGGAAGCCGTCGATCAGGATCGAATTCGACCTCTCATCCTTTGTAGTCCAGTTAACTAACTGCTGAGCTATCGCGGCTCCCATTGAAGAATAATGACCAGCTCAATATATTTATGTGATGAAAATTGTTTACATTCTTTTATAATTTCATTTATAACGGTACCTATTAACATCCGATGACCAATGTTTGTCTCAATGAAATATGGTCAACCTTCCCATCCAATATTTGCTTGGAGATGCAGTTATTACTCATTCTAACTATTTGTTCTACTAATATTTTCCTGCCCCTCCTCTCCCCTTTTCAATTCCCGGGTGATGTTAAATTCTGACAGATCCCTAGAAACCTTACCTGTAAAAACGCACACAAATTAGAAAGAGTTTGAAAAAGCAAACTCCGAAAAGGACTAAAATATGACTAGCAAACTAACTCATCAATAGTGTCAGGAGTTCACACGAAATTCTGATCTAATCAGGGGCTGGTTTTGTCATAAATAGCTTAGTTAATCATATAAGAAGGTGTGTTCAGATATCAGCCATGAATTTGTCATACAACAGCATATTACGTAACTCGACTGCATTTTTATTTTTTTTTATGTGTAAAAGTATTTGCTTGGATGTAAAGTTACGAAATATACAAATTAGCCATCCTTTCTATTTGTTTCTGATCAAAGTTTGGCACCCACGCACCAAAAAAAAAAAAAACAATTTTCAGCTGAAAAAATGTCTAAATCATTTAACAAGTACAGCCTGGTTTTATGGACTGGATTTGTTCTACGTACAATGATGATGTTCTAGCCATTGACTAGCTTGCTATCATAACAATACAGCTTGTGCTTTAAGTACATTCTAAATAGGGATGCTCCATGCTGACTTTGTTTAGCTCGCTAAACACAGAAAATGATAAAAGGTTAAATACAAATAGGATAAGTTTACAGTCTGTTCGCAATAACAAGGGAAATGTCTGTCTATTGTCTTTGTGGGAGTCTTTGTGGGAGTCTTTGTGGGAGTCTTTGTGTTTCTCCCTTAGAGAAAGTTACAATTAGAGATCTTCACAGAATATTTCACAGACACGTTGTATGAAGTAATCTTCAGCAATAAAGGTAAGGTAAGGAAGGTAAAGTAAGGCAATGTAAGGTAAGGTAAGGTGAGGTAAGGTAGGGTAAGGCAAGTTAGGTTAAAGTAAGGTAAGGTAAGGTAGGGTAAGGTAAGGTAAGGTGAGGTAAGGTAGGGTAATCCAAGGTAGGGTAAAGTAAGGTAAGGCAAGGTAGGGTAAAGTAAGGTAAGGTAAGGTAAAGTAAGGTAAGGTACTAGACTTGAATCGGAGTCTTAGCACACGAGTTTTCACCCATATAAGCTCGGCCGCCTATTCAGAAGTGTTCAGATACTTCTGTATAGTGTCGCTTCAAGCATTTAAACTCATTAAGCGAAGCGGCATTCCTCATCTTCCAGAGTGGTATCCTAGTACCCATGTTTTCCAACCGCTGGGACGACCGCCGGGGGTATTTTGTTCCAACCACGAGTACAACTCACACTGCTTCCAGCGAGAATAGAACACAGGTTGTTCAAACGTCGGTAGCCTAGTCGGGTGGTTTTCTTAACTAGACTACCGAGGCCCAGCAAATAACTGACGACCAGTGTTACATCGAGAACACTTCCACAGAGAACAACTTGGTCAAGCCAAGGATGCATAGAAAACCTACCTTGAAATATGTCATTAGCAGTGACAAGCTATCTCTAGCTTGTTAACGTTCGCCCGATGACTAAAGGAGTACACCTCTTCGTCATCTGCCCTTCAAATGACTTTAAGTGGGCTCGTCTGCGTTGTGTTGTGGTTTGCAGCATAAAACTGTAATATTTGTGTCTTTCAGTACAACACGCCATACTGCAGCACGACAAGCTTATCTCTGTGGAACAATCCATTGATGAGCAAGATAAATTGACAAAAATCTGAGTAGGAAGGTCTCTTTAGACGACTTGTAGAGAGAGGTTACTCGGATTATGTGTTATTCTCAATAATTCTTATAAAAGCGTCAACCTACAGTCCGTTAAAGTCTGAAAAATTTAACGGAACGCGTTCCAGAACATTCCTGCTGAAAAAAAGTCATGTCTAGAAATATAAATTGATTTACGAAGATTAGTTTTCCACTGACCCAGCTATAAGCGATAAATTGTGAAGAAATTATGTACTAAAGATTGATTGAATAGAGGACCAAATGTAGTAATCACTGTTGCCAAGCTTTTAAAGCGCTCAGCGCAGATTGTGATATTTGCAGGGCAGCTCACTTGAGTTGTTCATTTTTGTATGACGTTTCTCGCCGAATAGTTGATATACGATTGTAGTATCTTTATTTGCCTGTTTGGCCTAAGTAAAAGAAGTAAAGTACACACGTCACGCCAAGTGGCGTATAGGGAATATGGTGTTCATCATCATCATTGAGCGCCGTCTCCGCATCGAAGGTTGGCTACCACGGAGAGCCATTCCACTCTGTCTCTTGCTTTAATGGTGCAGATTGTCATAGTCTGACTTGTCCATGTTTTAATGTTACTCGTCCATGTTTGTCTTGGTCTGCCTCTGGCTCTTTTACCTTGTATTTTCTCTTCCAATATTACTTTTATTAGGCTGTTGTGTCTTTTAAAATGCACCAAAAAATTATTTGTCTTGTTTGAATTGTGTTTAGTTGTTCTCTTTTAATTTTTAGTTGTTAATAAATTTTACAGACATACGGCACGTGATTTTTGGGGTAATGTGGTCGGTATTACGCCCGTGCCGCTTTACTTTACCAGAAAAAAATTCGGTACCCATTAAAGGCTGGGTGAACCGGAGGCGTCGGTTGGGATCGAGCACTACCTCTTGTCCCTTGTAATCCAGTTCACTAACCACTGAGCTATCGTGGCTCCCACCTGTTTGGCTAGGTGATTATTAAGAGTCATTGTATTGTTATTGATAACGCTATCGTCTAGCGATTGAATAAGAAAAATACTTGTGTATAGTTGTATTCGTATTATTCGGTGTAGATTATTCGCCCGTGATATGCTGTCATCGTTTAGCTAGCGCAGGTGCCCAGTGTTCATTTCAACCTAGTAATCTTTATATTTTATTTTTTTTTAATTCAACTGTCTTTCATTTTTACTGTTAATATGTTAGTAGCCTCCGTCAGTCAAAGTTGACAATAGATTTTCCAGCGCCCCTAGAAATATTATTTTTTCTTCTCTTTTACCGTGTATTCTCCCTTTCCATGAATCTGTCTGCTTCCTGTTTGAGTTGGAGCTTTAGAGTGTGTTCCAAAGATTGCGGTCTGCAGCTATTTCTTCCCAGGCTGCAGGGTTTATGTTCAGAGTCTTCATGTCGTGTTTACACACGTCTACAAATCGAATCTGCTAATCAATTACTATCATTATATTAATCATCTGGTCCATTATTTGTGAATTTAGATTTCAAGAGATTCTATAAATAACGCCTTGAAATAAACTAGTATAAACGCATATGTAGAATGATAAAGTATTGTTTTTCCTCATTGTAGTTTTTCAGTTTACTTTCGGCCAATGTGTAATATGAAATGTCAACTGCTAAAGCTGGGGTCTTTAAATGGTTGACAAGAATACCAACATTCTGATCTGTGCATCTATTTTTTGTGATCATTCAAGCAATATTTCCTGGCATATAAGGATGTAAACAAATTTATTTACTTCACGCGGTGTGTTTCTAAACTATACTTTTACTCCCCTCTAAACTTTATACTTTGCTCTTCTCTATAAACTTTATTTTACTCCCCTCTAAACTTTACTTTACTCTTTCTCTATAAACTTAATTTTACTCTCTCTCTCTCTCTCTCTAAACTTTACTTTGCTCGTTCCCTGTAAACTTTATTTTACTTTCTCTTTAAACTCTACTTTGCTCTTTCTCTATAAACTTTATTTTACTCTCTCTCTAAACTTTACTCTGCTCTCTCAATAAACTTTACTTCTCTTCTCTCTCTAAACTTAATTTGCTCTCTCTATATAAACTTTATTTTACTCTCTCTCTAAACTTTACTTTGCTCTCTCAATAAACTTTACTTCGCTTCTCTCTCTAAACTTAATTTGCTCTCTCTATATAAACTTTGTTTTACTCTCTCACTCTAAACTTTACTTTGCTCTCTCAATATAAACTTTACTTTTGCTCTCTCTCTCTCTCTAAACTTTACTTGCTCTCTCTATATAAATTTACTTTTGTTCTCTCTCTCGCTCTATAAATTTTACTTTGCTCTCTCTCTAAACTTTACTTTGCGCTCTCTCTCTCTCTCTACACTATACTTTTGCTCTCTGTCTCTCCAGATTTTACTTTTGCTCTCTCTCTCTCTCTCTCTCTCTCTAAACTTTACTTTTGCCCCCTCTCTCTAAATTTACTTTACTCTCTCCAAACTTTACTTTGCTCTTTCTCTCTCTAAACTTTACTTTTGCTCTCTCTCTCTTTAAACTATACTTTTGCTCTCTGTATCTCCTGACTTTCCTTTTGCTCTATCTCTCTCTCTCTCTCTTTCTCTCTCTCTCTCTCTCTCTCTCTCTCTCTCTCTCTAAGCTTTACTTTTGCCCCCTCTCTCTCTCTAAACTTTACTTGCTCTTTGTCTCTAAATTTTACTTATGCTCTCTCACTCTCTAAACTTTACTTTTGCTCTCTCTCTCTAAATTTTACTTTTGCTCATTTTCTCTCTCTAAACTTTTCTTTTGCTCACTTTCACTCTCTAAACTTTTCTTTTGCTCACTTTCTCTCTCTAAACTTTTCTTTGCTCACTTTCTCTCTCTAAACTCTACTTTGCTCTCTTTCTCTCTCTAAACTTTACTTTTGCTCTCTCTTTCTCTCTAAACTTTACTTTTGCTCTCTCTCTCTAAACTTTACTTTTGCTCACATTCTCTCTCTAAACTTCACTTTTGCTCTCTCTCTCTCTAAACTTTACTTTTGCCATCTCTCTCTCTGAACTTTACTTTTGCTCTCTCTCTAAACTTACTTTTGCTCATTCTTTAACATTTACCTGTCCTCTCTCTATCTCTCTAAAATTTACTTTTGCTCTCTCTCTAAACTTCACTTTTGCTCCTTCTCTAACATTTACCTTTCCTCTAACTCTAAACTTCACTTTTGCTCCTTCTCTAACATTTACCTTTTCTCTCTCTCTAACTTCACTTTTGCTCATTCTTTAACATTTACCTTTCCTCTCTCTCTCTCTCTCTCTCTCTCTCTCTCTCTCTCTCTCTCTAAACTTCACTTTTGCTCCTTCTCTAACATTTACCTTTCTCTCTCTCTCTAAACTTCACTTTTGCTCCTTCTCTAACATTTACCTTTCCTCTCTCTCTAAACTTCACTTTTGCTCCTTCTCTAACATTTACCTTTCCTCTCTCTCTAAACGTCACTTTTGCTCTTTCTCTAACATTTACCTTTCCTCTCTCTCTCTTTCTCTCTAAACTTTACTTTCGCTCTCTCTCTAAACTTCACTTTTGCTCCTTTTCTAACATTTACCTTTCCTCTTTCTCTAAACTTCACTTTTGCTCCTTCTCTAACATTCACCTTTCCTCTCTCTCTCTCTAAACTTTACTTTTTTGCTCTCTCTCTAAACTTCACTTTTGCTCCTTCTCTAAAATTTACCTTTCTTCTCTCTCTAAACTTCACTTTTGCTCCTTCTCTAACATTTACCTTTCCTCTCTCTCTAAACTTCACTTTTGCTCCTTCTCTAACATTTCTATCTATCTATTGACCTTTCGAGCCGTAACCGGCCCATAGGGCGTAGACCAAGATACACCTTCTCCTATATGAATTTTTGTTCTAGCAGTTTTCTTTTAAAGATATTTTATCAAATCTCGCCATCTGTCTCTGTTCTGTGCAAGCAGTTCTATCTCATTGAGGGAGCCGATTCCTGCTGCTCTTGCCTCTCTCATCAATGTTCTTCTCAGTGTCTCCCTGGGTCTTCCTCTTTTTCTTTTACCTGTTGTTTCCCATATGAGGGCTTGCTTTGCTATTCGATTATTATCTCTTCTCATCACATGTCCAACGTATGACCATCGTCTTTTCTTTATTACTGAAGATATTAGTGGTTGATTGGCGATTTCTCTAATTTCCTCGTTTGTTTTGAATTCGTTCCATTCTATACCAAGTATTTTCCTTAGACATTTATTTTCGAATGCGTTCAACTTTGTTTCTATATCTCTTGTTGTTTTCCAGCTTTCACACGCATACGTAAGGGTTGATAGTACATTTGATTTGAATAGCCTAAGTTTTGTGTTTGTGCTAATGAGTTTTGATTTCCACAACTTTTCAAGGCTTCTGAAAGACATTGCTGCTTTAGCCAGTCTGATTCTAATTTCTTTGCTCGTATCCCCTTCTCGATCAATGTGACTTCCAAGATAGATGAAGTGATCGATCTCTTCTACTGGTTTGTTTTCCATGTATATTTTGTCACTTGTTGGAATTAAACTTTCATGACTTTAGTCTTTTCATGATTGACCTCAAGCCCAATTTTGCTGGCTATTGATGATAGTTCATTTGTGTTTTCCTGCATCGTTTTTATCTGATTGCTGATGAGAACTATGTCATCAGCAAAGTCCAGGTCCTCCAAATGGTCTCCTTGTATCCATTCGATGCCTTTATTACCAGTGCAGCATTTCTTCATTATGAAGTCCATAACAATTCCAAATAACAAGGGCGATAAAATACATCCTTGTTTAACCCCAGTTTCTATTGGGAAACATTCGCTCAGTCCTTCCTCTGTTCGAACTGCACATGTGTAACCATCATACATGTCTTTGATAATATTTATGATTTTTGATGGTAAGCCATATTGCTTCAGAATTTTCCACAAAGAATCTCTATGAATACTATCAAATGCTTTTTTGAAGTCGATGAAGTTAAGTACAAAAGGTTTTTGCTTTTCAATGTGTTCCTCCAATATAAGTCGTAGAGTGAAAATGTGGTCAAGACAGCTTCTCCCTTTTCTAAACCCAGCCTGTTCTTCACGCATTACTGTATCTATTGAATCCTTTATTCTATTTAGGATGATTTTACAGAATAATTTTGAGGCAACTGACAAAAGTGTCACGCCTCTCCAATTGTTACAATCTCTAAGATTGCCCTTTTTTGGGATCTTAACAATGATTCCTTTTTTCCATTTATGAGGCGTCTTCTCTGTTTTCCAAATGATGTTGAACATTTTTTGGAGATGTATTAAATTATGGCTATCAATTGCCTTGAGGATCTCAGCTGTTAACTTATCCTCTCCAGCAGCCTTGTTATTGGTCATTAGCTTTAAGGTGGTTTCTATTTCACTCAAGGTGAAGTCATCTAAATTTACATCTAATTCTGCTGCTGGTGTTTCAGCTTCAAAATCTATTAAACTGTGAGGTAGTGGACGGTTAAGAATTTCTTTGAAGTGTTCCGCCCAACGGGCTTTTATGTCTGCGCTTGTTGTTAGCATTAATCCAGATTTGTCTAGAATTGGTGTTCCACTGGATGTATAGGTGTTTGTCAGCATCTTTTGTACAGTATAAAGAGTTCTGCTGTCTCCTGTAATTGCAGCTGTCTCTGCTTTCTCTGCCAAGTTGTCTATATAAGCTCTTGTATCTCTTCTTGCCGAACTTTTCACTTTGTTGTCTAATTCTTTGTATGTTGCTTTTGCCAGAACCTTTCCAAGATCTGTCTTTACATTAGTCATGGCTCTCTTCGCTTCTCTTCTTTCTTTGATGTATTTCCATGTGGTGTCTGAGATCCAAGCTCGTTTTTCCATTTTCTTCAGACCAGCACTTGCTTCTGCTGCTGTCATTAGTATTTTGCTCTGTGAGTCCCACATTTCATTGATATCTAAGTCTATTTCACCAAGTGCTGAATAACAATTACTTAGCTCTATGTTAAACTTTTCCTTTATTGCTTCATCTTTCAGTTTATGACTATCAATTTTATGTGTAATTGACCTCTTCTGTTGGTTTCTAAATTTTAATCTTATTTTCCCAATGCACAGGTTGTGGTCACTATTAACATCAGCACCTCTGTATGCTCTTACATCTATTAATGATGATCTGAATTGTTGTTTAATACATAGGTGGTCAATTTGATTTGATGTTCTATCATCAGGAGATATCCATGTTGTTTTGTGGATATTTTTATGTGGAAATAATGTCCCACCTATAACTAAATTTTCTATTAAACATAATTCTATTAATCTTTCTCCATTCTGACTTGTTGTATTACAGCCTTCTCTCCCCATCACATGTTCCACTCCTGCGTTATCTTGTCCTACTTTGGCGTTGAAGTCTCCCATTACAATTAAAAGATCGTGTTTTGGTATTTTGTTTATAAGTTGTTGCAGTTGGTTATAAAAATCATCCTTAACTTCATCATCAGCTTCGTTAGTAGGCGCATAACATTGAATAATTGAAAGTCTTCCATGTTTTGTTTTGTATCGTGTTCGTATCAGACGGCTGTTTACCGGTTCCCATTCTAATAAACTTCTTGCAGCTTTGTCTGTCATCATTATGCCTACTCCTTCACGGTGTTTTCCATCTTCCCTTCCAGAAAAAACTACTATTTTATTATCAATAGATCTCCTACCTGTTCCAGGCCAGCGCATTTCGCTTAATCCTAAAATATCTAGATCGTATCTGTCCATCTCGCTCGCGACCTGTGCATGTTTCGTCGGAGCGGCCATTGTTCGCACATTCCAGAATCCTATTTTTGTTGTTGTTTTAGGGCCGAAAAAACTATCACTACTATCTACTGCTAATTTACACATTCTGTATCAGGTCTACGTTTCATTAACAACATCGTTTTTACGATAGCGGCTTGTTAAACCTCTGATCAACGGTTCTATACCAAGCCGGAGAAAAATAATTCCTCCATTTTGGAAACAACCGGAAACACCATTTCTCTAACATTTACCTTTCTCTAAATACCTACCTTTCTCTAAATTTACTTTTTTCTCCATCTAAATTGTTATTGTTTTCACAGGTCATCAACATCAAATGACGTGAAATGTATCATTAGCAATTATTACATGTAAAATCCTTCAACTCTTGATATATTGGACTATTTCACATAGCCTTAGTGTCCCCATATATATATATATATATATATTCACTCATAACATCTGATCGCCATCCACAGTTCCATCATCATTTTTACCCTGTTTACTCAGAACACTGTTCTTGTAACTGATCATGAGATTACTTCTAGTGGTATTGGACGTAAAACAGTTTGTTTTTCTCTTTGGGTTTTTAATGAAAAACTCTAAATCCAACATCTAGTGACAGTTGCACACTTGGCATGAGGCCGTTATTCTCCACTTCATAGAATAACAGTTCAGAAATTGGATATAGTAACATTATAGTAATAGATAATAGTAACGATTGCTTTGCATTTATATACATATAAACTCAGACCCGAACCCTCGTGGCGACTGCACAGGGCAAGCGGCACTTAATCTTCAGACATATATATATCCCCCTTGGCAGATCCTAGTAATATGACAATGCCGTAAATATAGTTATATATATATATATATATGTACAAAGAAAAGTAAAATACCCCTGTCACGCCAAGTGGCGTAAAGGTAATATGGTGTTAGTGACCATAAATTTTACAGACACTCGGCACGTGACTTTTGGGGTAATGTGGTCGGTATTACGCCCGTGCCGCTTTACTTTCCCAGAAAAATTTCCGGTACCCATTAAAGGCTGGGTGAACCGGAAGCCATCGGTTTGGGATCGAACCCTACCTTTTGTCCTTTGTAATCCAGTTCACTAACCATAGAGCTATCGCGGCTCCCAGTTATATATATATATATATATATATATATATATGGCCGTATTGCCCAATTTAGGAACTGCGATGAATCAACTTGACTTACGTTATTATAATACCCAGAGTATTTAGAAAGCCACGATCTGTGCCTAATAAAAAAATCCTAGACTTATTTTATTTTAATATAACTATCATCATCATCAAGTACCGGGCCTACTGACGTAGGTGATCATGTCTCACCACAATTTTCGATCTCGGCATCTATTTATCATTTCTGTTGTTGACCTTCTGCCGAGCCATTCTCTTAAGCTGTCTGTTATTTTTTCTCTTTGCTTCCCTCTATCTCTTCGTCCCTCAATGTTTCCAGTTGTTACAATATATTCCAGCTGTTCTCTTCTCATTACATGGCCAAAGGATAATGATTGTTTCTTCCTAATATTAGAAATTAGCTCTCTTTTTGCTTTGACCTCTCTCAGAACATCTTCATTACTCTTCTTAGCTGTCCATGGTATTCTCAACATTCTTCTGTAAAACCACATTTCTACAGACTCCAGTGATTTTCTTGTCTGTTGCCCTAATGTCCATGATTCACATCCATATGTTAAGACTGGCTCTACGTAAAATTTAAGAACTCTTTTTCTTGTTTATATTGTCAAAAATGGATTGCATAGTATCTCCCTCATTTTTTGGAAAGCTGCTTTTGCCTGAGCCAATTTGCATCTCACCTCTTTTGAACATCTTCCGTCTGAGGTTAACAAAGTTCCCAAATATTTAAATTCATTTACCTGTTTTAATATTGTTCCACTCGTCTTATTTTGCACTGAGGTGAGTCCTTTATTTTTGCTTTCTTTCACTATAATGTCCAATATTTCTTGTAACTCATTTTCACTCTTAGCGATTAAGACTGTATCATCAGCATACCTTAGATTATTTACTGGTTATTTAAAATAACCATAGTCACCTTGAAAATGCTAGCTTTGGAACGTACAGAGGTCGCAGCCCCTCATCCATGGCTCAAAGACACCTTGGATATCTTTATTCATCAAAGCTGTGCACATCTACCAATGATATCTCAACCTGAAGACATTTGCAGTGTTGAAACAGCACCCTTTTAGCACATTACAGCTGTAAATGTACCTTTCATCGTTTGTGAAGATCCTGGGGAAGAACGTTCCATCATCGTTAGCCATCGTTAGCCACCGTGGCACACGCAAAAATTATTAGTTTTTTTGTTTTTTTTTATGATCAAGTATAAAGAGCCTTGCGATGAACTTCACAGCAACGCGGTGAATGTTCAGACATTCTGCTGAAATTTCCAGACAGACTCCAGTACACGTTCCAACCAAGTGAAAGAGGTTATAAGTTCTTCACCAATGGTTCTCATGGATTAGTTCGCGAAATTATTTCAACATTTTCTGACGTTCTGGTAGTGTCAAGACCCCCTGAACGCTCCACGTCTTGGCCATACTCTTGCCACCTAAATTGAAAGTGAAAAATTTTTGAGAGGGTTTTCCTGATACGCCCCAAGCTTGTGACGTCTTCAGCTTTGTTACTTATAGGCATCATCATTATCATGTGTCATACCTGTTGGCGTAGGCGATCATGTCCCTCCACAATCTTCTATCTACAGTGCATAGTATCAGTTATGTTGTTGACTGTCTTCCATGCCATGACACCAAGCTATCCAGTATTTTCTCTCTTTGTCGTCTGCGATCTCTCTTTCCTTTTATTTTGCCAGTTGTAACCAAGTATTCCAACTTTCCACTTCTTATGATGTTCCCGAAAAATGTTTATTGTTTCTTTCTGATGTTTGTTAGGAGCTCCCTTTTTGTGTTTATCTCTTTGAGAATTCCTCATTGGTCTTTTTAGCTGTCCAGGGAACTTTCAACATTCTTCCGAGAAATCCCATCTCTGTATCCTCTAACCGTCTTTCATTTGTTTGTCTACTGTACATGAACTTATAGACAGCTGACGTCATTTTACCCACAACCGCCCCTGCTCGCAATGCTGAAAACGTCACAACCTGTAGGTAGTCCACCTCAGCAAGCAGGCATTTACTATAAGGGGGAGTGATCAAATATTTGGCTAGCCTTGAAAAGCGCAAATTCAATAAGAAATGTTCCACCTAATGAATGTTTACCAAAGTCCTGAAGACCATTTTGATAGCCAGATATGTCAAGCCCGCTTCATACAAAAATTGGTGCAAACACGCAGCACGAATTTGGTAACCATCACAAAACGACTGGGACCCAAGGTTAAACAAATGTGGTCTAGAAGCTGATAACGTCTAGCCTGCGTGATGTCACGTGGCACAAAGACTGACGACAGTTGGTAGCAACAACTCTCAGATTTAAGATCAAATTCGTCAAGCAGTTGATTCATGGTAAGTGCTGATATCAAATTCGTATCTCGATTTTCTCACTTAGAAAGAACCATTCTAAAAAAAATTGTGAAAGGGGCGAGAAGGAAAGGTAGGCAGATAAAGCTATGGGAAGATAACATCAAAGATAGATAGTCCTCGATTTTGTATAGCCCTGTCCTGCCGTTGTTACAATTAGATCTCTCCTATCTTTTCTGCAATTTGACCTCTCTTACATTTTTGACAGACACCTATATTCTTTGTTACAACTAAACAGTTCTCATCTTTGTTGTAAGAAGATTTCTGTCATATTTAGTACAACTAGTCCTGCCATTTTTACAATTAGATCTCTCACATCTTTGTTACAATTGACCTCTCTTGCCTTTGTTTCAAATAGACTTCTTCTACCTGTGTTACAATTAGATCTTTCTCACTCACATCTTTGTTACAATTAGATCTCTCTCACATCTTTGTTACAATTAGATCTCTCTCACATCTTTGTTACAATTAGATCTCTCTCACTCACACATTTGTTACAATTAGATCTCTCTCACTCACATCTTTGTTACAATTAGATCTCTTTCACCCACATCTTTGTTACAATTAGATCTCTCTCACTCACATCTTTGTTACAATTAGATCTCTCTCACTCACATCTTTGTTACAATTAGTCATCTTCTGCCTTTATTTCAAAAGAGAAAAGAGACGAAGTTAAGCACCACAAATACATCTTGTCTATTCTGAGGTCGGATTTGTCTGTCCAATAATGGCAGATTCAGCCACGAGAGAAGCTGTTCAGTAAAATATCATACACTGTAAGACACTGTTATTTCACCAAACTACTGACTTATCAATGATTTTTTTTCAACCCACCATCTGTGAAGACGACAAAGGGACGTATACGTATGTGTGTGTATGTGTTACCCCCACCCCCCCAATCTTGATATTTCTCTGTGGCTACGCCATTATTGTGCTTGCAACATGCAATAAGGTACTCCAAACATTATTATTTATTTATATGATTCACGTCGGGCAGATGTTCAGGCACTAATTCATGGAAAAGTAGAAACCTACAAGAACACTTAAATAGACTCAGCACAAGCACAAAATACAATATGAAAATCAAAAGCAACAAAACAGATGTCATGAATATCGCAAAAGGGAAACAGAACATAATTATAAACTGTAGACGCAGTCAACTAAAACAAGTAGAGGAATTTAAATACTTACAAAGTCTAGTGGACAAACGACAATTCACAAACAGCAGAAATAGACTCAAGTTGCAACAAAGCTTGTCAAATCATTTGACAGCTATCACCGCTATTGTCCAACAAGGAAATAACTATAGAGGAAACAAACGGGCACTCTACAATTCAATCTTCACCCCAACGTTGTGCTACCAATGCCAGTCCTGGACCTTAGATGCAAGAACAGTAATAAAAATAACCTCTACTGAAATTAAATGTGTCAGACGAATGACAGAAACAGCTGAGAGATAAGATCAGAAATGTAGAACTGAGCAAAAAACATCGGAATAACCCCAGCCATTGAATATATAAAGAAACAACAAATAAATGGTTTTGCCACGTGATAAAGCAGAAAGAGCGAAACACAACACAACGAGCCATGAAAAAATGTTTCGAGAACACCAGACCTAAGGGCCAACCACGAAAAAGATGGATTGAAGGAGTATTAGAAACTCAGGGAAACATAACAGCAGCAGAGTCGAACAAAAGAGCAAACGATCGCAAATTATATATCTCATTGACGCTGAAAGGCAAATGAGAAAGGAAAGAAGAAGAAAGTCGTGGCGACTGCTATAACCAAGCGGCCTTTATTTCTCTGGACCTGTCGAGAACCCCCTCCAATACACCATCAAATGTACATGGTAGATGCGTAGTAGGACAGTTTCTTTCTTTTTTTCTCTCCAGTTTCCCTTCATCTCGGTTATTGTTGTTGTATACAGGCCTATTTTTACTTGTTTGGCCACGTTACTTTCCAGTCACTTAATCCATGAATGTCCGACACACATACAACCCATGAGACAGGATTTAAATTTGACGCTTGATACTAACTCTACGAGACAGAAACACCACTAATGGGATTAGCTTGTCAAGGTTGTTCCATTTTGGGAGTAAGCCGTTAATTCTGATCAATGAATTAATTAATGAAACTCAATTAGAACAAATTGTTGATTGATTGTATGAGCTCACGAATTCTTTAGAGAATAGATCTTAAAAAAAAAACTCTTTTCAAGGCACCCTGCTTCGTTAGTTATTTGGTTGATTAGTTGGCTGGCTGGTTGGTTGATTTGATGATTGGCTGGTTGGTTGGGTGATTGATTTGTTTTTTGGCTGGCTGGTTGGTAAATTGATTTGTTGGTTGGTTGTCTGGCTGGTTGGTTAATTGATTTGTTGGTTGGGTTGATGATTCGTTGGTTGATTGCTTTCTTTGTTGGTTGTTAGTTTGTTGGTTGGTTTGTTGGCTGGCAGCTTTAACCTCCCCTGGTCTCTTGGTAGTGAAATCAGTTGACTAGCCCTCTCTTGGTAGTGAGATAAGATTTCTAGCCCTCTCTGGGTATTGAGATCCGTTGTCTAGCCCTCTCTTTTAATGAGATCCGATGTCTATCCCTCTCTTGGTAGTGAGGTTCGATATCTAGCCTTCTCTTGGTAGTGAGATCCGATGTCTAGCCCTCTCTGTGTAGTCAGATCCGATGTCTAGCCCTCTCTGGATAGTGAGATCCGATATCTAGCCCTCTCTGAGTGGTGAGATCCGATGTCCAGCCCTCTCTTATAGTGAGATCATATGTCTAACCCTCTTTGGATAGTGAGATCAGATGTCTAGCACTCTCTGGATAGTGAGATCCGATATCTAGCCCTCTCTGAGGGGTGAGATACGATGTCTAGTCCTCTCTTATAGTGAGATCCTATGTCTAACCCTCTTTGAATAGTGAGATCAGATGTCTAGCTCTCTCTGGATAGTGAGATCCTATGTCTAACCCTCTTTGAATAGTGAGATCAGATGTCTAGCTCTCTCTGGATAGTGAGATCCTATGTCTAACCCTCTTTGATTAGTGAGATCAGATGTCTAGCCCTCTCTGGATAGTGAGATCCGATGTCTAGCCCTCTCTGGATAGTGAGATCCTATGTGTAGCTCTTTCTGGGAAGTGAGATCCGATGTCTAGCCCTCTCTGGATAGTGAGATCCGATGTCTAGCCCTCTCTGGAGGTAAGTTCTGATGTCTAGCCCTCTCTGGAGGTGATATCCGATGTCTATTCCTCTCTGGAGGTGATATTCGATGTCTAGCCCTCTCAGATAACGGCGAAAACAGGAGGTTCTGTGTGGCCAAATGGCAGCTGTCGAATGTAATTTACCAAAGACAAGATTTTTAAAATTGAAATGCGCATATTTCGCTACAAGTTGAAAATTAGCGACACATTACATCCGCGAACATTAAACGGTTGCTCATGTGAAGACATTTATGAGGTAATAAATTAAAGATTCTAAATTAGCACAGATTTCTGCCCTTAGGAGATGACGTATTAATAAAATAGGCTACAACAATACATGGAAAAATATAAGACCCGACAAGAACACTAAAATAAACTTAATAGCACTAGTACTCAATGCAACATGAAAATCAACAGTAACAAAATAGAAATCATGAATATCGAAAAAGAGAAACAGAACATGAACATAACGATAGACAACAGACAATTAAAACAAGTAGAGGAATTTACATATCTAGGAAATCTATATAGTAATAAAATACAAACCACAAGCAGTAGAAATAAACTCTTTTTGCATAAAAGGTTGTAAAATCATTGACTACTATCACCACTATTGTATGACATGGCAATAAGTCTAGAGGCGAAACGGGGATTCAACAACACAGTCTTGATCCCAATGTTGTGTTACCAATGTCAGACTTGGTCTCTATATGCAAGAATAATAAAAAAAAATTACAACTACCGAGATGAAATATGTTAGATAAATGACAGGAAAAGCCAGAGAAATTAGATTAGAAATGAATAACTGAGAAAAAAACTAGGAATAATTCCCGTCATAGAATACATTAACATAACAAACAAAATGGTTTGGCCACGCGATAAGACAGAAAGCCTAAAACACAACATGACGAGTCTTTCATAAACTTTGCGAGAACATAAGATCCAAGGGCCGACCATGAGAAAGATGGATTGGTAGAATATTAGAAACACCAGGAAACAAGAACAAAAAAATGCAAATTATTCCTCTCCACGACGCTGAAAAACAAATGAGGAAGGAAAGAAGAGGAAGAAAAACTACAAGAACTGCTGACACGTTTTAATCTGCAATAACTCCAGACAACGCCCACGCTATCCAGCGAGCAACATTATCTTTAGGAACAGTGACTGACAGGTTGCCAAACTTATCCAATTTAACTTCAGTTTGCCAGCTTCAGACTCTTTCTGATACCAAGAAAATATTTGCTGACGTACACATTGACGTCATTGTAATAACCCGTTATTTATGGGCTATCCCAGGCTAAGACAATGAGATTAACACCTCTGGGTCATGTTGTCAATTTAATAATTGCATTTTAATCTGCATTGTCTCTTTCTTCTTTCAGGCACTCTTTATGTGACAGAGTTAGTGCCCTTGTCTACTAACTAGATGAGTCGGAATTCGATTATCTAAATTTTGGAAATTCTTTTGACAACGGGCGCGGTGAAAATGGGTACCAGCGTTTCAATGCAATGGACGGAAAGCCGTTTTTAAAAGCAGCATCCATGAGAGTTAATTCTTAAAGTAAATAAAATCGATTTATTGCACAAAAGAAAACCGATTTATTGCACAACAGAACAAGAATGTCCAAAAGCTAGGGAAGAACAATCCGAATAAAAAAGCCGGCAAAAGATGACGGTCAACTATAGATTTACTAGCGAATCTTATGAGGAAGAGGTATGCTTTACAGCACTGAGAAAAAAATGTCAAATAAACAACAGAAAAAACAACGAACAGATTTACTAAATAAATTAACTATCGATTTATTTGTTTTCAGGCTTGGGATATTTTGTTTAATGTGTGCTATGCCCGATGAAGACTTTTGCCGAAACGTTGCAGTTTGGTTTGTCTTTCTGCTAGTCTAGCTGTTCAATACCATTTTATATTTATTTTATACATAATTATATATTATATATATATATATATATATATATATATATATATATATATATATATATATATATATATATATATAAAGTAAAGTACCACCCTCACGCCAAGTGGCGTATAGGGAATATGGTGTTAGTGACCATAAATTCTACAGACCTTCAGCACATGATTTTTGGGGTAATGTGGTCGGTATTACACCCGTGCCGCTTTACTTTCACAGAAAACAATCCGGTACTCATTAAAGGCTGGGTGAACCGGTGCCGTCGATTAGGATCGAACCCTACCTCTTGTCCTTTGTAGTACAGCTCACTAACCACTGAGCTATCGCGGCTCCCATTTATATATATACATATATTTATAATATTGTTTAAGGCCTGCATATAGAAAATAAAACCGAAAAATCCCTCTAACTAGTGTGACGTTCTCAACTATGGGAGACAGAGATGGCTGACTTCATTCTACTCACAAGCTGAAAATGTTATTGGAATTTTTCCGGGAATTCCCTCTGATCCCCAGCCTAAGTAAATGTGTAGTTGACTATGCTCAGACCCTAGTGAGGATACGACATCTCTCACAAATAATTCATGTGAAGGTTTGAAGAGTTTTGGACAGCATTATGTCTTTCTTATAAATTTAACACAGCATAAATATGTAGAATATTTAAATTGGAGACTGATATTTGTCGTTGCGATTTAACACCAAAAAGTTATAAGAATCATATTGAAAGTTATATGTACAATTCAGAAAATAGAAGTTCTGACCAACAGATACTCCCATAAGTCATAGACATGGAGTCACTGATAAATTATTGATAAGGTCTGACTCCCCCTAACAGAGACTCCCATATGTCCAGACTGAATTGGAGTCCACTGTTAAATTATTGATAAGGTCTGACTCCCCCTAACAGAGACTCCCATATGTCCAGACTGAATTGAAGCCCACTGTTAAATTATTGATAAAGTCTGACTCCCCCTAACAGAGACTCCCATATGTCCAGACTGAATTGGAGTCCACTGTTAAATTATTGATAAGGTCTGACTTCCCCCTAACAGAGACTCCCATATGTCCAGACTGAATTGGAGTCCACTGTTAAATTATTGATAAGGTCTGACTCCCCTTAACAGAGACTCCCGTATGTCCAGACTGAATTGGAGTCCACTGTTAAATTATTGATAAGGTATGACTCCCCCTAACAGAGACTCCCATATGTCCAGACTGAATTGGAGTCCACTGTTAAATTATTGATAAGGTCTGACTCCCCCCCCCCCCCCCCCGAAAAGAAAAACGATTTTTTTTTTCAATATATACCATCTGTACAAGACAGTGATTTTTTTGTAATACTGACTACACCATCCATAAATTTATCCATCATTTATTATCGAAAAATATGAACATTAACATTATCTTCTCCACATGTTACATAGAGATCAACGACCTTTTTTTGTTTAATAATGTAACCTTCTGTCATTCAAAGGGGAAAAGATGTTAAACAAGTTAGGAAGACAGGATTCGTGGTGTGGAGGCGGGTTGAAGTACTTTGTTGCACACGGAAACTGGAAGACTAAAAAGACAGAGGTAGCAAATGAAAAAAAAATACTTAATAGTTTGATGGCATGACACGATTGGCTCCAATATACGGTTGATGAGTAACCTTATATTTTTCTATATTGTAGCGAAACATTGACCTTATCAGTGGAGCTAAAGAAGAAAAAAAATGGGAGCCGCGATAGCTCAGTGGTTAGTGAACTGGACTACAAAGGACAAGGGGTAGGGCTCGATCCCAACTGACGGCTTCCGGGTTCACCCAGCCTTAAAATTGGTACCGGATTTTTTTTCAGGGAAAGTAAAGCAGCACGGGCGTAATACCTACCACATTACCCCAAAAATCATGTGCTGAAGGTCTGTAAAATATAGGGTCACTAACACCATATTTCCCTATACGTCACTTGGCGTGACGGGGGTACTTTATTTTTTTTTTTTTTTTTTTAAAAGAAGAAAATACAAGCTATGGAGATGAAACGTTATCATAAGATTGTGAGCATGTCTTACTTTGATCGTATCATAAACTAAAATATTCACACACAAACAATAGGCAATCAATGTACAGGAAGATCTTCCAACTAAAATCAATAAATTAAGTGGGTTAATCACATATCTCGATTGTCTCACTTAGAAAGTACCATTCTGAAAGGAGTTGTGAAAGGGCGAGAAGGAGAGGTAGAGAGATAAAGCTATGGGGAGATAACATCAAAGACTTTTTTATGTAGACCTCTCTGCCGCTGTAATACTTAGATCACTACCTTCTTTGCTGCAATTTGACCTCTCCTACATTTTTTTTACAGACCCCTATTTTGTTTGTTACAATTAAACCGCTATCATATTTGTTGCAAGAAGACCACTGTCATCTTTAGCACAATTAGACCTCTCTCATCTTTGTTATAATTTGACCTTTCTTGTCTTTGTTTCAAATAGACCTCTCCTACCTTTGTTACAATTACATCCCTCTCATCTGTGTTACAATTAGACCCTCTCATCTGTGTTACAATTAGACCCTCTCATCTGTGTTACAATTAGACCCTCTCATCTGTGTTACAATTAGACCCTCTCATCTTTGTTACAATTATACCCTCTTCTCTGTGTTACAATTAAACCCTCTCATCTGTGTTACAATTAGACCCTCTCCTCTGTGTTACAATTAGACCCTCTCATTTGTGTTACAATTAGACCCTCTAATCTGTGTTACAATTGGACCCTCTCATCTGTGTTACAATTAGACCCTCTCATCTGTGTTACAATTAGACCCTCTCATCTGTGTTACAATTAGACCCTCTCCTCTGTGTTACAATTAGACCCTCTCATCTGTTTTACAATTAGACCTTCTCCTCTGTGTTACAATTAGACCCTCTCCTCTGTGTTACAAGTAGATCTCCCTGAAACCTAACACCTAGTGTCAAACATAATCAATAAAGAGAACAAACCATGTCATTTCTCACAAACTGTTTACAGTACCAGACTATATTAATCATAGTTCCTCGCTGTAGCGTATAATTTCACATGCTACTCTCTGTCAAAAGCTGTTTAAAATAATCTCTTGAAGCACGTTTTTTCTTCAAAATTGTGTTGGATTACAAACTTAAAACAATGACCACATTTTACCTGTATGCATTTTTTTTACCCTTATCTTTTTTTCCCCTTCAGGGGTAACACAGTTATTATCTCACTGACCTCATGAATGGCTAAGGTTAATTAAGTAACGGGAATAACGCATCCTTCCAAATAGACATTTTGTAAAATCAGCAATAGCCGTCTGCCCCTCAGGGAAGGTCCTGATGAAGATGAGATGTCTTTTTCTTCCCTCCTGTAGCTTCTGTAATTGGTGCCTGGCCTTCACGTGCGTGTTTGTGTGTGCTTTCATTGTGCATGTGTGAGCTACGTTTGCGCAAAATTATATTTGAGTGTAATGTGAGGTCTCTTTTCGGAGGCAAAGACTAGGGCTTAGTAAGGGCTTGTTCGTTTGTTTGTTTGAAATTTAAAAGGGAACAATGTTTTAGTTCTGTATTGATCAAACAAGAGTTGTAGTGAGTTGTAGTAAGTTGGAGTGAGTTGGAGTGAGTTGCAGTTAGTTGTAGTGAGTTGAAGTGAGTTGTAGTAATAATGAAAATGAAATCAACAGTGAGAACATTGTTATTTTTTTATGAGATAGATTTATATATTTTTTTTGTCATTTCCGCATCGAAGATTGGCTACAATACAACGCCACTTTACAATATATCTTGCTTTTTAGTTCAAGCTGTCATAAATGTTCTTCTCCCTCTCTTGATGTTGTTTGTCCACTGTAGTCTTTGTTTCCTTCTGCTTCTTTACCTTGTACTTTCCCCTCCAAGATGACTTTATGTAGATTATTGTGTTGCTTTAACTGTTCTTAAATTTGAAATTTTCTTGCTCGAACTGTGTTAAATATTTCCATCTTCACTTTGAAGCTGTCTCTTAACTTCATTGGACGTGCAGGCCACTTGTCAAAGCAGACTGGTGGTATTATTACTGCTGTGTGTTTTCAATGTTTCCGGACTTGATTTTCACTTGCAGAGAAAGCTGTGGTCCGGTCTCATTTACCTGTACACAGAGTCGACGCGGATTCGGCGACAGCGCAAAGAACTTTCGTGTTGCATGCGACGACTGTTGATTGAAGGGAAGTGGTTCTCAGTCCTAGCATTACCCAAGGATAAGATGTGTGTTCTCTGTTCAACTGCAAATTCGCCACCATCTGGACTGGGGTCATATCGTATATATCACCGAAGTGGAGGCCTGACTTCATTTGCTGGGGCAGCGATTCTTGGGGCACTCTCATCCACACGTTGTACACTCAGATTCAACATCGGCGCATGTAGAACGTGTAGCAGGTACCGACAGTTACAGCAGCCCGGAAGTGTTCATCATGAGTAATCACCTTTTTCCACTTAAAACGCAACACGTTCAATAGAACAATATGAACGCACGGGATGAGCATTTTGTTTGTTGCTGAAAAGAGGGCGTGGCACATATGGGATCTTCTCGACTGCAGTGACGTCATTTCCTTCTGAAGTGTAAAGTCTGAATTTCATTATTTGTTACCTTCTCTCTCTATCCAAATCGTGCCATTCATTTATTAATCCTCATTTCAAGGACTTCAATTTACTGTCTTGCTAAGTTTCCATGTTTTTGCCCCGTACAGTAATATTGAGTATATATAGCACTTTATTATTCTCAATTTTATTTCTGGTGTTTTTTTTCCCTTTCACGACGAGTATGCCTTTAATGTTGCTAAATTGTTATTTGCTGTTTATATGTTTTTGTTTATTTATTGTATTTTCCATAAATCCTTAAAACATGCCGAGGTCAATTATATTCTTGAACTTCGGACTATTTTCATCCATGTTGTTATTCACTTGTAGGTACTGTGCATCGTCTTTGTTTATTACCATAGTTTTAATCTACTTAATATTATCCAATCTATATTCTTTGATTGTTTTGTTTAGATTAATAATTCGTGTAGTTCGTATAGACTTTCTGCCAGCAATACGTCATCGCTATATCGTTAGTTGTTAACTATGCACCAACAAATCATTATCATGCGCCATGCGGTTGACGTAAGCGATCATGTCCTTCCACAATTATCTGTTCACAGTGGATCGTATCAATTCTGATGTTGACTTTTTCCTGTGCCATGACACCAAACTATCTAGTATATATTTTTTTTTCTAGGGTCTTTGTCAACCGCAGTCTCTCTTTCTTTGTATATTGTCAGTTGTAACCAGATATTCCAACTTTTCTTTTTCGTGCTGAAAAAATGTCGATTGTTTCTTTCTGATGCTTTTAAGGGGCTGCCTTTTTGTGTTGCTCTCTTTGAGAAGTTCCTCGTCGATCACTTTAACTCTCCAAGGAAATCTCAGCACTTTTTATGAAGCTCTTTTCTCTGTGGCCTATAATCTACGTTTCATTTGTATGCCTGCTGTCCATGCTTCGTTTCCATAGGCCAGCATAGGCTATACATAACACCCATTTACATTTATAGAATGTCTTTAAAGATCTGTTCAATGTATGAATTGAACAAGTATCGAGAAAGAACCCATTCTCTGTCTAATTTTTCACTTTATGTCAACAAGTGCAGAAAGATAGATACGACTGAGTGTGCAGTGATGAGCTGAGTGAACTGACAGAGTAAGAATAAAGAAGACATAATTATGAAGATACGCCGAAAGAATTGACAAATTAAGGATAATAAATAAGTTGTGATTACAATGAAGAATTAATAATATGAAGACCAAAATAAAGTTATGAAACAAGTGAAATCTTCAGACATCTTGAGGACAAGGTAGATATAAGACCATTATAGGAAATCATGGTTTAAAAAGTAAAAAGAGTAAAGTACCCCCGTCACGCCAAGTGGCGTATAGGGAAATATGGTGTTAGTGACCCTATATTTTACAGACCTTCAGCACATGATTTTTGGGGTAATGTGGTCGGTATTACGCCCGTGCTGCTTTACTTTCCCAGAAAAAAATCCGGTACCCATTTTAAGGCTGGGTGATCCCGGAAGCCGTCGGTTGGGATCGAACCCTACCCCTTGTCCTTTGTAGTCCAGTTCACTAACCACTGAGCTATCGCGGCTCCCGGAATAATTAATTACAAGACATTAAAAGATGATTTGATCTTTATAAATGTACTCCAAGCTTGGGCTGATGTTTTTTTATTGTATAAAAAATTTAAGAAAGAAAGACAGAAAGAAAGACAGGCAGAAAGAAAGAAAGAAAGAAGGAAGGAAGGAAGGAAGGAAGGAAGGAAGGAAGGAAGGAAGGAAGGAAGGAAGGAAGGAAGGAAGGACGGACGGAAGGAAGGAAGGAAGGAAGGAAGGAAGGAAGGAAGGAAGGAAGGAAGGAAGGAAGGAAGGAAGGAAGGAAGGGAAGGAAGGAAGGAAGGAAGGAAGGAAGGAAGGAAGGAAGGAAGGAAGGAAGGAAGGAAGGAAGGAAGGAAGCATAATATCTAAATCATGAAAAGATCACGGTATATCAATGGTTAGTGAAATTTTCCACTAGGAACAAGAGTTCTTACTCATTCACTCTGGCTTTAGAGATTTATTTTCTTCTGAGAATGAAAGAATGACTGACGTAGTGTTTACTACCTGTTTAAAAAAAAACTATGGAAACTGTGGACGTACTATATCTGTCCATCTGTCCACCACGGTCCTATTATGACAGGGTTTTTTTTATTATTTTATTTTCATCCAACTCTCTTCTTCCTTTAAACTCCCTGTATCTTCAACAAACACTTCCCAAGTCGTTCTGTTGCTTGCCATTCTTTTAAGATCGTTCTATGTCTTCCCCATCGTCGTCATCCCTGCTTCCGCCTGTCTTCTCCAAGAATATTTTGGTCTTCCTCTTTGTCTCTTCCCCCGGGATTCCAAAAAAGGGCCTGTCGTGTAATACTCTCGGTTGACTTCTGCAGTGTGCGTCCTACCCTGCGCCATCGTCTTCGTTGTATCTCTTTGTGCAATGGTAATTTACTGCTATTTCCCATAGTTACTGGTTGTCATGCTAATTCCATCCGTTTATTCTACACAGACATCCACTAATTTCGGTATGTAACTTCGTGATTGTCATTTTTGTTGTTCTTCGTGTTTCATGGTCATATAAAAGGACGGGGGACTGGTTGGTCTCGCAAGACGCCGGCATCGAGACTGAGAGGTTGTGGGTTCAAATCCCGGCTACACCGGTTGGGATTTTTGTTTATGATATCTCTCTGCGGCAGCCACCCCTGGTCTCAGCAGCGAGACCCGGCTTGAAACGTCAATTACTCATCGACGGAAAAAATATGAGTACCTCCCGAGTCAGAGTTATCTGCCTGTGCGGCGAGGGACCCCTGTGCACACGGCTGCCAGGGAAAAATGGATTAACACGCAAAATTCAGCTCCTAGTATCTAGGGACTTCGTCAGAGGTAAAAGCTGGCGAACGGAAAAAATAAATAAGTTAAATTAAATAAAAGGACTGATTTAACATTGGAGTTTAACATTTGTATCTGTGTTTTTAACATAATTTCTTTGGATTCCCATGTTTCCTAGTGCAACTTTAACATAATTTCTTTGGATTCCCATGCTTCCTAGTGCAACAAAGGATCCTCTTGCTTTTTCCTTGTAACTACAGCGGGGGAACTAAGTGATTTAATCTCTTTTCTTCCTCTTTATCCGCGATCATAGTTGAACTCGCCACCTTCGCTGAACAGGCTACAGAAAACATCAGCTGCTGGTAGAATCATTATCGGTGTGCACTCGCCGTCGGTACGTTCAGCCATCGATCTCACTCCGGTCGTTTCATTTTGCTTGTGTTCCAAGGACAACTCTGTGCGTTATTGTTAGAGGGATGTAACTTTCAAGTAAAGGATAATTTGTAGAAGAAGAATATTATAAAGAAAAAATGTGAATCTTTACCAGCATTTCTGGTAAAGAAAATGTGTATATGACGTGATAGTGGTTAGAAACAAAGAGAATTATTACTGTCAAGAACACCAGAACAGCTTCTACTGTAAGTTTTTGAGAATTATTTTATTGTAAAGTAAAGGTAATATATTTTAACCTGTTGCAGAAAAAACATATCTTTTGTTTCAGAGTACAATATAATATATCACTGAAAGAATGCAATATATATATATATATATATTTAGTGAATATTGTTAAAAGTATAGAGATTAGAAAAAAAGTTTTACTTTAAGTACAGGGAACATTCATCGTTATACATTACATTATACACGGTTGTTTAATACTGATGCTTTAATTGATTTGCTATTTTGTGTCTTTCCATGAAGGGAAAATAAACACGATTCTTCTATAATACATTCAAGGTGATTAGTAGAAGCTATATATATATATATACATATATATATATATATATATATATATGGCCCTTTTCGTCTTGTCAGACGGTCTAGTGGAGGCTATTGCGTATTTTTTTGAGGTATTGTTTTTGCCGAACAGCTTCTCTCGTGGCTAATTCTACCAATGTTTGACAAACACACGCGGTCACATAATGAACAGGTCAGGCTCGCTGGTCCACAGGGTTTACCATCCTTTTTCATGAGTCTCTTCTCTTCTAAGTCCTGTCTTAGAACAGTCTCAAATGTTGTTATACCGTTCCTTATACGTGCTCTCCATGATGTGCGATCACTTGCCAGATGTTGCCAGTCGTTTTCACAGATGGAGAAGTCTTTCAGAGATGATTTGCAGATATCTCTATATCGTAGTTTAGGTCTGCCGATTTGTCGTTTTCCGTGTTTTAGCTCGCCATATAGTATTTGCCTAGGAATGCGTTTTTCTTCCATCCGTTGGACATGCCCCAGCCATCTTAGCCTTCGACTTCTGAGCATCGACATGATTGTTAGGGTCTTAGCACGTTGCAGGACAGTTAAGTTGGTTATTTTGTCCTGCCATTTGATGTGCATTATTTTGCGGAGACATCGCATGTGGAAGACATTTAGTCTTTTTTCCTGGTTTGAGTATGTTGTCCAGGTTTCGGATCCATATAGTAGTGTGCTAAGCACACAAGTTTGATATATTAAGAGTTTAGTCTTTTGAGTTAGTTTCGTGTTGTTCCATGCCCTTTTTGTGAGTTTGCCGAAGGTCGTAGCTGCCTTACCAATTCGACAGTTTATTTCTTCATCAAGAGAGATGGTTTGCGTAACTGTGGATCCAATATGTAAATTTCTGTACTGATTCTAGTGGGCAGTCTTTTAGAGTAATAGATATAGGTCTGAAGTCACCTTGATTTAGTATTACTGTCTTCTGAACATTAATTGACAGTGAAAAAAGGTCGCATGCTTTATCCAGGTTGTTGATCAGCGACTGTAGGGTGGCCTCACTATGAGCGACTAGGGCTGCATCGTCAGCAAATAAAAATTCTTTAAGTAGGGCAACATTTGTTTTGGTTTTTGCTCTTAGTCGTGCTAGGTTGAACAGTGAGCCATCTGGTCTAGTGCGAATGTAAATATCTCCTGAGCTGTTTTCGAAGGTGTAATTTAGGAGGGCAGCAAAAAATATACCAAAAAGGGTGGGGGCGAGGACACATCCCTGTTTCACTCCTTTGTTGACTTTGAAATTCTCTGATGGACTCCCATCAAAATGGACTTTGCCATTCATGTCTTCATGGAAGGAAATTATCAGCCTAAGTAATTTAGGAGGGCAGCCTATGCCTTCTAACACCTTGTAGAGACCATCTCTGTTTACTGTGTCGAATGCCTTTGTGAGATCCACAAAGGCAATATAGAGTGGCATATTTTGTTCCCGACATTTTTCCTGCAGTTGTCTAAGAGTGAAGATCATATCTATGGTTGATCTCCCGGGTCTGAAACCGCATTGGGTTTATATAAATATATATATTTATAGCAAAAAATGGAATAATGCACCCCCGAAACGCTCAGACAGGACATTTCTTTCATATTTGTATTACCGCATTAACTACCAAAATGTCATTTATACATAAACATTTAATCATCATCATCATGCACCATACCGGTTGGCTAAGGCGATATTGCCCTTCTACAATATTCTATCTACAGGGCATCTTATCAGTTCTGTTGTCTGGTTTCATGCCATGGCACCAAACTATCCAGTGTTTTCTCTGTTTATTGTTCGCTATCACTTTCTCCGGTATTTTGCCAGTTGTAACCAAGTATTATACCTTTCTTCTTCTCATGATGTGCCCAAAAAATGTTGATTGTTTCTTTCTTATGTTTTTCAGGCGCTCTCTTTTTGTGTTGGCCTCTTTGACAATTTTCATATTTGTCTCTTTAGCTGTCCAGAGAACTTTCAACATTCTTCTGAGAAATCCCATCTCTGTGGCCTCTAATTGTCTTTTCACTTGTTTGTCTACTATTCATGATTGGCTTCCATAGGTTAGAAATGACCTTATATAGCACCGATGAACTCTATTTCTTACTTCTATTGATATAGACTTCTTGCATAAGATATTTTTCATTTTCTGAAATGCTATTTTGGCCTGAGGCTGCTCTAGTGTTTTTTTTTTTTCCGTGGTGCATCTTCCATATGTTGTAGTAATTGTGCCCAGGTATTTGACACATTGCACTTGTTTCAGATTTGTCCTATTTATTTTTATGCTGCATGATGGTGATGATTGTTTCTTCGATATGACCATTACTTCTGTTTTCTTACTATTCAAACTGAGATATTTCTTGTTGTTTTCTTTTACTATTATGTCTATCATTTCTTATATTTCATTCTCTGTGTCTGCTATTAAGACTGTCATCCGCACATACTAAATTGTTTATGTTGTGACTGTTGACTCCAATTCCTTTTTTGTCTATTTTTGATTGATAATATTTTCGCTGTAAAGTGAAAATAAATCGGACAACAGGAAACAGTCTTGTTTGAATCCTTGTTTTATATATTGCAACTGTCCTGTTTGGTTGCTAATTCTCATGGCTGTTATTTGTTGGCAGTACATGTTTTTTATGATTATCAGATCTTGCCATCAATGTTACATTTCTCAAGCATTTGATTATTTTCACATGCTTTGCTTTGTCAATGCTTTTGTGTAATCTATAAAGCACATATAGTTCTTATTTTGCCTCTATAGCTCTTTCTATCAGTGTTATCAGCATGTATATTGCACTATTGGTGCCATTTCCTTCCACAAATCCACATTGTTCTTCACTTATTTCTGGTTTTATGTTGTTCCTTACACGTCTCATGATGATTCTTTGTAATATTTTTGTCATATGGCTCAAGAGACTAATAGTGTGATGGTCTTCACAATCAGTAGCGCCTGACTTCTGAGTGGTGGCTACAAAGATAGATTTGATAGATAGAATTGTGTGTCTTTCTTTTGTTGTTTTTCCATTGCTTTACATTTTTGCTTTAACCATCCTTCCATTGCTTCTCTGCATTTATTTTTGATCTCTTAATACAATATTTTGTATGCCGTTCTTCTTTCTTATGTTTTCGTCTTTCGTTCATTAGTTCCAGTATTTTTTTCTGTTATCCATTTCTCTTTTTTATTCTTTTAGTCACTGGTATGACTTCTTTTGGTGTTTGTTGAATCGATTGTTTGAGCTTTTTCTACAGCTTCTCGATATTCTGTATTTTCTCAATAGCATTATATCTATTTTGTACTTAGTTAATAAGTAGTTAGTCGAAGGCCACAGTATCACCGCAAACAAATTATAATCCATAATTGCTCAACAGCCCGTGCCAGTGGAATCATCCGAATTAAAATGTCATCTCATTGAAGGATCCAAACAAAGAAAGGCAGCTACAGTCCCCATCAAAGCAATTACAGCACACGCTAAAAGACATAAGGCGTAGCGGCACCGAAAGTGAATTCAAATGAGGTGTTTTTCGCCATACGATATATCATCATTCACCGTAAGCAATCAGAATATCGAAACACGATCCGGAATAAAAACACAACTCACGGTGTGCACAGAGCACTAAACTCAGTAGCTCCGGCAGCAAGCTGGACTTGGAATATGAGGAAGCTGCAACAAGGAACACTTTTCAGACAGCGCCTCAACGGTTCCTGCCACCTATCCGCCATATTGACCTGAAGTCAAATATATATATATATATATATATATATATATATATATATATATATATTATATATACCTTTACATTTAAGAGTTAAGCTTATTTTGACATACTTTGTATATTTCATGGACGGACAAGATACCAAGTAAATAATGCAAAATTCGAAGCTTAATAAATAATATAAACTATATCAGCTAAGCAATAAATTGTTATTTCATAAAGGAAAAACACCAGAAAAATGTTCGAGAAAGGTAGAAGGTAAAACAATAAAACAAGCGGTGAGGTGCATGAAACACTTATAGAAAAAAATAGAAAGCTTTAAAATTATCAAACAAATAAAAAATTATCAACAGGCTAGAGTAAGCTGCCAGAAAATGAATTTATTAATAAATCAGTACTTAGATTGAGAAAGACAGTTTAAGAATGTTACACACAGTCAATATTGTTTTATGTACATCATCATGGACAAATATCTCGAAGGATCTGCGAAGACCAAGAATGTACAGTTAATTACAACTGACAACTTGAATCAGGATTGGCAAACACAGATTCTGCTCCACCTCCCAGTGGTGCTTTTAAAAATAGACTATTCAGTATTATTTTGTACTATCGTAATGCACTTATCACTGATCTGTTTATCTATTTTAAGCAAATCTACTTCTAATTTTATATTTCTTTGGGATTTCTGTGTCTTCCGCAGTTTTTATTATCATTTTTTTCTAAATACTGCTATATGGTTGCTATTTCAGTCTGCTCATGGCCTTGTTTTAACAGATGTCAGCCCATTCCTGAATCGTCTCTGTACCAGTATAAAATCAATTTGATTGTGTACTTTTTTTGTCTGGGCTTTGTCATGTCCATAGTCGCCTAGGTTGTTGTTTGAACCAGGTGTTACCTATAATCATTTCATGTGTCATTGCCCAATCTATCAATCTATCCCCTCTGTCATTCGTCTTTCCAAGGCGCTGTCCCCCAGTCACATTTTGCACTTTAGCTGATCCTACCTTTGCATTGAAATCCCCTGATATAATAGTTATTTCTTGGGATTTACACTGTTCCATGGTCATCTCTAGCACATTGTAAAAAGTGTCAATGTCTTCTGCTTCGCTATTTCTTGTTGGTGCATCAGCTTGAATTATATTGATAATCATTGGTCTACCTCTCAATTTTACTAGCAGAATTGTATCTGATACTTCCAAAAAGCTTTAACAGTTTTGGTTCTGTCTCTATCTAACATTATTCCTACTTCTCTTTCGTGTGTGGTTCCCACAGAGTAAATTACATCTCCACTGTCGCTTTGTAATAATCTTGTTCCTTTCCATCTCATTATTGCACATATTCCCAAGATGTTCAGTTTCATTCTCTTCATCTCTTGGCTAAAGTATTCTTTCATATATTCTATGGCGGGGATTATTCCAAGCTTTTTTCTCAGTTTTTCATTTCTGATCTTATCTCTCAGGCTCTATTCTGTCATTCGTCTAACACATTTCATGTCGATAGAGGTTATTATTATCATGTGCCATACCGGTTTGCGTAGGCGATCATGTTCTTCCGTAATTTTCTATCCACAGTGCATCGTATCTACTCTATTGTTTTGGGGAGGGGGGTTCAGAGTGTGTTGAGCGTTTGATTATCTGCGGAATCAAGGTATGTGATAGTCACACGTCAAATTAACATAGGCTGCTTGCATATAACAGAGTTCATATCGATTAAAGCACAACGATTTTACACTCTTGGCGTATTCAACAATCACAGACAAAGCAAATCATGTTCACTCAAGTTTATTGATTCATTCTCTTGGCACGTGATGATTAGCTTTAGTATTCAAATTATCAATCATGTTCTTTATTTAGACCAATCCATGAGGCAATCGCCGATGGATATTGATTCATCTTTGTATCAATTGTCCGTGACATATAAAATTATATCTCCTACATTCACAACTGTCTTGCGTTACTTTTATTAAATTGAATCTACTTACTTTTTATTCTTTGGAGCACAACTTCTGAATCTCACGTGGAAACACTTCACAGCCAAATTATATTATCGTCTCTAACTTATCTTGCTTCTCCTTAGTTACCTAACTGCAGAAGTCCACACTATTATCAAAACTGCCTTACCCATTTTGACCGAAGCCGAACTGAGCTTGTCTGGTTTACATTTCCAATTCGGATTCTCATCTAAGATAACTGTAAAATATTCTTGTGTATGAGGCTAAATACCTAAGTCTCATTTGCATAATTTTGGCTTAGTCTTTGCACAGTTATCTCGCACCCAATAAGAATTCGCGAAGTTAAATTATATATGAACTTTGAGTCAAAATTGCCAAAACAAGGCACCATCTTTGCCCTTCGTTGACCTTACTAACTTATTCCAAATCAACGCGTATATGACTTTAAGAGTAAGATCTCTCTGGTCAACTTGACCTGCCCGAGTTTGTTTGTCGATCTAATTGCTGAATATGTTGACGGGGCAAGTCATGTGACCATTCCCAAATTTTCCAGTAACAAGTGGCAAAATTTCACTCTCCCAAAACTTGCTATTCGCCTCTCCTAATTATAATTCTTACAATTCTTTAACAGTTGCCTCCATCCCAACACCTTTTCCAATAACTGCTAGGAAATTTCCTTTTGCCTATATTATTCTGTCTGCGTCTGAAAATGAACAGTTATCTTACATTTAACTTTGAGTAAACAACTTAAGTTATCCTAACTTAATCTATTCCCCTATCTCACTTTACGTAATTTAAGCTATATCAGTCCATATACTGTTACAGGTCTTCTGAGATGTAATTATTTGTTCATTTGATACAGTTTTAAAAAAGTAAACTACCCCCGTCACGCCAAGTGGCGTATAGGGAATATGGTGTTAGCGACCATAATTTTTGCAGTCCTTCGATACATGATTTTTGGGGTAATGTGATCGGTATTACGCCCGTGCCGCTTTACTTTTCCAGAGAAAAATCCGGTACCCATTTAAGGCTGGGTGAACCCGGAAGCCGTCGGTCAGGATCGAACCCGGCCTCTTGTCCTTTGTAGTCCAGTCCACTAACCACTGAGCTATTGCGGCTCATTTGAAGCACTTTGCTTGCCACCTAATCATTTCCGTATGTTCAGTCAGTATCTTTCACTACATATAAGAAAACATACATTATTCTACATTTAAGATAAAGTATGCCACTCTTCACTTGCAATAACATAACTTTGTCGATATTTAAGTACGCGTAGCTTAACATACAATTATGAAAATATAACCTACTGTTCATTTAATAGAACATAACTTACTGTAATTTCATAATTTCATAATTTATATTTAAAGAAAATGTTAAAGATAAAGTAAAGGGGAAAAACACAGTGCTGCACGTTAAAGCATTCATCATCATCAAGTACCGGGCCTGCTGGCGTAGTCGATCGTGTCTCTCCACAACTTTCGATCTCAACAGTTATTTATCATTTCTGTTGTTGACCTTCTGCCAAGCCATTCTCTTAAGCTGTCTAGTATCTTTTCTCTTGCTTCCCTCTATCTCTTTGTCCCTCAATTTTTTTCAGTTGTTACAATATATTCCAGTTGTTAAAACATTAGGAAGATGATAATTATTAGCGAATATACTTGTTTGTTTGCAAGAAAGTAAAAGTTACAACTGATCGTTTGAATAAACAACATTTAAACGAGAAATGAACAAAATGCATTCAAAGAAACAACAGATGCCGTCTATTTCTTTGAGTATTTCCTTACCGCTGTTTCTAATTTAAACTTTCCACAGACAGAGGTACGATTGTGTTTTCTGTTCTTGACTTTTCAAAGTTAATGATCGTCTTTGTCCGTGTTGTTCTCACTTATTTTCCCAAAGTAGTTGTCTGTTTTGTTAAAAAAATATGTATGGTAAAAATTGAGTATGTGTATGTGTGTGTGTGTCATCATCAACAAGTACCGTGCCTGATGACGTAGGTGATCATGTCTCTCCACAACTTTTGATCTCGAGTTATTTATCACTTCTGTTATGACCTTCTGCCAAGCCATTCTCTTAAGCTGTTTGGTATCTTTTCTCTTTGCTTCCCTCTATCTCTTCGTCCCTCGTTTTTTCCAGGTGTTACAATATATTTTAGCTGTTCCCTTCTCATTACACGGCCAAATAATGATGATTGATTCTTCCTAATATTGGAAATTAGCTCTCTTATTACATTGGCCTTTTTCAGAACGTTTTTGTTACTCTTCTTAGCTGTCCATGGTATTCTCAACATTCTTCTGTAAAACCACATTTCTATGGCCTCCAGTTATTTTCTTGTCTATTGTCCTATTGTCGATGATTCACATCCATATGTTAAGACTGGCTCTACATAACATTTAAGAAATCTTTTTCTTGTTTCTATTGTCAAAATGGATTGCATAGTATCTTCCTCATTTTTTTAGAAAGCTGCTTCTGCCTGAACAATTCTGCACCTCACCTGTGTTGTACGTCTACTATCTGGGTTTAACAATGTCCCCATATAATTTAATTCATTTACCTGTTTAAATAGTGTTCCACTTGTCTTTATTTGCATTGCGGTGATGACTTTTTCTTTGTTGTTACCATTACTTCTGTCTTTTTGCTATTAAGGCTGAGTCCTTAATTTTTGCTTTGTTTCACTATGTCTAACATTTCTTGTACCTCATTTTCACTCTTGGCGATTAAGGCTTTTTCATCAACATACCTTAGATTATTTATATTATGACCTCCAATTGTTATTCCAGGCATGCCCCTTATGGATCTTAAAATAATCTCACTATGCATATTAAATAAATTTGATAACAGCACACAACTTGCCTAAAATCCTGTTTTATTTGTTGAAACATTCCAAATTGATGTACAATGGTCTAGTAAACATTGAGTATTTGTGTGTGGGTTTCGTAAGCATTGAGTATGTGTGTGTGTGTCTAGTAAACATCGAATATTTGTGTGTGGGTTTCGTAAGCATTGAGTATTTATGTGTGTGTGTTTAGTAAACATTGCGTATTTATGTGTGTGTGTGTGTGTGTGGTAAACATTTAATATTTGTGTGTGTGTTTAGGAAACATTAAGTATTTGTGTGTGTGTGTGTGTGTGGTAAACATTGAGTATTTGTGTGTGTGTGTGTGTGGTAAACATTGAGTATTTGTGTGTGTGTGTGTGTGTGGTAAACATTAAGTATTTGTGTGTGTGTGTGTGTGTGTGTTGTGTGTGTGTGTGTGTGTGTGTGTGTGGTAAACATTGAGTATTTGTGTGTGTGTGGTAAACATTTAATATTTGTGTGTGTTTGTGGTAAACATTGAGTTTTCGTAATTGGTGCGTATACAGTGATCCTAGCTGTAATTGCGACACACACTATTTGCGTAAAATGCTTTGAATTATTAACCTTCGACTGTCCTAGTAGAATGAGGGGATAATATGAAACAGCCTTCAAGGGGAGCCGACTTCGAAAACAAAACCTCAATTATGGACAAATAAGGGGCTGTATTGCGTTCACAAGTGTTTGCCGCTGTTTTAAAATGTATATATCAGCTTTGGCGAAGTCTGCATTTGACACATTTACGTTCTTTATGTGCTAGTTCGCTCAGGATTTTCTTTAAAAAAAACCTGAAATGCTTTGAAAGTTTGGGTGATTGCTACCATAATGTGGTCTGTAAACCGCGTAAACCCAACCGAGGATCAATATATATTTCTATATCTCTAAGGAGGAAAAAATCTTTCCTAATTACTTAACAGGAGGGGAAATATTGTGACATAGATATGACGATGATATAAATATAACTGTGTATTTTCAACAATTTTTACTTCAGTAATGCTGAGAGTGATCTCTGCAATATGTGCCACTTTGGCAGGCAAGGTTTCTGTTTTTGAGATTGTAGTTCTGCCCTATGTGCCGTCTTCGGCTCGAAAGGACAATAGATAGATATAATTCTGAGAAGTTTTAAACAATTGCAAACACTTGTGAGGACACTATAACAACACGGGAGCAGGTAGTCAAAGGAATCTCCAGTAGTAGTCTCCGCCAAACATAGTTGACTATGGATTTTGCAGCGCCCTTTGGAAATGTGTTGTGTCGACACCAAAATGGCCAGGCTGGAGTGTCCTCTCCAGGGCATGAGCTTGGGCAGCATAAAAATAAGAGACAAGTTGTTGCCCATGCAACATGTTTCTTCTCTTCACGCAACCGAGCGATCCAAAGATCTGGCAGGGCAAGATCAGTTTGGTGCCAACTGCGTCACAGGAGCTGCCAGAGTTAATGTTAAAATCAACACTGAACTGCCTTAGGGATTCTAATTGTGGAATTTTCCTCTGGGTTTTTCCATGAAGTCTATTCCGTGAACGGGTTGACTCGCTAGACAACGGTGGTTTATAATCGGAGATGACCTTCTTCTAGATGGGTTGCCATTTTTGGGATAACGAACCCCATCTACCCGGGGATGAGGTTATTATGCCTCCGACTCGCCTATGATTACATCACACAATGCATATGGAACATTCAATAGAATGAACTACATATTTCAATTGCCAAGACGGCCCGGTATGCGTCCGACGTCTATCGCCATCTTTGTCAGGGCTAGTTGATTCGGAAGCATCAGTACTGGATCGATATCAGGGGTGAAGACAAACTTAGGTGAACTGCTAGATGTTCACTAGAAGAAGATATTGGCACCGTCAAGTTTTTTAGCTCTAGATACGCCTATGATAACATAAGATGTAATTCAGATAACAGATCACAATCGTGAAGTTTGCAAGAAATTGTGAAGTCGTCAGGGGCGTTTCAACAATCACCAAGGGTATATGACTCCTTATGATTATGGTACAGAGTGATGGTATTAGATAGTGTTAAGGGGCTACGGCGTCCGTTCAGGAACCGAGGTAAGTGCTGTCAGCGACCCACACCTGCCTGTCTACGGCATCATCGGCGAACAACAAAGCTGATGAAGAGCCTGCGCCACCTCACAGCTGTTCACCCATATGTGCACGGTCGCCTATACCAGAAGTGTTCGGAGACTTCTTTAATAGTGTTGCTTCAAGCATTGAAACTCACGATGTGAGACGGCACTCCTCACCTTCCCAAAGCACTACCGTGTTACCCATTTCTGCCAGCGGCTGGGTCGACCGCGGGGGTATTTCATTTTCCAAGCACGAGAACAATGCTTTCAGCGGGAATGAAACACGGATTGTCCGAACGTTCTAGTTTTCCTGTTGTTACTAAGCAATTCAAACCGGCAACATCTCCATTTTTGTCACATAAATCTGGAATGCCTTTTCTTAATTTGTTTTATAATCTTTTTATTTTCATCCGCCTCTTTTAGCACTTCCGCTTGGATTTTGTGGCTGTCCAGGGTACCTTAAATATATCCCTTTGAAAAACTACATCTCATTTGTTTCTATCCTCAACTCTTTATTTATTGTCCATGATTTGCGATCATAAACCAGCACTGGTTTGATATAGCACTGTAAATCTCCATTTTTAGTTTTCATTAATAATGATTTGTTACATATAACATTTCTCACTTTAAAATAAAAATCTTTATTGGATCGTTCCCATTAACAAGTAACCCACGCATTTTTGCAGGTTTTCGCTGAGACGTAAATACATCATTTTTAATTTACATTTTGAAATCCCTCATTTATTTCGTAAGAAAGCATTTACATATTTTCAGAACACTTTTATTTAGTACTATTTTATGATACCACTTATTTGCCCACAATTTCAACAAACACGTATTTTTCCTTGTTATGTTGTGCTGTTATGATCATCAACAATGCATACTGGACGAACACATAGGTACCCCGATTTTCCATCGAAATATCGAGAATCTCCTAGGAGAACCCTTATTCAAGTGCACGAACTCCGTAGTACAGCCTGATCCATCTTTATAGTTAGATTTTTGCTGACAACTTAGCCCGGGCAGAGACCACTGTTTTAGCTTCCTCTTTTCGTTTTTAACTGTCAATGGTTCTTTAACGTGCGCGATTGCACATGGGAACTCCTTTTTTCTGCCTTTCTCGGAGAGGAACATCGGATCTCACTACCCAGGAACCGGTGGAGGGCACAGCAACGAAGAAACCACGGATTTCATTGTATTATATATATATATTACCACTGGAGGAATTGAACCCAAAACTTGAGCACCAGTGCACATGGCAGCGCTATCGTAGGAAGCTCCCATGTGTTAAGTCTTTATTTTCCTACGGTCAGGTCATTTACCTGTAAACAAGAGTTATGTTCTCAAAGTAATTAACTCTTCGACATCTTCCCCCCCCCCCCCCCCACACACATTGTGATCTAATCCTTGAACTGGATAACTGAGTGTATCCTGCCGCTGGGCATGACACCATCTATTCTATTTATTGTTTTCTTATTTTCTTTTTTTTTTTTTTTTGTATGTCTAGTGTACGGCGTATCCTGTTATTTCATGTGAGTTGTTAATCGGTGATTTAACGAACATGAGACCTAAGTAGTTCTTGAAGGATTAATTACAGAGGACAAATAGAGTCCTGTCAATACTTTGTTGATTTGAGAGGTGACTTTGGTAGTGGCCCTTGGATTGAGTTGATATGACTTGAAGTATTTGAACTCTAGTCTGGAATTAATAGATGGTAGACGTTTAATAGAACCGCTATTTAAACACGACCAGAGTGATTCTTTCTCGATTCTCGGCTTGTGAACGTTCTCAGATTCATGTGTTTAACACCTTTCATGTTTTGTATCTTGGGTGTTGATCTAGAATACGGTGTCAAATCAGATTTTGATAGTAAAACACTGAATAGAAATTATGTAAAAAATATATTTCTTTGCCAATATTTAAAATGTTGTTTGTTTGTCAGTAATAATCGTTCTCTAATGAGTTTGTCAGTAATAATCGTTCTCTAATGAGTTTGTCAGTAATAATCGTTCTCTAATGAGTTTGTCAGTAATAATCGTTCTCTAATGAGTTTGTCATAATCTTCATCTTAATGTTGTGCTACCAAAGCAAGTCCTGGATCCTAGATGCAAGAACAATAAGAAAAATAACCTTAACTGAGAATAAATGTGTTAGACGAATGACAGGAAACAGCCTGCCATATAAGATCAGAAATGTCGAACTGAGAAAAAAGCTAGGAAATACCCCCCCCCCCCCCCCCCCCCCCGTAGAATATAAAAAACCAGAGATACAATTGTTTTGCCACGTGACAAGGCAGACATCAAAATACAACACAACAAGCCTTCAATAAATGCAATGAGAACAGCAGACCCAATGGCTGACCACGAAAATGATGGATACTTGAAACGCTAGGAAACATAACAGCAGCTGAGGCGAACAGAAAAGGAAAAGACCACGAATTATATCTCCCCTCGACGCTGAAAGGTAAATGAGGAAGGAAAGAAGTAGAAGAAAAAGAAAAAGAAGAAGGAGAAGACAAAAAAAAAGAAGTCAGTAATAGTCAGTGTGACATTGTTTACCGCTTCTTATTTCCGCTTCTTGTTTATAATTTTGTTTCCTACATATAGCTCCATTTGTGTTTCGTTACCTCCCTGCAGGAATTACTTGTGACATTGTTCCCTGTTTGTTTGTGTTTTAAAGGCAAAACTCTGTTCCCTCTAATAGCTTGGTTCCTCTCGACTATGTTTCTGGCGGCACTTGTTTTGTTGTCAAGCCCTTGAAGCTCTTCTGTCAGGTTTGGTTTGTAACTTGCCGTTGTCCATTGGGAATCAACTTAGTGACTGACTGCTGTATCGATTGTTAGATCCTCAATCATTGACTTAATCTTGTTGCTACGTGCATTGGTAGTGTCGCTATACCTGTCAGTCTACATTGGCTATTTATCCCTGCCTGTTCTATCTAGTTCCAGCGGGCCAATAGCTTTCTTTCATTGGGGACGTGTTCGTTATTTACGTCCATTTGAAATGGTTAGCGGTTATTAACAACTTGTTTGTCTATAACCTCCTAAATCATTTATGCTTGTCTGCCAACTGGAGCACTGATAGGATCTTGAATAGAAAAGGTTTCTGTTCTCTAGTAGTTAAAACATGGTTTGATATTCAGTCTGTTTTCCACCTTTACAATTGTATCTACCTTTCATGTCTTTTTTTATTTTTCTAGATTGAGATCTGTATCTACCCATCATTTTTCTATTAAATGTTCGTTTGAGTATTTTTAGATTTCAGAGTATTTGTAGAAATGTCTAACAGTTGAAATAGATTATCACCAGGTGATGATAATGTGTGAGCCGCGATAGCTCAGTGGTTAGTGAACTGAACTACAAAGGAAATGAGGTCGGGTTCGATACTGATCGACGGTTTCCGGGTTCACCCAGTTTTAAATGGTTACTGGATTTTTTTTGGGGGAAAGAAATAGGTACGATCGTAATATCGACCACATTACCCCAAAAATCATGTGCCGCAGGTCTATACAAATTGTGGTCGCTAACACCATATTCCCCATATACCACTTGGCGTGACGGGGCTCTTTACTTTTATTTTTTAATGATAATGTGATGCAAGTGAATGTTGAGCCATTTATATATGTGTATATTGTTAGGTCTATTACTGCACTAGTTACGTTACTTTATTAATAATGTTGTCTTCTATTGATGCTTCATTACTAGCATGTGGTTATTTTTCTGTTTTAGTAACTATGTCTTAGTTGAATATATATATATATATATATATATATATATATATATATATATATATATATATATATATATGTAGATATGTGAGTATGTATATATGTGTATGTGTCTGTAAATACATGTGTGTGTGTGTATGTACATGTATGTAAATATATATGTATATATATGTAGGCGTGTAGATACGTATAGACATTGCCGGTCGCGTTGTAGTCAAGATTACAGTAGACAATGTCGCCTCACATATTATTAGAACCCTTTAACCTGTTTGACCGTCCCATCGCCTGGTCAAATGCATTGCGTATACTACGCCACTCGTTCATTTTCATTCTAGCCACGGTGCAGTATACAGTGAAGACATTTTTATTCTATTTTTGTTACTCGTACTAGGTCGAAATTATTTTGTTTTGGATGCTTCATTATTAGCTATGTTGGATTAATGTTATTTACATACATATCTGTGTGTGCGTTGTTTCTTTGTTCCTGCTGAAGGCCTATTGTGCCGAAACATCGTTCAAATTTGTGTCATCCATTAATTACGTATATCTTTAACCATGCCATTTTTTCTAATTTTTTTTTTCATTTCTCAATCTGGCATATATTCGTCACTTGAAGATATCATTCGATATTTTTGTTATTATTTTTATTCCAAAATCACCCATGGCTTCGATCTCTTCTTTAGTTATATTATCTGGTCCAGGAGCTTTTCCTGCTTTCATATTACGCAAGACATCTTCCACTTCTTCTTTGAGTATGTATGGTCCTTCACCATTATCCTTAACATTTAGTTCTGTTCGTTCATCAACATAATGATCTTTAATGCATTATGTCAATTTTTCCTTATACTTTCTTGTTCAATCAACAATTCTCCTTCCTTTGATCTTAAACATCCAGTTTTTGATTGCGTTTTTCTTCCTGTTAATTCTTCAATTCTTTTTTTTAAAATAGCTTTGGCATATTCTTTGTGTTGCGTTTCAATATTTTTGCATCTCTGTTTTAGCCATGGTTCTTTTGCTTCATTGCACATTATTACAATTTCTTTATTTAATCTGTTATACTCATCTGTGCTATCTTTATTTCTTCTTCTTGTATCCATTAACTGTAAAATGTTACATGTCGTCCATTTCTTTCTTGAATTTGTCCTCACTGGTGGTATGAACTCTTTTGATATTTGTTGCATTGATTCTTTTAGCGTTTCCCACTGTTTATCAAAGCTTTGTACCTTCTTCTTGCATTGTGATGTTTTACATTTTTCTTGTACCGTCTTGTATGATTTGAGTAAATCTAAATTTAACATGATATTAAATGAGGCTCGTTTTGCTGCTTTTAATTTTACTCTAAGCTTTCCCACAACTGGTACATGATCACTATTGCAATCTGCCCCTGGTCTATCTTTCGCACATAACAGTCTGTTTCTAAATCTATTGCTTATCAATATGTAATCAATTTGATTACGTACGTTGTTTCCTGGGCTTTTCCATGTCCACAAACGTCTTGGATGTTGCTTAAACCAGGTGTTTCCTATCATCATGTTGTGTGTTCTTGCCCTGTCAATAAGTTTCTCATCTCTTTCATTCCTCTCGCCTAAACCATAATGACCAACTACTTCCTCAACTCTTTCCTTTCCTACTTTAGCGTTAAAATCCCCTAGAACTATGGTGTTTTCATGTGGTTTGCATTCATGAAGTGCCTCGTCGTAAAATTTATAAACAGTTTCCTCTAGAATGTCTGCTGTCGATGCATAAACTTGTATGACATTTACATCTATTAGCTTTCTATACAATTTCACTAAATGGACTCAGACTATTGGAAAGCCTTTCACTGTTCTTGCTCTTTCTGCATCCAAGATCATACCTACTCCTCTTTGGTGTTCAGTACCTCCAGAATAGATGATTTTATGTTCATCAGAATATATATCCCCTGATCCGGTGTAGCTCATTTCACACACACAATTCCAATAAATGTAAACACATCCTTTTAATTCCAGTTTTCTCTTCTATATGATATATATATATATATATATATATATATATATATATATATATATATATATATATATAAGTAAGTAAAGATCCCGTCACGCCAAGTGGCGTATAGGGAATATAGTTTTGGTGACCATAATTTTTATAGACCTTCAGCACATGATTTTTGGGTAATGTGGTCGATATTACGCCCGTACCGCTTTACTTTCCCAGAAAAATATCCGGTACCCATTTAAGGCTGGGTGAACCCGGAAGCCGTCGTTTGGGATCGAACCCAACCTCTTTCCATTTGTAGTCCAGTTCACTAACCACTGAGTTATCGCCGTTTCATATATATATATAAAATTCGATATGAACATTTTAAAGAATAACTAAAAATATGATCATAAACAAAGATAATACTCTAAACCTGCAAGTGGATATCAAAGTTGAAGGAGTAGATGTGGAGACATTTCAGAGCTATAACTACCTTGGCCATACTATAACCAGTGACGGACAATGTAAAGCTGAAAAAAGCAAAAGAATAGGAATGACTAAGGCAATTTTAATGCCTTGAAAAATATACCAACATCACAACAAATAACACCAGGGCTGAAACTAAAATTAGCAAAATGTTTTTTCTTCTCAACATTCATGTATGGGGCAAAAATATGGACATTAGAACAGAAAAGAGAACAGAAAATTGAAGCCTTTGAAGTGTGGATTTATAGAAGAATACGAAGAATTGGATGAAAAAAGAAAAGAAAACAAACGATGAAGTCTTAAAACAGCTAAAAATGAAAAAGAACTACTAAATTCAAACAAGACAAATGAGATTTTTGGGAATGTTAAAAGACACAGCAACCTACTAAAAGTAATCTAGGAAGAGAAAATGCAAGGCAAAAGAGGCAGACAAAGACTAACATGGACGAATAACACCAAAAGATGGACACGTCAACCTATGACAACCTGCCCTATCAAAGCAAAAGAAACAGAGTGGAATAGCGCTCTTTGGTAGCCAAGCATCGATGCAGAGATAGCAATGACGGTGATTAATTTTTAACACTTTATTGATTATTGCGCCTTTTACATTTCAACTATTTTCTCCTCAGCCTCTCAATTTCCTTATCTGTTTTTCTACATCAACTTTTCTGTTTTTCTACTTCAACTTTTCTGTTTTTCTACTTCGACTTTTCTGTTTTTCTACTTCGACTTTTCTGTTTTTCTACTTCGACTTTTCTGTTTTTCTACTTCAACTTTTCTGTTTTTCTACTTCAACTTTTCTGTTTTTCTACTTCAACTTTTCTGTTTTTCTACTTCAACTTTTCTGTTTTTCTACTTCAACTTTTCTGTTTTTATACTTCAACTTTTCTGTTTTTATACTTCAACTTTTCTGTTTTTATACTTCAACTTTTCTGTTTTTCTACTTCAACTTTTCTGTTTTTCTACTTCAACTTTTCTGTTTTTCTACTTCAACTTTTCTGTTTTTCTACTTCAACTTTTCTGTTTTTCTACTTCAACTTTTCTGTTTTTCTACTTCGACTTTTCTGTTTTTCTACTTCGACTTTTCTGTTTTTCTACTTCGACTTTTCTGTTTTTCTACTTCGACTTTTCTGTTTTTCTACTTCGACTTTTCTGTTTTTCTACTTCGACTTTTCTGTTTTTCTACTTCGACTTTTCTGTTTTTCTACTTCGACTTTTCTGTTTTTCTACTTCGACTTTTCTGTTTTTCTACTTCGACTTTTCTGTTTTTCTACTTCGACTTTTCTGTTTTTCTACTTCGACTTTTCTGTTTTTCTTCCTCCAGTTATCTCCCATCGTTGTTAAGAATATTTCCAATGATGGTTTTCTTGAGTTCTGCGACCACATAACGACTAATAACGATTAATAGTTATCCTTTTAATCGTTCGCCTTTAAAAGTCGTAAAGTGGGCGAAGATGCGACATGTCGTCATTTACAGCAAGCTCCGAGAAAATCTGCGCGTTTTTTCAACACATTCTACTTCTAGAAAACTCTTGCTCTTGCTATTAAAGTACACCTGACGAATGACGTGGATGGGTCATGTCGCTAGTTTGCTTCAAAACCGCGTTATCTGCGCCATTCCGCGCCACACATCTGACTTCGGCATGGGTAGAGAACTCTCCTCAACTATTTTGTCCGGGCAGAGGTCATTTTTACCTTACTCTTTTCGACTTTTAACTGATAAGGATTCTTTAACGTGCGCAAAGCGAACACGAGTCTTCCTGTTGTTCGTCGTTTCCCGAGTGATATAGACATCGATCTCAGTATCCAGGGAGCAAGGTGGGATAAAGTCATAAATAAACCATGGATTTGAAGTGAACAATTCACACTGAACAAGGTAGGATAAAGCCATAAATAAACCATGGATTTGAAGTGAACAATTCACACTGAACAAGGTAGGATAAAGCCATAAATAAACCATGGATTTGAAGTGAACAATTCACACTGAACAAGGTAGGATAAAGCCATAAATAAACTATGGATTTGAAGTGAACAATTCACACTGAACAAGGTAGGATAAAGTCATAAATAAACCATGTATTTGAAGTGAACAATTCACACTGAACAAGGAGGATAAAGCCATAGATAAACCATGAATTTGAAGTGAACAATTCACACTGAATAAGGTAGGATAAAGCCAAAAATAAACCATGGATTTGAAGTGAACAATTCACACTGAACACGGTAGGATAAAGCCATAAATAAACCATGGATTTGAAGTGAACAATTCACAACTCATCTGACGAGATTTGAACCCAGTACATTCCACTCTAAAGGCCGACGCTGAGTGGTAGTGTTCCCTAGCGTTTGACTTTTCGTGGCAAGGCACTGTGTCTTTGAGTACGGGTTCGATCCTGCTTCGGTCCATATATTGTTGTTGGTTTTTTTTTTATGTTGTTGACTATTTGTCATTTTTTCCGAGTGCTGTAAACATACCCCTTCCTCTGAATTGATTCGCTGATTATCGCCTCGGAAGTTTCCCTCTATAATAATATTCATTTAGTATTATTTGTCTCATACCTCTAGACCACCAAGTTCCCCCTACAAGGTATCATTTTTGTTTTTGTAATCGATGGCCTTCTGTCTTGATCCTACTCGCTTGACTAAAATTGTTAGTCTGCTACCAGAAACATATCGTGGGAGTGGAGTAGGATTTTTTTTTTAGCAGCAGCCGCTGAACCATATGCAAACAATCAGCTATGAGTTTCTGTCCGCTTTCAGCTCAGGCGTTGTTGAACGTTTTGATCTATTCCCATCTTTCAACGTTGTCCCTAAGTATATTTCCAATTAGGGAACAAGAAAATAACTTCTGCGCTGCGGGAAGGCATAATTAATATAAGGAGAAATGGAAAAAATATGTAGAAAAACAAAATAGTATGGTTAAAGCTTTACGTAATAAGTGGACAATATAAATTGGAACAACGTTACGGCTCAACAGGTCTTCAGCAGGATCATTTTAATCACTTTTTGTTTAGTGCTAGTTTTAAGTTCTTTATCACCTTTATTTCATTTGTTATTTCATTTTCAAAACATTTTGTCTTTCATCTTTCACTGCTGAAGGTCTCTTGAGCCGAAACTTTGTTCCAATTTGTGTTTTCCATTTATTACGTATAGCTTTAACAAAATGTTTTTTTTTTTGTTCTACATATTTTTTTTTTCATTTCTGCTTACCTTTACTGCAGCTTCGAGTTTGAATGCATTTCTTTGATTTGACCCCATAACTAATATAACCAATTAGGTTTGCCTGAGATAATTTTTTTTGTTCACCTTGATGTTTAGTTACACATTTTTTTCTTCTTCTTCTTCTATCCTTCCTCTGTTGCCGTTGGCGTCGAGGGGAGAAACAATCTGCGATTCTTTGCTCTTCTGTTGGCCTCTTCTGATGTTATTCCTCCTAGTGACTCTAGTATTCCCTTTATCCATCTCTTTCTCGGTCTTCCTCTTAATCTGGCGTTTTCGTAGCGTTTGTTTATGGCTCTTTGATTCATTGTTAGTTCTTTCTGTCTTGTTATGTGGCCGAACCAATTTATCTGTTGTTTCTTTATGTATTCATGGCTGGTTCAATTTCGAGTTTCTTTCTCAGGTCAGTGTTTCTTATTCTGTCCCTTAAGCTGTTTCCTGTCATTCTTCTGATACATTTCATTTCTGTGGTTGTTATCTTTCTTATTGTTCTAGAGTCCAGCGTCCAATTCTGTTACACATTTATTTAAATATAATTTATCTATTTTTTTAAATTTATTAGTTCTCCATAGATTTTGCAAAATTGTTTCTTACATATAGAACATTTTGTCACACATAGAATGCATTTTGCCTTATATTAAAAAAAAAAACATTTTCTCTAACATAGAAAATAGTTTGTCTTGCACAGAAACAAAATATCAATAATTGCAACATAATTTTAAGATTGTCTTTGTTTGATTGATTGTGTATGTCTGTGTTAGACCTATCTCATATCTTGATGTGTGTCAGTGTTAGTCATGCCTCGTATCACTGTGTGCATGTCTGTGTTAGTCACATCTCATATCTTTGTGTGTGCATGTCTGTGTTAGTCACCTCTAGTGACTCGGGCAGATGGTGTTCGTCAACCTTTGAGGGCCGACCATCTAAGGGCAGAATCCCCATACAGAAAAGACAATCTGCTGCCTTGCAGGAAGATTGGGGACAATCAAAGGCTAAGGAAAGCAAACCTGAATAAAATGCTGGCTGAAATCGGATGCACTGGGCCACTGGCGTAGAATACAGTGCAACGTTTTAACGGGTGTTCAATCAGAGTGGATCTGACAGACTCTAATTGTGATGTTCTGTCTGTAGGGGCGATCAACACACTTAACCTGACAGCTGACTTCATGTGAGAGTCTGGAATCCTACTCTGATTGAGTCTTGATCGCAAGAGAGAGAGAGAGAGAGAGAGAGAGAGAGAGAGAGAGAGAGAGAGAGAGAGAGAGAGAGAGAGAGAGATTGTCTTTAGAAATTAAAAATGTGTAACATCGATCTATATAAAACATTACAGCAAAAAAAAAATTTCAAATGAGTTGGAGGTGGATATGCTTCAGAAGAAACCACGGTACAAAAACAAGATTTACATTGTAGTGCAAGAAATAAGAATATCAGAAAATATAAGACAACCTGGAGAGGATTAGTAGAACCAGATAAATAGTGTAGACCAGACGTTGGGAACTTTGTAATGAGTAGATAAGAACTTGTGAAATGGGTTTAAAAAAAACCTTGGTAATATGAAATACGGCACGTGTGTCTCAATTATTCATTGGTTAGTCGGTTTGTGGTTAGGGAAAAAAGGAAGGGATGAAGGAAGAGGAGAAGGATTAATTAGATGCGGAGGAGAAGAAAAAGAAGGATGAGGAGAAGGTGAAGAAGAGATAATAAGAATGAGAGGAGGAGAAGGATAAATGAGATGAAGAGGAGATGTAGGAATGGAGTGAAGAGGAAGACAAAAAAGAGAAGAGATTGAGAGAAGAATAATGAGGAGAAGAAGAAATGAGATGAGGAGGTGAAACATGCGACGAGAATAAGGAGAATTGATATGAGGAAGAGAAAGAAAAACAATGAGAAGAAGAAAAAAGGAGATGATGAAGGTGAGGAAAAGACGAAGAATGAAGAGAAAGAGAGAAATGAGATGAGGAAGAGAAGAAGAAAAAAGGAGATGATGAAGGTGAGGAAAAGACGAAGAATGAAGAGAAAGAGAGAAATGAGATGAGGAAGAGAAGGAGAAAAAGTTGGGAAAGGAGAAAAAAAGAATAATGAGGATAAGGCCAAATGAGATTACAAGGATGAGAAAAAGAAGGATGAGAAGAGTAAATGAGATGAGGAATAAGAAAACAAACATTGAGGAGGAGAAGGAGAAATGATATAAATAGGAGGAGGCAAAGAACAAAAGGATAAAAGAATGAGAAATGGGATAAGGAGGGGAGGAGATATAGAAAAATGACGAATAACTTGAGCGATGAGATGAAAAGGAGGGGTAGATGAAAAAATAATATGGAGAAGAGGAAGAAGGAGATTGATCAAAATTAACCTCTTTAATGTGGTCAGTGACGTTCATCACCATTTTCACTACTTTCGAGTGCCCACCTTATCAACAAATTTCAACACTTTCGACCACTAATCTGCTGTTAAATCCTCATTAAGACACTTCAGTTCACCAATATTTCTAAAGGCAACACATTTTAAAAAAATAAACTCATTAAAATTATTGAAAGGAAAATACTTTATTCCCTTAACATGTCATGTTGTGTTTAGTGGTTGATCTTTTATATATACTTTTTATATAATCTTTTTTATATAATCTTTTATGTAATCTTATAATCATCAAATACCGGGCCTAGTGGCGTAGGTGATCATGTCTCTCCACAACCTTCGATCTCGGCAGCTATTTATCATTTCTGTTGTTGACCTTCTGTAAAGCCATTCTTTTAAGGTGTCAGTTATTTTTTCTCTTTGCTTTCCTCTATCTTTTCGTCCCTCAATTTTTCCAGTTGTTACAATATATTTCAGTTGTTCTCTTCTCATTACATGGCCAAAAAATGATGATTGTCTCTTCTTAATATTGGAAATTAGCTCTCTTTTTGCTTTGACCTCTCTTCATTACTCTTCTTCGCTGTCCATGGTACTCTCAACATTCTTCTGTAAAACCACATTTCTACAGACTCCAGTGATTTTCTTGTCTGTTGTCCTAATGTCCATGACTCGCATCCATATGTTAAGACTTTTATCAACGTAACATTTAAGAACTCTTTTTCTTGTTTCTATTGTCAAAAATGGATTGCATAGTATCTTCCTCATTTTTTGAAAAGCTGCTTTTGCCTGAGCCATTCTTGATCTCACCTCTTTTGTACATCTTCCGTCTGAGGTTAACAAAGTTCCTAAATATTTAAATTCAGTTACCTGTTTTAATATTGTTCCACTTGTATTTATCTTGCACTTAGGTGATGTCTTTTTGTTTGTTGTTACCATTACATCTGTCTTTTTGCTATTAAGCTGAGTCCTTTATTTTTCCTTTCTTTCACTATAATGTCCAACATTTCTTGTAACTCATTTTCACTCTTAGCGATTAAAACTGTATCATCAGCATACCTTAGATTATTTATATTATGACCTCCAATTGTTATTCCAGGCATGCCCCTTATGAATCTTAAAATAATCTCACTATAAATATTAAACAAATCTGGTGACAGAACAAAACCTTGTCTATACCCTGTTTTATTTGTTGAAACATTCCCAATTGGTTTCCAGTTCTTATGGCCGCTGTTTGTTGCCAGTACATATTCTTTATTATTCTTAGATCTTTGCTGTATATGTTTATGCTTTCTAAAATGTTGATTATTTCTTGGTGCTTTACTTTATCAAATGCCTTGGTGTAATCTATGAAACATAGGTATAGATCTGATTTCATCAGATTCATCTGATTTCATCTACTAAAGATCTTATAATATAAATGGCATTGCTTGTTCCTTTATCTCTAACAAAACCACACTGTTCATCTCTAATTTCTGGACTGATTTTGTTTCGCACCCTTCGCATGATGATTTTTAGTAATATCTTAATCATATGACTCATAAGGCTTATTGTGCGATGATCATCGCATTCAATCGCACCCGATTTCTTTGGTAGGGCTATGAATATTGATTTGAGCATGTCATCTGGTATATATACGCTGTTGTAGATATCATTCAATATTTTTGTTATGATCTCTATTCCAAAATCACCCATGGCTTCAATCTCTTCTTTAGTTATATTATCTGGTCCAGGAGCTTTGCCTGCTTTCATATTGCACAAGGCGTCTTCCACTTCTTCTCTGAATATTTCTGGTCCTTCTCCATTATCGTTAATATTTACTTCCGTTCGTTCATCATTATAAATATCCTTAATGTATTCTATCCATCGTTCCCTTATGTTTTCTTGATCAATCAACAGTTCTCCTTTCTTTGATCTTAAACATCCTGTTTTTGATTGTGTTTTTCTTCCTGTTGACCTATATAATATTATATATAATCTTATACAAAAGAATAGGTATGGATAAAAGTAATTTTAATGCCTTGAAAAATACACTAACAAAAAAAAAACAGCAGGGCTGAAACTAAAAATAGCAAAATTTTACATCTTCTCAATATTCCTGTATGGTACAGAAACATAGACATTAGACAAGAAAAGAAAACAGAAAATTTAAGCCTTTGAAATGTGGATTTTTAGAAGTTTAGGTAGAATTGGATGGAAACAAAAGAAAACAAACGATGAAGTTTTAAAACAAATAAAAAGAGAACTACTAAACACAATTAGAACAAGACAAATGAAATTTTTGGGGCATGTTAAAAGATACACCAGCCTACTAAAAAGTAATATTGGAAGTGAAAATACTAGATAAAAGAGGCAGAGGCAGACCAAGACTAACTTGGACGAGTAACATCAAAATATGGGCAAGCCAATCTATGACAACCTGCACCATCAAAGCAAGAAACAGAGTGGAATGGCGATCCACGGTAGCCAACCTTCGCTGCGAAAACGGCACCCGATAATGATGATGATGATGATGATAATAATCTTATATATTTTTTTTTTAAATAGTCAATACGTGAAGACTGACGTTAGTTAATACGGTGCAAAAAATAATGCAAAGGGAAGCAACTAGGCAGCGTTTTCATAGCACTAAGGCTTATTGGTAAAATGAACTTGCATTTAAACCGAGAGTAGGAGGATTGGGTTGGTCGAGAGGTAAGACGTTGTCCTCTTGATGCCTCGGATTATATTCACACCAATCATTGTGTGTGCATGTCTGTGTTAGTCACCTCTAGTGACTCGGGCAGATGGTGCTCGTAAACCTGGGAGTGCTGACCATCTAAGGGCAGAATTCCCCCTACAGAAAAGATCATCTGCTGCCTTGCAGGAAGAATGGGGACAATCAAAGGCTAAGGAAAGCTAACCTGAATAAAATGCTGGCTGAAATCGGATGCACTGGGCCACTGGCGCAGAACACAGTGCAACGTTTTAACGGGTGTTCAATCAGAGTGGATTTGGCGGACTCTAATTGTGATGTTCTGTCTGTGGGGGAGATCAACATACTTTAACTGACAGCTGACTTCATGTGAGAGTCTGGAATCCTACTCTGATTAAGTCCTGATCGCAGAGAGAGAGAGAGAGAGAGAGAGAGAGAGAGAGAGAGAGAGAGATTCACACCAAAACAGGCTGTGTGAATTTTCCAAATATTTAGCTCGTGGTTTCCTTGTCGCTTTACTTTCCCCTGGTCTCTGGGCCGTGAGATCCGATATCTAGCCCTGTCTGGGTAGTGAGATCCGATACCTAGCCCTATTTGGCTAGTGAGATCCGATGTCTAGCCCATTCTGGGTAATGAGATCCGATGTCTAGCCTTGTCCGGGTAGTGAGATCCGATTTCTAGCCCTGTCTGGGCAGTGAGATCCGATGTCTAGTCCTATCTGGGTAGTGAGATCCGATGTCTAGCCCATTCTTGGTAGTGAGATCCGATGTCTAGCCCTATCTGGGTAGTGAGATCCGATGTCTAGTCCAGTCTTGGTAGTGAGATCCGATGTCTAGCCCTGTCTGGGTAGTGAGATCCGATGTCTAGCCTTCTCTGTCTAATGAAATCCGGCGTCTAACTCTCTCTGTGTAATGAAATCCGATGTCTAGCCATCTCTGGGTAGCAAGATATAAAGTATAGCCGATGTCTAGCCTTCTCTTGGTAGTGAGATCCCATATCTATTCTAGCCATCTAGGTAGTGAGATCCGATGTTTAGCCATTTTGTGTAGTGAGGTCCGATATGTAGTCCTATCTGAAATAGTGAGATCTGATGTTTAGCCACTTTGAGTAGTGGGATCCGATGTCTAGCCTTCTCGGATATGGCGAAATATATGAGGCCCTGTGTGCACTCGCGCACGTTAAAGAACTCTGGCAGTTGAACTTTGCGGCCCCTCATAGTATTTCATATTTGGTATCTTTGCTAATCTCAGTCGAGAAGAGTAAGCTCCTGTTGTCCGGAAAATAAAATGTTCAACAAATCTACCCATGCCGAGAACGGATGTGTCCAGCCGAAGCACAAAGATCGTAGTTTTACCGTAAACTAGCGACACAGCGCAGCGACGACCGCTATACGGGTGAACGCTAAAAAAGAAAAACAAGCAATGATATTGTTGCTTCATGAGCGCTCATACAGTTCCAGGATTCTGTGAAAGAAACTGAAACGTTCAAATCATTTCTCCCAACTCTAAATCAGTCTTTCGAAACTGACAGAATATCAGCATTTGGAAGTGAGTGGACTAGCAGTACCACTTTAATTCTCCTTATTTAATGCTGCAATTTGATCAAGGTTACTATTTCCATAGATAGAGAAAATATAATATAACGTCAAAGTGCTTCATTGTCCTTCCGCACTCACCATCATCCAAACTGGCAAGTCTGTCAGCACGCACATTGCTTCTTACACCGGCGGTGCCCTGACACGAAGATGAAGCAGACACGGTTTAGAATAAACCTTCCCAGAGACTGTATCCATTGCCGTCGAGTACAGCGAGTTGAGAGCCTTCTGAGCATACACACTGAGTCCATGAGGCAACACAATGATGTGTAAGGCTGTGTATCAATCCAGGCCAATGCTTTTTTAGCAGCCATAATTTTCATGGTCGAAAGCACTACTGTCTTCCTTCACAGTGTTGCCACCATCATGAGCCGTGATAGTCCATGAGCTCCGTTCGTGCCAAATAGACCCATGTAAGCAATAGCATGCCAAATAAGAGACCCATGTAAGCGATAGCGTGCCAAATTAGAGACCCATGTGAGCGATAGCGTACCAAATAAGACACCCGTGTAAGCAATAGCGTACCAAATAAGACACCCGTGTAAGCAATAACGTACCAAATAAGACACCCGTGTAAGCAATAGCGTACCAAATAAGACACCCGTGTAAGCAATAGCGTACCAAATAAGACACCCGTGTAAGCAATAGCGTACCAAATAAGACACCCGTGTAAGCAATAGCGTACCAAATAAGGCACTCGTGTAAGCAATAGCGTACCAAATAAGAGACCCATGTAAGCAATAGCATCACGGCCAGAAGAGTTCTCGAAAATCAAAGCCTGAGCTTCTGCCTCAACGACCCATGGGTTTTGTTGTCTACAATATCTGTCTTATGAGATGACGACGAGAAGGGACGTACAGCACTCTGGCGTCACTAGTACCCATTCCTCCATCATTATTTCACCTTATCAACATTATTTAACGAGTCACAGTCATCGACTTAATAGTTTACAACATTCATGAAGGCGTGAGACGTGTTTTTAACAAAACTTAAATCTTTCATTAAAATCTACGCTTCTCATTCACAAATTCTATTCAGCGTGGGGGGGGGGGGAGATCTGTTATTGTATTACGATCAAAGAACTGACATGCTTCCAACATTTGCAATAGAAATCGGGGAATAAAACATTGCAAAATAGCGCACAGCATCAGTAAGAGCTAATTAGGTTAAATACAAAAATAAAATTTTTGAACTCAAATGTTAAGGCGGTCCTATTATATGGCTGTCAAACATGGATAATAACAAAATTGACAATCACGAAGATACAGACTTTCATTAATGGATGCTTACGCAGAATAAAAAGGATGGAAATGGCAGGACAAAATCACTAACATAGAATTATGGAAATGTACCAGTCAAACACCAATGGATAAATAGATACAGTGAAGACGATGGCGCTGGATAGGACACACACTACGGAAGCCAACTGAGAGTATTACACGTCAGACCCTTTTTTGGAATCCCCAGGGGAAAAGACAAAAAGGAAGACTAAAGAATTCTTGGAGAAGACAGATAGAAGCAGAGATGAAGATGATGCGTAAGACATGTATTGATCTTAAAAGAATGGCAAAAACAGAACGACTTGGAAAGTGTTTGTTGAAGACCTATGCTCCACTGGGAGCTAAAAAGACAGAAGAAGATCAGTAAGAGCTAGCGTCGCGGTGGTTGCCCTCCGCTAGTAAACTCACATTAAACCGAACGTCATGAAATCTTTGAAAGTCATTTTCATTTCCCAACACTGGTGATCTATTTTAATTAATTAATTTGTTTATAGCTAAAGTTTATTCAATCAGTCTCCATCTTCACTAACAGTGTTACAGTACGGCATGTATATGATCTCCTAATGTCGCATACATTGTGAAAGACTGTCATACAGTCTGACCAAGCGATACTTTACTGCGGCGGGGTCGGACTCAATTAAATCTAATGAAAGATTTTTATTTTCCTTTCAAGACTTACAATTCGTTAATGCTATAAATCTTTTGGAATTTGAGCCAGTGCTTTGAAAGGTTAGAAATAAAAGTACTAGAAATGAAAGGAAGAATGTACTGACACATCAAACCATCGGGGACTTTTATTGATCTAAGTAAAGAGATTTATGCAAGACGATAGTAAAGGTTAGTTTTTGGCGCGCCTGTAAATGAAATGATCCATAGTTTATAGACAAAGTATATTTATACAGCGTTCACGTTAAGTTTAACAACAATCCAAGTATAAAACTCACTTGGCTTAATCCAGTCCACAAAACAATAAAAACTGTGGACATTTAACACTTCCTTTTCTTCTTTCCTTCCTCAATTGCTTTTCAGCGTCGAGGGGAGATATAATTTGCGGTCTTTTGCTCTTCTGTTCGCCTTTGCTGCTGTTATATTTCCTAGTATTTCTAATATTCCGTTAATCCATCTTTTTCTTGGCCGACCCTTGGGTCTGGTGTTTTCGCAACGTTTATTGGAGGCTCGTTGTGCTTTGACATTTCTGCCGCGTATCGTGACGTTTTACACAAATTCAGGAAAAGGTTGAATCGACAATAAGGAAAATTTCCTCAACCCCCTCCAGCCTGTGGTTGTTCCTGGAACCATCAACACCGCGCACCGGACCAATCCATGGGTGTTCCCCCTGGAGAAAATCTGAGAAGAATCCTGGCCTACGTGCACGAACTCCGTCGTACGATATGGGACTCACAGTCTGGGTCGGTTTCTGCTGACACTATAGACCGGCAGTTTTCGGTTTTAACTGCCAAGGTCAACGTGTGCAAGTGCACACAGGATCTCCTGTTTATTGCCGTTATCCGAGAGGGTTAGACATTGGATCCCACCACCCAAGAGATCAAGGGGAGGGTGACGTCATAAAGAAACCACGGATTAATTTTTCCTATGTCTCCAGCCTCTTCCACTTTACAATTACGCGTTTTAATACCACTGTTCAGTTGAATAGTCAATTTTATACAACATTCATCATCATCATGTGCCACACCGGTTGGCGTAGGTGATCATGTCCTTCCACAATCTTCTATCTACAGTGCACCGCATCAGTTCTGTTTTCCATGCCATGACACCAAACTTTCTAGCATCTTCTCTCCCCGATCTTTCATTCTCTGCATTTTGCCAGTTGTAACCAAGTATTCCAACTTTCCTCTTCTCATGATGTGTCAGAAAAATGTTGATTGTTTCTTTCTAAATTTTTTAGAAGCTACATTTTTTGTGGTGGCCTCTTTGAGAATGTCCTCATTGGTCTTTTTAGCTGTCCAGGGACGTTTTAACATTCTTCTGAGAAATCTCATCTATGTGGCCTCTAATCATCTTTTAATTTTTTTTTGTCTACCGTCCATGATTCGCTCCCATATGTCAAAATTTGTTCTATATACAGATCCGATGAACTCTCTTTCTCACTTCTATTGACATTGACTTCTTGCAAACGACGTTTTTTTTCCATTTTCTGAAATGCTATTTTGACCTGAACTTTTCTGTTTTTTTAAATTTTATTATTTATTCGTTATTTCTGTTGTGCGTCTTCCATCTGATGTTATTATTGTGCCCATGTATACAACATCATCTGCTATGAAACTACATTAACCCACAGTCCTATATGGTTCTTTGTTGAGTAACATTTCTATTGTGAATCACCGAAAAGATAAAAACGAATGTCTCGACCTTCCTGAGACTCGAATTGAGCTACTCTTAAAACGACACGTACAAAAGTCATTGGCGATAAAAGCCACTGAGAGGCTAGTTTCGGGAATCTGTCAAAGTCAATGAGAGATCGTGTTTTAGAAAAACGTGCGACAATTCATGCAAACATGTGGCTGCATGAATAAAACATTAAGTCAAGACGAGTAGGATAAAAAAACAACTGATAAGGATTGATATAAAGTATGATTAACCGCACGTCTCTGACACATATGTTTCTCACTGATGCTTTAGTTCATTTAGTAATTTGTGTTTTTCCCAGAAAATAAAATATGTCCACTTCTTCTATTATATATTCAAAATGATTAGAAGAGGTTGTACCTTAAAATATGAAAGCTTTTTGTGATTACAAGTTGAACATTTCTTCCTGGAAACTCTCATATGTTTTATTGTTATGTTACTTTAACTACTAGACTAGCGTTCATACATCAACATTGACTTTGGGATAAAATTTGATGCTTTGTGTCAGGAACCAGAAATTGACCCTAAAATTCCTGTTTTAAGAATGAGTAGAATGTTCAAGGCTCAAAACATCTTCATCGACAAATGTTGCTAGATTTTCAAAATTAGAACTAAACAGCCAGTTTTGAGATGAAAACAAACAGCTGTTGTGAATACCCTTCGTTCGTTCGATCGTTCTACGACTACCTCTCATTATCATGCACTTTAACGTTACATTGGAGAAGATATGTCACACTGTTGTTTGCAACAATTAGAGATTAATTAATGATTAATTTTGGGCCAAAACTCTCATCTTCAACCTGACACATTTTTGCTTACCAAGTTTCTTGCCAATGTAATAGTAAATGGACTGAGATAGCTTAAATTACATAATAGGAGATAAAGATATAGCATGGGTCGGATACCTAAGTCGGTACCCAATTCTCGGCATATTATAACAGTAACATAAGAATAACACTCGTCATTCGTTAGTGGCAGAATAACATAGGCAATGTAAATTTCCTATCTGTTATTGGAACAGATGTGGGGATGGAGGTATCTGTAACAAAATTGTAAGAATTATAATTCAGAGAGATGGATATCAAGTTTTGGAAGAGTGGAATTTTTCAAGCTGTTACTGGAAAAGGTGGGAATGGTCACAATACTTCGCCCGTCAACATGTCTGGGAAATAGGTTGATAAACATACTCGAGGCAGGTCAAGTTGATCAGAGAGATAAGAGTCATATTAGAGTTATTTTGGAACAAGTTAGTATGGTCAACGGAGGGCCAAGATGTCGCCATGTTCTTACAATTTGGACACAAGATTCTTACAAGTTAAACGCACGACAAATTATTGGTTGCGAGATACCTGCGCGATGCCTGTGCAAATAAATTATGCAAATGAGACTTAGGATCCTGATACACAAGAAGATTTAACAAATAACTTAGATCATAAACTGAATGAGAAATATAAACTAGACAGGCTGCTGAATTTAATTTCGATAATAGTGTGGACCTCTACAGTTAGAGTTAGCTAGAGAGAGAATATCAGTTACTTAGGATCAGTTAGTTGTGAAGTGTTTACAACTATATTCAGAAGTTTTTACTTCAGAGACAATAGTCATTAGTGTAACGCGAGATAGTTTGTGAATTAAAGTTAGAAAAATAAAAATATCGAAAAATAGGTTCTAAGTGATGGCTCCATAACCAAGGGCGTTAACCTTGTGAGTACATCCAAATACAAAACATGATTGGTCTTATTAATCTTAATTGCAAGTACTAGCACTATTTTTATCACGTGCCAAGAGAATGTGTCAATCAACTTAAATGAACATGATTTGCATAGTCTGTGATTGATGACTCAATTGTGCTGTGACCTATGTGAACTCTGATATAAATAACCAGCAAGCTTACTGCACCCAGGCATAGCACATGATTTATCCTCGTTTAGCCATACAGGACAGAGCTTATCAAATTCGCTGGGGGGAAGGTGACATAAGATTTTAATCAGCAGGTTGCGGCTTGTCATGAAGCAAGAAGTCAACTATGAGTCTGAGATCTAATCAGCTAGACATAACGTGCAACAACTCTTCCATAATCCATTACACTGCACCGGTTAGAACATAATTTTGGAATACTCCTGTCTAGGACAACAAAAAAAGTAGACATTTTTACAAATTAATTTTCAGATAATTTTTTTGTATTATTTGTACAATGTCCATAACGTATTACTGGGGTGATATATCACAGTCAGGAAAGTGAGCTTCATTCAAGTCATAGATTCGTGTTTGCTCTTTAAAAATGACGTACTGAACTGCACCTTGGGATAGCTCCAATTGCTTGCAGTAATACGATTGCTTGTTTTCCGTTATGTCTTCAGTGCTAGCTATATTCAAGCATATAATTACCATAATCTGTGTGTTGGGTCGTAGAAATAAATGAAGGAAGGAAAGACGGAAGGAAGGAAGGAATGAAGGAAGGAATGAAGAAAGGAAGGAAAAAAAGGAACGAAGGAAGACAGAAAGAAAGACAGAAAGAAAGACAGAAAGAAAGAAAGAAATGTTGATAAAACGACGAGAAGAAATAAGAAAAGAGTAGGATTAGATGATAAGAAGATATATAAATCTGAGAAGAAAAAGTGTTTCCCTGCTGCAGTCTTGTCGAGAAACCAACCTGTCTTGTAAAGCGGCTAAACTGACTGACCAACAAATAGTGATTGTAAGGCGGCTAAACTGACTGACCAACAAATAGTGATTGTAAGGCGGCTAAACTGACTGACCAACAAATAGTGATTGTAAAGCGGCTAAACTGACTGACCAACAAATAGTGATTGTAAGGCGGCTAAACTGACTGACCAACAAATAGTGATTGTAAAGCGACTAAACTTACTGACCAACAAATAGTGATTATAAGGCAGCTAAACTGACTGACCAACAAATAGTGATTGTAAAGCGACTAAACTTACTGACCAACAAATAGTGATTGTAAAGCGACTAAACTGACTGACCAACAAATAGTGATTGTAAAGCGACTAAACTGACTGACCAACAAATAGTGATTGTAAGGCGGCTAAACTGACTGACCAACAAATAGTGATTGTAAAGCGAATGAGAACTAAAACTGTAAAGGGCATATTCTTGTGAACGCTGTAGCATGCATTGAATCAACTACCGTCAAACAGTTGGGGTGGTGGGAGTGTATAGGACATAGGCTTCCAAACCATTACTAGGCACGCTCTTGTAAGAAACCCACAAAGAAAGAGGAAATATGAAAGATCCTATATTGTTACGAAACCATGAAACATAGATAGCTAACAGAATTTACATGTGTAGAATACATGAAAGAAAGCAAATGACTGAAGGAATGGAGAAGTGTTAAGGAGAGATTATGTCATAATACGGAGCAGCAAAAGCTCAGTGGTTAGTGAACTGGACTACAAAGGACAATAGGTAGTGTTCGATCCCAATCGACGGCTTCCGGGTTCACCCAGCCTTTAATGGGTACCAGTTTTTTTATTCTGGGAAAGTAAAGCGGCACGGGTGTAATACCGATATCATTACCCCAAAAATCATGTGCCGAAGGTCTATACAATTTATGGTCACTAACACCATATTCCCTATACGCCACTTGGCGTGACGGGGCACTTTACTTATTTTTAGCTTTTACTATCATCATCATCATGTGCCATACCGGTTGGCGTAGATGATCATGTCCTTCCACAATCTTCTATCTACAGTGCATCGTATCAGTTCTGTTGTTGGCTGTTTTCCATGCCATAACACCAAGCTATCCAGTATTTTCTCTTTTTGTCGTCCGCGATCTCTCTTTCCTTTTATTTTGCCAGTTGTAACCAAGTATTCTAACATTCCTCTTCTCATGATGTGCCCGAAAAATGTTGATTGCTTCTTTCTGATGTTTTTTAGGAGCTTCCTTTTTGTGTTGGCTTTTTTGAGAAATTCCTCATTGGTCTTTTTATTATAGTAAAAAAAAAACAAAGATAAAGGACTCAGCCTTAATAACAAAAATACAGATGTGATTGTAATAACAAAGAAAAAGACATCACCGCAGTGCACAATAAAGACAAGCGGAACAATAGTAAAACAAGTAAATGAATTTAAATATCTGGGAACAATGTTAACATCAAATGGTAGATTTACAACAGAGGTGAGATTCAAAAAGAGTCAGACAAAAACAGCTTTTCTGAAAATGAGGTATATTCTGTGCAATCCATTTTTGACAATAAAAACAAACAAGAAAAAGAGTTCTTATATGTTATGTAGAGCCAGTCTTAACATAAGAATATGAATCGTGGACAACAAGACAATAGGGATGAAAATCTTTTTTTTTCAGAAATGTGGTTTTACAGAAGAATGTTGAGACATTCCATGGACAGCTAAGAAGAATAATGAAAACCTTTTAGAAGAGACCAAAGCAAAAAGAGAGCTAATGTCCAATATTAGGAAGAAACAATCATTATGTTTTGGCCATGTAATGAGAAGAGAACAACTGCCATATATTGTAACAACTGGACAAATCGATCAAAGAAGAGATAGAGGGAAGCAAAGAGAAAAGATACCAGACAGCTTAAGAGAATGGCTTGGCAGAAAGTCAACAACAGAAAAGATAAATAACTGTCGAGATCGAAAGTTGTGGAGAGACATGATCACCTACGCCAGAAGGTACGTAACTTGATGATAACCGATAATATGACGCAGATACACATTTCATATCTTAACCCATGTATGTGTACATGTCAGTTATGTGATAGCAATATGGGTACGCAAGTGATTAAACTATTAATCCAGGGAAGTGGAAAAATGGCTACCTGAAATGTTAAAATATAGTTTAAGGGAAATTGAGAAAATACTGTTCGAGAAACTGAGAATATATTTTCATGGAAAATTTGAAAATATCTTCGAGGTAACAGATCGTAGTTTCATTGAAACTGAGTATAGCCGCAATGAAATTGGAATTAAATGATCTCGGAAAGTGAAAACTGTACAGGAAAATTTAAAATTCTCATTCAAAGATAATGAAAAAATATCTATCTCCATATATAAAGAAACAAACCAATTATACATGTTTCATAGATTACATCTAAGCTTATGACAGTGCAACATAAGTAATCTATAGAATGTCGGAAATGTATAGATCTTGATAAAACAGACTGATTTGTAGCTTATACTGGGGGAACAGACAGCAATGATAAAACATAACACAGATAAATCTTCACCTCTTGATATAGATGTTTGTGATTTCTTTCTGTGTTTCGTTCAAAGAGTATACGGAGAAGATTTCCATAAATATTGAACATATAGATCCGGTGATAAAATTAAAATATAGCTTCAGAGAAACTGGAAGATAGCTATAAAGATATTTAAAATGTCGATCTAAAGATGTTGAAATTCTAGATCCAGATTTTCTGAATATGGGACTCCAGATATATTAATAATAAAGTTAAAAAGAAATTGAAGCACAACTCCAGAGATGCTGAAAATATTGCTCCAGGAAAACGTAACTCACCGAGACACTGAAAGAGAGAGAGAGAGAGAGAGAGAGAGAGAGAGAGAGAGAGAGATGCAGAGGAATAATATGAATATATGAGATTTCTGACCAAGACGCTTATAAAATGCAAGAATATCAAGTACTTTATCATTTGTGCATGGTGATATCACTGATATCCTCTAAGTGAACAAATTCGTGCCATCACAATATCGCAATATTAGAAGAAAGATTAGGAGTGGTGGAGGGGTGTCCACTGTTAGTGTACAATTATTTCCCGATTAATATAAACAACATTCTACCTACATAATTATTATATGAAATTGTACGGTTAATAGTAGTTGTGAGTTTCAGTTTTTTTTCCTTGGACAAATTAGACCTAAATTTAGAATCTGTTAGTGTAAAAAAGTAAAGTAGTAAAGTGCCCCCGTCACGCCAAGTGGCGTAAAGGGAAATATGGTGTTAGTGACCCTATATTTTACAGACCTTCAGCACATGATTTTTGGGGTAATGTGGTCAGTATTACGCCCGTGCTGCTTTACTTTCCCAGAAAAAAATCCGGTACCCATTTAAGGCTGGGTGAACCCGGAAACCGTCGGTTGGGATCGAACCCTACCCCTTGTCCGTCGTAATCCAGTTCACTAACCACTGAGCTATCGCGGCTCCCTGTTAGTGTGTTGACCCCAAAGAAATACTCTTTTGTTATTGTAGCCATCGTCATCACTGCACACCGGACGAACCCATAGGTGCCGCGATATCCCCCTCGAGAATTTCGAGAAAATTCGAGGAGAACCTTGATCCTCGTGCACGAACTCTGTAGCACGGCCATGGGATCATGGGTGTGTGGGTAGGTTTTTGCTGACAATTTTGCCCGGACAGCGGCCATATATAGACCTACTCTTTAGATCTTCATCGCCAATGCCTTTTTAACGTGCGCGAGTGCACAATAAACCAACCTCCTATTTGTTGCCGTTATCCAAGAAGGCTAGACATCGGACCGAGTCCCTCTTGCCAGTGGTAGCCTAGACTACACAGCGCCACATTTTCATGAGCACTCTCTTAATTAGGCATGTCATATTCAAAAGCTAACAAAAAGTATACACAAAATCGTTACAAATCTTGATATGAACTATTTTTATACTTGTCCTGTTTATTGGAATTCACAACTTTTGATATTGCCATCGGCCTTCATTTTATTTTCCTTCTCTCATTATTAGCAAATCCTGGCACATTGCTTGAGGGGCTGTCATGTTAATGAAAGAAATAGCCTAATCCTCATAGTTAATGTCTTCATCTTTGCTTCGTCCTATAAGAGTTCAGTTATTATAGAGCGAATATTTTTGTGTTTCTTTAGTTCATGGGAGTGATGCCATAGAGAAGTGAACTAATCTGCTAAGGAAAAGTTGTTGAGTTCGTCCCCGTGTCGATGGCTGCTAGGTTCATTCAGACTGGGAGAAATATTTGTGAAAAAATAGAGGTATAGAAAAAAAAATATTTAAAAAACAGAGGTATAGAAAAAGATATTTTAAAAATAGGTATAGAAAAAATATTTTAAAAATAGGTATATAAAAAAATATTTAAAATATAGGTATATAAAAAATATTTAAAATATAGGTATAGAAAAAAATATTTAAAATATAGGTATAGAAAAAAATATTTTAAAAATAGGTATAGAAAAAAATAGGTATAGAAAAAAATATTTAAAAAACGGCATGGTTAAAGCTTAAAGTAACAGGACACCACAAACCAGAACGAGGTTTCAGCGCAATTGTATGCATTTATGTGCCTTGACCCTTCATCCAGTCAAGCATTATATTGTTACGGGAGATATGTTATCTAATCTAATCTATCTAATCTAATCTAATCTAATCTGATCTGATCTGATCCAATCTAATCTAATCTAATCTAATCTAATCTAATCTAATCTAATCTAATCTTATCTTATCTTATCTTATTTCATCTTATATTATCTTATCTTAAATTGAATCTAATCTAATTTAATCTATTTAATCTAATCTAATCTAATCTTATCTAATCTAATCTAATCTTATCGTATCTTATCTATTCTAATCTAATTTAATCTAATTAATATAATTAATCTAATGTAATCTAATCTAATCCAATCTAATGTAATCTAATCTTATCTTATCTTAAATCTTATCTTATCTTATTTAAATCTAATCTAATCTAATCTAATTTAATCTAATATTATCTTATCGTATCTTATTTAATTCAATCTAATCTAATCTAATCTAATCTAATCTAATCTAATCTAATCTAATCTAATCTAATCTAATCTAATCTAATCTAATCTAATCTAATCTAATCTAATCTAATCTAATCTAATCTAATTAATATAATTAATCTAATCTTATCTTATCTTAAATCTTATCTTAAATCTAATCTAATCTTATCTTATCTTATCTTATCTTATCTTATCTTATCTTATCTTATCTTATCTTATCTTATCTATCTATCTATCTATCTAGGTTTTTTTTTCTGTGCGTATATATATATATATAATAGCTGCATTTAAAACCATTTAACATATCTTCATCTGTGTAAATAAAGAAGGCGAGAGATAAGAAACAGAAAAGTTCCGAGAATGTTAGCCATGAAACGAGCTCCATATAACCGCGAGTCGTATTTTCTTGGTGTGAGAGGTCAACAATTTTCCAATCATCTCCTCTGGTGGCTGATGACCTTGGTTGTCGTCAAGAAGGACTGAATTCTTCGGCATAAAATCGATACCAATTCTAAATAGCCTTTTTATTCCTGATAGACTTACTTCACTAAATGAATGATGTCCACGGGTTTACAGATGTTTTTGTTAGACAAAAGTAAATCATGATGTGTCATTAGGAAATACAGAGCATAGCAAGTTATTTTTTTAATAGATGAAAATGTGGGGTTAACCTTGTGAGTACATCCAAATACAAAACATGATTGATCTTATAGTTTCAAGTACTAGCACTAACAAAATAGTTGACATAAGTGTAGAGTAAGGGTAACAAACTAGGTGAACTGAAAATGTAATACGTGAACATATAATAAATGACTTGGAAAGGAGGAGATTAATTAAAGTCAAAATTGATGACTTGGAAATGAGGAGATTAATTAAAGTCAAAATCGATGACTTGGAAATGAGGAGATTAATTAAAGTTAAATTTGATGACTTGGAAATGAGGAGATTAATTCAAGTTGAAATCGATGACTTGGAAATGAGGAGATTAATTAAAGTTAAAATTGATGACTTGGAAACTAGAAGATTATTTAAAGTCAAAATTGATGACTTGGAAATGAAGAGATTAATTAAAGTCAAAATTGATGACTTGAAAATGAGGAGATTAATTAAAGTTAAAATTTATTACTTGGAAACTAGAAGATTAATTAAAGTTAAAATTGATGACTTGGAAATGAGGAGATTAATTAAAGTTAAAATTGATGACGTGGAAATGAGGAGATTAATTAAAGTTGAAATTGATGACTTGGAAACTAGACGATTAATTAAAGTTAAAATTGATGACTTGGAAATGAGGAGATTAATTAAAGTTGAAATTGATGACTTGGAAACTAGAAGATTAATGAAAGTTAAAATTGATGACTTGGAAATGAGGAGATTAATTAAAGTTGAAATTGATGACTTGGAAACTAGAAGATTAATTAAAGTTAAAATTGATGACTTGGAAATGAGGAGATTAATTAAAGTTAAAATTTATGACGTGGAAATTTGGGAGATTAATTAAAGTTAAAATTGATGACTTGAAAATGAGGAGATTAACTAAAGTTAAAATTGATGACTTGGAAATGAGGAGATTAATTAAAGTTAAAATTGACAACTTGGAAATGAGGAGATTAATTAGAGTTGAAAGCGATGACTTGGAAATGAGGAGATTAATTAAAGTTAAAATTGATGACTTGGAAATGAGGAGATTAATTAAAGTTAAAATTGATGACTTGGAAATGTGGAGATTAATTAAAGTTAAAATTGATGACTTGGAAATTAGGAGATTAATTAAAGTTAAAATTGATGACTTGGAAATGAGGAGATTAATTAAAGTTAAAATCGATGACTTGGAAATGTGAAACGTAGTATCACAATAAGTGACATGGAAATGTAGAGCATACATTCCAAATAAGTCGTTTCTTCATAATATTGGAAATTAGCTCTCTTTTTGCTTTGGCCTCATTATTTTCATTACTCTTCTTATCTGTCCATGGTATTCTCAACATTCTTCCTTAAAACCACATTTCCAGAGCTCCATTGATTTTCTTGTATATTGTCCTATTGTCCATGATTTACATACATATGTTAATATTGTTTCTATACCATTTAAGAACTCTTTTGTTTTGTTTCTCCTGTCAAAAATGGATTGCAGACTATCTTTCTCATTTTTTTAGAAAGCTGATTTTGTCTGAGCGTAACATCCATCAAAGGTTAACATTGTTCCCAGATATTTAAATTCATTTACCTATTTTAATATTGTTCCACTTGTCTTTATTGTGCATTTCGGTGACGTCTTTTTATACAATATAACATCTCCTGTATATCACTATAGAAACATGTTCTTTCGTCATTGTCTTCGCCTTTTCCATCGCTTTACCAATATGGTATTTACGTGTGTTCATTCGACGTCATTCCGGTTCCCAGCGATGGAAACAGCTTTGGACATAAGACTTTATATTTCAGCTATTTTTGGTCTGTGATGGATTTCAGATAAAATTGTCTAATGTGCTACCTCACGTTGGCTCTTTTAGCAGGATATATTTTAATGGCGGCAATTAGGAGGTGGCAAATGGATGTAAAAAGAGAAAGATTTGTTCTACGTACAGAAAAATTAGGTTCCTCCCATGAAAAATTGAAATAAATGAAATGAAAAGAAACTACATCATCTATTACCTTTTCTGCTTGTCTATTATCCATGTCAAAGTATTCTTGGTAGTCTGGAATTTAAGTTGGTGGTTGGTTGCGTTCGCCCTATGACTAAAGTATTCTAGAGTTTCGTAGTAGACTAGAATATTCCTCTTCATCATCCACCCTTATAAGGATGTAGTGGACGTATCTGCGTTGTGTTGTGGTTTGCAGTATAACTGTTATATTTGCGGCTTTCGACCCAACACATCCGATTTCAGCACGACATTTTTTATTACCGGGTTGTCTTCCCTCTTCGATCACTGCGCGCTTGGCCAGACTAGACAGGTTAGTCTGTTACTGGAGGCACCGCGGAGAGGTGGAGCAGGGTATGGATGGTTTTGGTTCACCGATCCTGGCGCAAGCCATCTGCTGTGGGTCGCTGACAACTTCCAGCTCTGGTGCTGGTAGGCGTGCCTTCGCCTCCGAATTTAAGTTTATTGTATTTTACATATCTATATAACTTCTGGGAATACTTCCAGTACCCATTCACATATTTTGGCTAAAATTCTTTATTTCCAAGTCATCTATTTTGCCTTTAATTAATCTCTTTATTTCAAAGTCATCTATTTTGGCATTAATTAATCTCCTTATTTCCAAGTCATGTATTTTGGCTATAATTAAGCTCCTTATTACCAAGTTTTCTATTTTGACTTTAATCAATCTTATTTTCAAATCATATTTTTGACTTTAATTAATCTCCTTATTACCAAGTTATCTATTTTGACTTTAATTAGTTTTCTTGATTCCAGGTAGTCTATTATACCACTTTTTATCTTAGCCTTCTAGAGCAGTAAACCCCAAACTAGGCTTTTGGTTACATGTTTACCATAGAAGATCAACATTTAAGAATGGAATAAGACAGTCCTGGAAGACAACGGGTCAATAAAATGATAGACCTAGGCATTTTTTTTTTTTGCGTGTTATCTCGACGCTAAAAAGTTAAAAGCAGCTTTCAAAAAAATGAGGGAGATACTATGCAATCCATTTTTGACAATAGAAACAAGAAAAAGAGTTCTTAAATGTTATGTAAAGCCAGTCTTAACATATGGATGTGAATCATGGACAATAGGACAACAGACAAGAAAATCACTGGAGTCTGTATAAATGTAGTTTTACAGAAAAATGTTGAGAATACCATGGACAACTAAGAGGAGTAATGAAAACGTTTTGAAAGAGGCCAAAGGAAAAAGAGAGCTAATATCCAATATTAGTAAGAAACAATCATCATTTTTTGACCATGTAATGAGAAGAGAACAACTGGAATATATTGTAACAACTGGGAAAATTGAGGGACGAAGAGATAGAGGGAAGCAAAGAGAAAAAAATACCAGACAGATTAAGAGAATGGCTTGGCTGGACGTCAGCAACAGAAATGATAAATAACTGTCGATATCGTAAGTTGTGGAGAGACATAATCACCTACGCCAGCAGGCCCGGTGCTTGATGATGATGATCTCGACGCTGCAAGGAAATAAAGTAATAATAAATGGTACGAGAACATTGACCCAAGGACTGATTATAAAAATATGCATCGATGGAGTATTTGAATGATTAAGGGACATAACAACAGGAGAAGACAAGAGAAGGCAAAAGACCGAACACTATTATCTCCCCTCGAAACTGAAAAGCAAATGAGGAAAGTAGACGAAGAAGAAAACAAAAGTGCATGAATGTAAAGCAGGGACTGGCACAGACCAGATCATTTAGTGGTAAGCGAAGACCAGAAACAACTTATAGAATGTCTAAAAGAGATACATCTAGATGACATGGACATACGACTAATATGTAATCTATACTGGGAGCAAACAGCAATAATAAAATATAACAAAGAGAACTCTACACCCATTGATATAAAAAGAGGAGTAAGACAGGGATGCATCCTATCACCAAGCTTATTCACTCTATACACTGAGCAAATCTTTAAAAACATCCTAGAGATGCCAGGCTTACAAATTAATGGAAAGATAATCAATAACCTAAGATATGCGGATGATACTGTACTACTAGCAGAAAATCCTAAAGATCTACAACAATAACTTAATGAAATAAACATGACAAGTAAAAAATATGGACTAAATATGAATATCAAAAAGACTAAAACTATGATCATAAACAAAGAAAATGCTCAAAACCCACAAGTGGATATCAAAATAGAAGGAATAGACCTGGAGACAGTTCACAACTACAACTACCTTGGACATACTATAACCAGTGATGGAAAATGTACAACTGAAATAAACAAAAGAATAGGAATGGCAAAAAGTAATTTTAATGTCATGAAGAACATACTAACATCAAAACAAATAACACCAGGGTTAAAACTAAGAATAGCAAAATGTTTCATCTTCTCAATATTCCTATATGGTGCAGAAACATGGACATTAGACAAGAAAACAGAACAGAGAATTGAAGCCTTTGAAATGTGGATATATAGAAGAATAGATAGAATTGAATGGAAGAAAAAGGAAACAAACGATGAAGTCTTAAAACAACTAAAAATGAAAAGAGAACTACTAAGCACAATTCAAACAAGACAAATGCGATTTTTGGGCCATGTTAAAATACACAACAGCCTACTAAAAGTAATATTGGAGGGGAAAATACAAGGTAAAAGAGGCAGAGGCAGACCAAGACTAACATGGACGAGTAACATCAAAAGATGGACAAATCAGCCTATGACAACCTGCACCATCAAAGCAAGAAGCAGAGCAGAATGGCGCTCCATGGTAGCCAACCTTCGTTGCGGAGACGGCACTCGATGATGATGAAGACCACTGCCATCTTTTTATTTCTTTCTTTTTTACCTTCTTTCTTTCTATTTTTCTTTCTTTCTTTTTCTTGCTTTCTTTCTTTTTCTTTCTTTGTTTATTTTCACTATCTTTCTTTTATTTCTATCTCTATGTTTATTTCTTTGTTCATTATATTTTTTTTTCTTTTTTTTTCTTTATTTCTTTCCTCGTTTGCCTTTTAATAAGCTGACCAGAAGTCCCAATTTTTTACTGTTTTTTTCATCCTTTGTCCTGGATTTGTTACTGTCTCGAATTTGTCCCGATTTTGGATGATTTTTTTAGCTTTTGTCCCGGATTTGTTAAAATACCTTCAGCATTCCAGTGCATTATTTTGAGTGGTCCTAGTTTGGATTGGCCTGTAGCTCTATTCTCTCGCCCCCTGACTCCACAGAGCGGTTGAGAAGGACATCCAGTAATTGTGGTTGGGCCTTTCGAGGCTGAAGGCCCGGCAATGCACCTGCCTGAGTGTCCATCACAGGGCGAGTGCCATATCGATTCGCTGTTATAGACATACTTCCCATTGGCATGAGTGCGTGGCTTCCTGATTGTTGTAGTGCGCCTTTTGGCTGGTTGCCTCCGACTTCAGCACTTAAACTTGCTAATGCAGACTGTGCTCTTGCTCGGGTGTAGGAAGGCCTGGCCAGTCTTTGTTTTCAGTCCCTGGTGACTGTTTCGCTCCATTCCCACGACAAGGAGCTGGCCTTGATGGAGCAAGAGGTTCATCCGGACAACAGGAAGGACAGCTGAAGGTGACGTTCACACGGTCTTTGAGCTCCTTCTACCCAGCGACTCGTGACGTTCACACGGTCTTTGAGCTCCTTCTACCCTGCGACTCGTGACGTTCACACGGTCTTTGAGCTCCTTCTACCCTGCGACTCGTGTTTAGCCAGCGCCGGCAACTGGCAGTCTCACCTCAACTGCTACATCACAATCACCGTGTTCTTATTCTTCTGCCAACGTCCAAGTAACCCACCATGGGCGAACCAGCCTTCAGTGTTATTTTGTCCGCTGTACAGGTTGCAGATAACAATGACAGATTTTGTAGAAGATCACTAGTTCAAAATTCTACGTTGAAGGCCTGAATGGTTGCGAGGCCTGCTCCCTGTAGAGTGGCTTCCGTAATTCATGCGGCCTGCCACTGGAGAAACAACAACTTTAATGTACTATAGCTCGTTTCAAATCACGTGCCCAACTTCAAAACGCTATTGCTCAATAACCGTTTTTTAAAAACTGTTGAAATTTTCCAAATGTTATTAGAATGCAAAAGACCCTTTAAATGTATATTTAACAAATATCTTGCAGCTGCAGTTTTCTTAAAGCGGCGAATTTCTTTGATGTTTTCCAAAATTGTATATTGTGAACCCCTAAATAATAGAAATTACCGTAGTTGCTGGTCTATGATTAATTTTCACTAGGTAAAGGCGTGGCCGTAATTGGGAAATAACTGAATAAGGAAAAACACCAGGAGAATTATTGTCTTCTCAGTTCGAGGACGCACGATAATATCAAGGTATACCTATATGTCCAATTTTCATAGTTGTGTGGTCCTGAAAAGGACCGTTTGTTGAACTAATTTAAGGTAATATAGGGGCCAACATTGTGGGGGCTATATACTTTCATTCTGAATCAGACGAGTCTAAAAGATTAATAACTGTTTGGGGTTGAACATTCCACAAACCATTTTTCCAATATTCCTCTTCCTGTTTTAAGACGTGGTCTTCACATTTAGCCCAATAATCTTTGTCTATATTTAATAAAGCGAGATTAGCAAGAGTCTTTACATCGCATATTTTGAATGTTGTATTTTCATCTGCCACTTGTCCTTTTAATTTTGCCCAAATTAGTTCTATTGGATTTAAATGAGCATGGTAAGGTGGCAGCCTCAAACTTATATGACCGTGCTCTTGGATAATCTTATCTATTTGAAAAATCTTCGTCCTTTGTTTTTGCTTTACTAGAGATAGTAATTCAGGTTTTAAGCACATGTTATTAAATTGTATGTGCTCCTTTGTGAGCCATATCTTAATAGCATCTTTTGTACTGGATGACGTCGGGACTTTATCTTCAAGTGCAACAATGTTGTGGTACGCTGCATTGTCAATTATTAGGCAAGATGGTCGATCTAGTGATGGGAGAACAGAATTTTTAATCCAATGTCTAAATATGTGACCATTCATCTCAGAGTGATAATCCCGATTGTCTATGGATTTTGAAAGAAAAATGAGCTCTGCATTCTGTATTAGTCCATGTTGTCGACTACCTGCATGAGCAATTATCAAGCGCTGTCCTTTGCTGCTAGGTATTAATCTCTTAATCTTTCCATCTGATGACTGCCATTCCCTTTGGTTAGTGTGGTGAGCATTGATCCATGTTTCATCCAAGTACACAATATCATAACCTTGCTTGCGCACCTCTTTTACTTCACGTAAGTACTTGCTTCTCATGACTACTATATGTGGCTTCTCACAGATGATGTTTCGTCCATTGGAATACTTTCTGAATGTAAAGCCTGCAGCTCTCACATTCCTCCATAATGTAGACTTTGATATTTCAATACTGTTGTTCTTTTTCAGCGAAACTTTTAATTTCCTTATTGTAACAGTTTCATTCATACCCAACATTTTGCGAATTTCACTTCTAATAAGTTCACTGTCGAAATTATCCAACATTTTTGCTCTTCCTTGTGATTTTGTATATTTTGAACATTGACGGTCACGTGCTTGAATCCAGCGATTAAATGACCGTTTAGATAAATCCAAAATGTTTCTTGTCCTATTCTCAGGGTTTTCTAAAGAATGAAATAATCTTCCTCGTTTAGCCTCTTTGCAAAAATAGTCATACATTTTTATTGCGATGTTTCGTAAACTGCTGAATTTCATTTTAAGACTCATGATAAATGTTATCGTTCCACGTCTTCACCTATGAATGAACGGAAATGGAACACACAATTTGTCGTGTTTTTTTTACAAGTGTCTAATTGTGTCAAAAAACCACGTGAAAGCGTGCAAACGCGTCAATTTTATCGTGTATGGATTTTTACTCGCTATTTTTATCTTAAAATACTGTAAACATTAAGTTTTGACTACATCAATGGGTCGTTATAAATTTATATAAATCAAATAAGCAACAATAATAACCAAATGTTTTTTTTAATGAAATTAATTCCCTGTTGGGTTCTAATCATTATAACTTTACATGCAAATTTTGAACAACTTACAACAAGCGGTTAAAAAGCTATCGATTTTAGTAATTGGGCACGAGTTATGAAACAAGCTATATCAGCGCGGACTATCAAGAAAGCAATACAATCCTAGTGACGTCATTTGTGACGCACTAAAAATCCTGGACCCACCTTATTTCTGTTTTATGTCGGGAAAACCTGCAGTTCCCAGAATCGTTGAACTCCAGCAATCTGGGACACAGATGGGTCTGTTACTGGTCACGTACGGAGGTCGTAGGCTTTCACGGTTCATGTTGGTGGTGCAACTGTGAAGGAAGATGTGATGCTTTCATGGCTCATGTTGGATGCAGCACTATGTTCCACATTGGAGCTGTAAGGTACAAGAAGATTATTTGAACATTATTTATGCCATCATATGCCAACGACGCAACATGACTTATTTTGGCGAGTCCGTGAGACTTTACCAGGGCAGCGTTGGATTGAAATGGCTTCCCAATTCAAAAAACAGGCATGTGCCAATTTCACATATTCTGAAGCTGGCAGAGTTCTTTTTGTGTCTACCGGGAACAAATGCTGCAACGGAAAGATTGTTTTCACTGATGAACAACTTGTGGACAAATGATATAACACATCTAAATGTGGACACTTTGGAGGCCATGTTGATCACCAAATCAACAACTAAGAGCAAATATGTGTTGAATTTTGTAAGATGCTCCAAACTAAGAAAGATCTTTTTAAAAAAATCCACTCATCAGAAAAGTACAGCAACTCTTTTTCACCTTTCATTTAAGTATCACTGATGTTTTTGTTTATCTCCTGATAACGTTTTGTAAACCTATATTGTTATGTGTTTTAATTAATTTTAAACTATTTAAAAATTTTAAAATATATGTATTATTCACTTGAAAAAGACGGAAGAAATTTCATTTTATTGATGTAAAATGTATGTCAAATTAATACGTCCCAGATTAGGGTTTCAATAATATTGTCACCTTACTTTTAAGCGTCCAGACGAGATATGATTCTCGGTTTCTTGCAACCATTTATAGCATTAATTAATAGTAAAACTATATAGATGACTGTGCGAGAGAACATTTACAAATGACAAGGAATGACATAAACATTAACATCTAAAGAAAATACAAATGACATAATTGAGAGCAGGGACAAAATGCGGAGCAATTTGTATTTTCTATTATAATGTTGTATGCAATTTGCAACAAAAGATGCACTACAGAAATGAGAAATGAAAATTGAGAAAGATAGTTTATCACAGCTATAGAGAGTCACTTCTGGCCTAAGGAAGCGAATCATGGACTGTAGCCAAACAAATGAACGACGATTAGAGGCCACAGGGGTAGGATTTCTCAGAAGAATTTTAAGTTTCCTGGACAACTAAAATGACCAACGAGGACATTCTCAAAGAGGCAAACACAAAAGGGAGTCCCTAAAAACTTGAGAAAGAAGCAATCTACATTTTTGTTCACATCATGAGAAGATGAAATTGTAAATATTTGGTTGCAACTAGCAAAAAAACAGGAAAAGAGAGATCGCGAACGACAAATAAAGAAGATACTAGATAGTTTGGTGTCGTGGTATTGAAAACAGTCGACAACAGAATATATACGATGCACTGTGGATAGAAAATTGTGAAACGAAATGATCGCCTACATTAGCCGGTATGGCACATGGTGATGATGGTCTTAACGTAGAGGAAGGCTTTATTCCCTAACTTTGTTATTGTGGACGAATGGCAACGAAGATCTCATTAAATATAATATGTTATGAATGCGTCACTGAAGCGTCGGACGTGATTGATTGCTTGACGTTGAGAAGATTAGTAATGATTAATGAATTAATTGCAATGTAATCTTCATGTAATCTGGGATTTATTTGTGTTTTTTCAGTTATATAAGAGAGCGCTAGCTGTATAGTGGTAGCGCTTTGGCTCGATAGTGGGGTATCGTTGGTTCGAGCATAATTGTCAACTGAGAAAGATAGTAAAGTAGTGAAAAGAGGCTGACTGAATTGTGGGAGGTAGCTTCGACGTGGAATAGCACTGGCTCCCTCACCTGCACAAGGTGTGATCTATTAAGGAAATAGGTAATACTTCAATTTCCTACGCGTAGGGACACTAAACATTACACCCGCCTTACATTTTACATTGTGAGTCCTAAATTGATTTATTGGGTTATCTGTGGGTTATCATTATTAGACTTCAAACATGCCCATAGATGCACAGATCCCCTCCTCTGCATGTCTCGCAGCGTCCAGCGACTGATGACTCCATTTCAGTGTTGGTTGCTAAGTGCCCTTATAAGTAAAAAGTAAAGTATCCCCGTCACGCTAAGTGGCTTATAAGGACTATGGTATTAGTGACCATACATTTTATAGACCTTCAGTACATGATTTTTGGGGTACTGTGGCCAGTATTACGCCCGTGCCGATTTACTTTCCCAGAAAAAAATCCGGTACCCTTTAAGGGTGGTTGAACCGGAAGCCGTCGGTTGGGATCGAACTCTACCTCTTGTCCTTTGTAGTCCAATTCACTAACCACTGAGTTATCGCAGCTCCCAATTTCCCTTATGCGTCCACTAAAGCTATAGTTTCTGGATGTACACATCTTTACTATCATCTCCTTCATCCGAAGGAGAGACATGAACTCATGGGTGTTGAAATCCTATACCTTTTCTGCATCTCAGAGGGTTAATGACGTCAGCCAGATCCATTTGTTGACCATCTTCGATAAGAGCACAGCTAGCCAACCTGTCCCCTCTACAATTGTCCTGTACTCCCGCATGTCCAGTGACGTAGGAAAAGATGACTGCGCATCGCTGACTACCGCAACAGAGAAAAAAACTGTCCAAAAACAAAGGCTCACACTGCCTGTGTAGAGATTCCGTCTCCACTTTTCTCATCATAAAAAAAGTAAAGTACCCCCGTCACGCCAAGTGGCGTAAAGGGAATATGGTGTTAGCGACCATAAATTTTACAGACCTTCGGCACATGATTTTTAGGCTTATTGTGGTCAGTATTACGCCCGTAGCCGCGATAGCTCAGTGGTTAGTGAACTGGACTACAAAGGACAAGGGGTAGAGTTCGATCCCAACCGACAGCTTCCGGGTTCACCCAGCCTTAAATGGGTACCGGATTTTATTTCTGGGAAAGTAAATCAGCACGGGCGTAATACCGACCATATTACCCCAAAAATCATGTGCTGAAGGTCTGTAAAATATAGGGTCACTAACACCATATTTCCCTATACGCCACTTGGCGTGACGGGGGTACTTTACTTTACTTTACTTATTACGCCCGTGCCGCTTTACTTTCCCAGAAAAAAATCCGATATCCATTAAAGGCTGGGTGAACTGGATGCCGTCGGTTGGGATCGAACCCTACCTCTAGTCCTTTGTAGCCCAGTTCGCTAACCACTGAGCTATCGCGACTTTCTTTTCTCAACATGCTCATTGAATAATTTAGTACACATCCGTGGGTGTAGTTATGTGATTTCAATCAGATGAATGCCCTGGTCACAGTTACTATCCTCACCTTCTTCATCCTGCTACTAGTGGTAATTCCAAATATAAATATCTATTCACTATCTCTTCATCTGGGAAGCCGCGATAGCTTAGTATTTAGTGAACTGGACCACAAAGGACAATGGGTAGGGTTCGATCCCATACGACGGCATCCGGTTAACCCAGCCTTTAATGGGTACAAAGATTTTTTTTTTCTGGAAAAGTAAAGCGGCACGGGCGTAATACTAACCACAATACCTCAAAAAACATGTGCTGAGGTATGTAAATTTATGGTCACTAACACCATATTCCCTATACGCCACATGGCGTGACGGGGTTACTTTACTTTTTTTTTTACCTGTTCATCTGATTCTTACTGTCTTTCTCAATTGCAGGTTTGGACAGTTTTTTTTTTTTTTTTTTTCAGGTGACCTACAGAACTGTTAATACTGTTGTCTGTCATTAGAATTTGTGTCCATTTTATCATTTGTATTTTTCTAGCATGATAAAACACACAATCTTCATTTATTATACTAACAAAGTGAGTAAAAGAAGCTTTATAATTAAAATATACTAACTTGTATGGCAAAGATTGAATATGACATACCCAGAAACTCTGATTTGCTGCCTATCTTCGAAGTTTTATTACGACCGTTAACTACAAAAATAGCATCCACACATCAATATTGACAATTAGCTGAAGATGAAAGTTGTGCGTGTCACAATTAATAAACCTCTTCCATCAAATATAACTTTTTTTTAATAAATGGAATGTTCTAGACTCAGAAACATCTTCTTACTTAAATGGAATGTTCTAGACTCAGAAACATCTTCTTACATAAATGGAATGTACTAGACTCAGAAACATCTTCTTACATAAATGGAATGTACCAGACTCAGGACATCTTCTTACATAAATGGAATGTACTAGACTCAGGACATCTTCTTACATAAATGGAATGTACTAGACTCGGAAACATCTTCTTACATAAATGGAATGTACTAGACTCAGAAACATCTTCTTACATAAATGGAATGTACTAGACTCAAGACTTCTTCTTACATAAATGGAATGTACTAGACTCAAGACATCTTCTTACATAAATGGAATGTACCAGACTCAAGACATCTTCTTACATAAATGGAATGTACCAGACTCAGGACATCTTCTTACATAAATGGAATGTACCAGACTCAAGACATCTTCTTACATAAATGGAATGTACTAGACTCAGGACATCTTCTTACATAAATGGAATGTACCAGACTCAGGACATCTTCTTACATAAATGGAATGTACTAGACTCAGGACATCTTCTTACATAAATGGAATGTACTAGACTCAGGACATCTTCCTTCATAAATTCTGCAATAATTATATGATAAGAACTAAAATGATAGTTGGAAATAAAAACAAACAGCCGTGAGCAACAACTATTCTTATTTCCAACAATTCGTTTCTATGAGATTCACAATCTTGTCCAATTCCTGTACTCTATCTAGGAGGGGAGAGAACGTAGGCTGCAGAATAAATGCCTGGACACACAAAAAAGTTGCCAGTCGGTGTTAGGGCAGGCATTATTTGTTTGTTTTTTTATTTCATTCCAGGCAAGGACAAAAGAAAACTTGTTGAGTCTACTGTTATTAGCAGCCACGTTCATCTTATATGAAGTCCAAAGAAATTAGGTTAAATACTAAAATAACAATTTTCAACTCAAATGTTGTCAGTCCTATTATATGGCTGTGAAACATGGAGAACAACAAAATTGGTAATCGTGAAGACACAGTCTTTCATTAATGGAAGCTTACGCAGAATAAAAGGATGGAAATGGCAGGACAAAATCACTAATATAAAATTATGGAAATGTACCAGTCAAATACCAGTGGATAAAGAGATACAGCGAAGACGATGGCGATGGATAGGACACACACTACGGAAGCCAACTGAGAGTATTACACGACAGGCCCTTTTTTGGAATCCCTAGGGGAAAAGACAAAGAGGAAGACCAAGAAATTCTTGGAGAAAACAGACAGAAGCAGAGATGAAGATGATGGGGACGACATGGAATGATCTCAAAAGAATGGCAAGAAACAGAACGACTTGGAAAGTGTTTGTTGAAGACCTATGCTCCACTGGGAGCTGAAAGATAGAAGAAGATGAAAGAAAAAAGAAAACTTGTTGACTCTACTGTTATTAGCAGCCAAAGTTTATCTTATGTGGAAAACGACCACGAGCGACCATCCGTTCTCTGATATTTAGGTCTACAATTTGTGAGAATTAAGGCGTCATGGTGTCTGTAATTGATAATAGCTTGAAAACCGCTGTTGTGGAGAAAAAAAAAATATGACATTCAACATTCAAGACAGGTTTGTATAATGTCCAAGGTCATTGAATTTATTTATTTGTAATCTCCTGTGAAAAGTTGTACTTTCAGTAATTCTATAATTTTGAGAACAGACAAGAATCGAGTTACTGTAGGATGACCTTTATTTTCAATTATGATTTTTAGAGGTGACATTTAATATTTACTCTGGTATTGTCATCAATAATTCTCTTGTAATTGGAGGTGTACTTTAAAATGTAGACATCATCATGTGCCATACCGGTTGGCGTAGGCGATCATGTCATTGAACAATCTTCTATCCACAGTGCATCGTATCAGTTCTGTTGTTGATTGTTTTCCATGCCATGACACCAAGCTTTCTAGTATTTTCTTTCTTTGTCGTCCCCAGTCTTTCATTCTATGTATTTTGCCAGTTGTAATCAAGTATTCCAACTTTCCAAATCTCATGATGTGTCTGAAAAATGTTTATCGTTTCTTACTGATTTTTTTAGGGGCTACATTTTTTTTTTGTGTTGGCCTCTTTGAGAACTTCCTCATTGGTATTTTTAGCTGTCCAGGGAAGTTTTAACATTCTTCTGAGAAATTCCATCTATTTGACCTCTAATCGTCTTTTTATTTGTTTGTCTATTGTCCATGAGTCGCTTCCATAAGTCAGAATTTGTTCTGTATAGATCCGATGAACTCTCTTTCTCACTTCTACTGACATAGACTTACAAACGACGTTTATTTTCATTTGCTATTTTGACCTCAGCTATTCTGTTTTTTTTTTTATTTCACCACTGGTGCATCTTCCATTTGATGTTATTTTTATGCCCAAGCAGTAAAATGTAGCACTGAACAAATAAAACAATAATAGAAGTCAACATTAGCGGCGAGGTGAAGAGAGGAGTAGAATAGAGGGCGCGAACCAGACAGACTGACACTATACATGAGATTTGCACTAAATCATAATAAGACGTGGGCGGCACAGCAGCGTTACAGTTAATGAACTGGACTACTAAGACTAGGAGATAGAATTTGACAGTTATCGACCGTTCCTACGTTCAGCCAGCATGGATACGTGATTTTTCTGAGACAATATGGCGGCCTTGTGTAATACCGACGACATCAGTCATAAAATGCGCATTTGAATATAAAAAAAAAAAAAAAATAGGAAGCACTCGATCACAAATATAACCTTTACATCTTCATTTAAATCATGGAGAGAACCCTTTGCTTTTGCACACGCCACAGTCATAACAAATTTTACATGCCTGTTTTTTTTTTTCTTTCTACAAAATAAATATTTGTATTTAATCTTTCTATTTGGCACAGGCGTAATAACGGCCACATTACCCCTAAAATCATGTACCGAAGGACTGTACAATTTATGGTCACTAACACCATATTCCCTATACGTCATCTTGGTGTGACGGGGGGGGGGGGGGACTTTAATTTTTTTTTTAATCTTTCTATTTGTTTCTTTGTTTTTCTTGCTGAATCACTGTCGGTCTTGACAAGCATGAAACTAAGTGCGCTACGCGAACGCTTTGGTGACAAGATTCGCGAGTGTTAAACTGCTTGTATTATTTATAAACGTCACAAAGGGAGATAAATGCTACATCCGTCTTTTCAACGAGTTGAGTGTGTAGGGTCAATGCAAAGAAATGAATAAAACATGCGAATCTGCATGTAAACCTAATTGTAAGAAGAAGTGGAAAAAATATGTAGAAAAAACATAGAAAAAACAACGGAATGGTTAAAGCTTTACGTAATAAGTAAGAAAAACAACTCATAACAAATTAGACCGACGTTTCGGCTCAATAGTCCTTCAGCAGGAACAAGCATACAACACACACACAGATATGTATTTAAAATAAAAATAAATAATTTTTTTAAATAATAATTTCGAACTAGTATGAGAAATAAAAAACAATACAAATAAAAGTATCCCTGTACACTGCGCTGTGGCCAGAAGAAAATGAACGTTAGTGCGCGCGGGGAACGTGTGTGTGCACAGCTGAGTGTGTAACGAGCGCTTTACATAGTTTATAATATTTGTGCTTTGGCGGACTGAAGCTAGTGACTAGTGAGCACAATCACTGTTCTATCATCATTCGACCTGTCTATTGTTCTTTGTTTTGTTTTTCTTTTGTTCATTATTTGTGATTTTTTCTTCCGACTGTTGTAAACATACCTCTTCCCCCTGAAATGATTCGCTGATCTATCACCTCGGAAGTTTCCCAATATAATAATATTCATTTATTATTATTTGTCTCCAGTATAAACTACTGGAAACTTCATACTGTTTCGTTCTATAACTGTGTATCTCCAACGCAAGTATTCAGCTCTACCCTATCCGGGAGATACTTGTCTTAATAGGAAAATACAAATATACAATTTATTCTCTAGTTGTGTTCATAGCCCTATGATATAGACATGAGTACATACGCGTGATAGACATCGCTAATGATAGCTACATTTTAGCTAGCTGAGTTGGTCATGTGCTCTAGCGTTTGTTTCTCACGACAAGTCGCTGTACCGAGGAGTGTCGGTTCGATCACACTTCGAGTTGTCTATTGTTGTTGATTTTTCTCTGTTATTGATTATTTGTGATGTTTTTTCCGAGTGCTGTAAACATACCTCGTCCCCTGAAATGATTCACTAAAGACAATTAGTCGCACGACGTAACATAAAACATCAAATGACAAGAGCTGAGGCTTGAAAACTAGGACTTTATATTCTCTATATCCAAAGATATATATCACGAAGTTAGTAAGAAGGAAATGTGCTATGAACAACGACCACGAGTGATTCCGTTCAACTCGAGGGCCTTATTACTATCTATTGACCTTTCGAGCCGTAACCGGCCCAAGGGCGTAGACCAAGATACACCTTCTCCTATATGAATTTTTGTTCTAGCAGTTTTCTTTTAAAGATATTTTATCAAATCTCGCCATCTGTCTCTGTTCTGTGCAAGCAGTTCTATCTCATTGAGGGAGCCGATTCCTGCTGCTCTTGCTTCTCTCATCAATGTTCTTCTCAGTGTCTCCCTGGGTCTTCCTCTTTTTCTTTTACCTGTTGTTTCCCATATGAGGGCTTGCTTTGCTATTCGATTATTATCTCTTCTCATCACATGTCCAACGTATGACCATCGTCTTTTCTTTATTACTGAAGATATTAGTGGTTGATTGGCGATTTCTCTAATTTCCTCGTTTGTTTTGAATTCGTTCCATTCTATACCAAGTATTTTTCTTAGACATTTATTTTCGAATGCGTTCAACTTTGTTTCTATATTTCTTGTTGTTTTCCAGCTTTCACACGCATACGTAAGGGTTGATAGTACATTTGATTTGAATAGCCTAAGTTTTGTGTTTGTGCTAATGAGTTTTGATTTCCACAACTTTTCAAGGCTTCTGAAAGACATTGCTGCTTTAGCCAGTCTGATTCTAATTTCTTTGCTCGTATCCCCTTCTCGATCAATGTGACTTCCAAGATAGATGAAGTGATCGATCTCTTCTACTGGTTTGTTTTCCATGTATATTTTGTCACTTGTTGGAATTAAACTTTTCATGACTTTAGTCTTTTCATGATTGACCTCAAGCCCAATTTTGCTGGCTATTGATGATAGTTCATTTGTGTTTTCCTGCATCGTTTTTATCTGATTGCTGATGAGAACTATGTCATCAGCAAAGTCCAGGTCCTCCAAATGGTCTCCTTGTATCCATTCGATGCCTTTATTACCAGTGCAGCATTTCTTCATTATGAAGTCCATAACAATTCCAAATAACAAGGGCGATAAAATACATCCTTGTTTAACCCCAGTTTCTATTGGGAAACATTCGCTCAGTCCTTCCTCTGTTCGAACTGCACATGTGTAACCATCATACATGTCTTTGATAATATTTATGATTTTTGATGGTAAGCCATATTGCTTCAGAATTTTCCACAATTATTACTAATGATAACCTTATTACTAATATACTATAAATATGGGATTTCTCAGAAGAATGTTGAAAGCTCAATGGACAGCTAAAAAAGACCAATGAGAAAATTCTCAAAGAGGCCAACACAAAAAGGGAGTTCCTAAAAAACATCAGAAAGAAACAATCAACATTTTTCGGGCACATCATGAAAAGAAGAATGTTGGAATACTTGGTTACAACTGGAAAAATACATGGAAAAGGAGATCGCGGACAACAAAGAGAGAAAATACTGGATAGCTTGTTGTCGTGGCATGGAAAACAGTCAACAACAGAACTGATACGATGCACGGTAGATAGAAGATTGTGGAAGGTCATGATCACCGAAGCCAACCGGTATGGTACATGATGATGGTGATGAATATGGCCCGCGATTTGAAGATTGAACGGAATCACCCAAACCTTGTGACGTTTTCTTTTTAACCGGTTGCATGCAAAATGACGTAAACTGTCCGTAGCTGGTATAGCTAATGACGTCATAAACTTTTAAAGAGTTCTGGGATTTCCTTCTCAGTCCGCGGACCTTAGTAAGATGATAAGAGAATATGACAACGACTATACAGCAATGCATTCGTTAATAAGTTTATAAAATACACAATGATACTAATGACAATTTTCTAGTTTCAAAATCCTCTATAATATTCTATAACATGTCCCTTGTGTACAGTGTATGCCTGCATGGATATCGATTTCAAGTGTGAATCCTACGAAAAAAAAAGCTGCCCGATTTTTCAGGCGAGATCAACTAAATTCCATTATCTATCGTCTGGCTGTGAGAGCTCGGTAGTTCAAGCTAAAGAATCCTCTGAACCAAATTAATAATGGTTACTTTATGCCCCACAAATTGTGCACACCTCAGCGTGCACTATATACATTCTCTATGATTTAATGGATTTGATAATGACTGCGAAAACAAAATGAGAACAGATAAGTGCTGTGATGTGCAGTGTCTTGCCGCAGGCGGTGGTGATTACAGGAGACACGTTTCGTTATTTTACTGCAAATTTCTTGTCAAAACCGGTGAGAACATCGAGATTTATGACGAGGGAGAAAAGGAAACAAATCAAATTACGTCTTTTGGTGTTTCGGCCTTCTCCCGACATCTAGAATTACGTTAAGTTGGCGTAGATGCGTTGTGTTGTAATTTTAGGCTCCACAGTGATGCATGCGTCTTTCGACTCAATATCCGAATTCAGCAGGACATTATTGAAGACCGGGTTGCCTCTCCTCTTAGCTCCGTACTTGCTCGATAAGAATGGTTCGTCTGTTTCCGGGAGAACCACTGTGGTGTGGAGAGGAGGGGTGGAAAAGGGTTTTAATCATCTCTGTTGTTCGCCGACAGTGGCGGAAACAGTCAACTCTGGTTTGCTGACCTCTCTCAGCTTAACTGCTGGTGGATGACTTGGTTTATAGACATAGAAAATAATTATGGATAAAAAACAACCAAAAAGAAGACATAGCCGCAAGCCACTACATAGCGACAACAAAATATAAAGATATAGGTAAAGTACGAGACTTGATTCGGCGGATTAACACGCGAGTTTTCGCCCATAAGTGCTCGAGGCCTATCCAGAAGTGATCGGAAACTTGCGGATAATGTCGCTTCGAGCATCGAATCTCACAATGCGAGGCGGCATTCCTCACCTTCCCAGAGTACTACCCTGGTACCCATTTCTGCCAGCGGCTAGGTCGACCACGGGGATATTTTTTTTTTCTAACAACGAGTAGAATTCACACTGCTTCCAGCGGGAATCGAACACGGGTTGTCCGGACGTCGACATCCCAGTCGGGTGGTTTTCCCAACTAGGCTACCAAACTCAAAACCTCCTCCCCCAACCCCAATAAAATTTTAAAAATATGTGCACCAAAAAGTCATTATCATCATCAAGTACCGAGCCTGCTGGCGTAGGTGATCATGTCTCTCCACAATTTTTTATCTCGACAGTTATTTATCATTTCCGTTGTTGACTCTCCACCAAGCCATTTCCCAGGCTGCCTGGTATTTTTCTCTTCGCTTTCCTCTACCTCTCCATCCCTCAACCTTCCAGCCGCTATAATACACACCAGATGTTCTTTTCTCAATACATGGCCAAAAAATGATGTTTGATTATCATACCCAAACGGAAGAAGAAGGGCAGTAAGCGTGACTATACCCAATGCAGAGAAATATCAAAGAACAAGCCGCCAAAATAGTTTCTAAAATACTAGAGAAAAGGACAAAGACCCTGCAGCCACGGTGCGACTCTCGAACTTTCGTGCTTGTCAGTAGAGATGTTGGGAGCCGCGACGGCTCAGTGGTTAGTGAACTGGACTACAAAGGACAAGAGGTAGGGTTCGATCCCAACCGACGTCCTCCGGTTCACCCAGCCTTTAATGAGTACAGGATTTTTTTTCTGGGAAAGTAAAGCGGCACAGGCGTAATACAGACCACAGTAGCCCAAAATTATGTGTCGAGGGTCTGTAAAATTTATGGTCACTAACACCATATTCCCCATACGCCACTTGGGGTAACTTTACTTATGTAAATGTCTAATGTCAGGAGAGCTATTAGAAGAACGAGGGAAGGACTTTTACTTCAGTTTATTGTTTCACACTGCGGGTTTCTGGGTAGGTGAGGAGATCCAAACGCTTAAAGACGTTCACACGTGAACATCACGAAAATGCTCACAAAATCTGTCACTTAAGCGTCGTCCAGACTGTCTAACTGTTACCATCGGGTGAAATAAAGGTTATGGGAGAAGACGGAGTGTGTCAGTCGCTGCACAGATTTTGGGGAAAAATCAGGCCATACGCGCATATATAAGTACTGACCATGCGACTAGCTCATCGTATGTCATGATATTGATGTTACCCACCATCATGAAACAGGACAAAGAACCAGGTTCGGAACATCACAAGACTTAAACGCCGAAGGAGAAGTCAGCCAAGAAAAGGCCTTCGACTGAGTAGACAGTCAACAGTTGTGGGAAACATTACAGAACTATTGCGACAACGGCCATGTAATGAACTTCACAAGCCCATATTAAAATAGGCGAAGTCAAAGGTAAACAAATGTTGACCAATAAAAGAACTCAAAGACCACCATTTCTGGAGTCAGACACGTTTGTGTACTTTCAATTCTATTATTCATCATGTAAATATAACACATGCTCATCGAATGTTTACATCCAGAAACGAGAGGCTTAGTGGGCGTATAAGAGGACTCATCAACCAACACAAAACTGGAGTCGTCTGTCGCTGGACATGCTGAAGAGGGGATCTGAGCATCTGTGGACGTGTCCAGAGTGCAGTGATGATAGCCCATAAAATAACTTAATAACTCAATACCATATGTGTTTATTAACAGCTTATAAGAACGTAACACTTAATATGAGCTGGCCAGATTGTAATAACAAATGCAGTCAATGAAATACAAAATGTCTTAACAGACTAAATAGTAAAAAAATATCTTTACGACACATATTAGCATTGCTGGTGTATGTCGGGGGCAACGATAGAACCTGAGGGATAAAGGCCGCTTGTCAAGCAGTCGCCACGACGTGTGAGACTCAAGATTTTATTTCACCCCTGATAGAAAAAAAAAAAACCTTTCTGCCTATCGCGGGTTTCGAACACCGTACGTCGGCTTTTAAGCTAGCGGAACAGTGGTTTTAGCCGCACGGCCACGCGTACCTCCTGACTAAATAGTGCCTACAAGAATCATGATAGGAAAGTTAACACAGGAAAGACAAGAGTTCACGATCATGAGCAGAAAGAAGTAAAACAGCAAGTTAAAAATTGAGAACAAAGAGCTGAAGGAAGTAAAACAGCAAGTTAAAATTGAGAACAAAGAGCTGAAGGAAGTAAAACAGCAAGTTAAAAATTGAGAACAAAGAGCTGAAGGAAGTAAAACAGCAAGTTAAAAATTGAGAACAAAGAGCTGAAGGAAGTAAAACAGCAAGTTAAAAATTGAGAACAAAGAGCTGAAAGAAGAAAAACAGCAAGTTAAAAATTGAGAACAAAGAGCTGAAAGAAGTAAAACAGCAAGTTAAAAATTGAGAACAAAGAGCTGAAGGAAGTAAAACAGCAAGTTAAAAATTGAGAACAAAGAGCTGAAGGAAGTAAAACAGCAAGTTAAAAATTGAGAACAAAGAGCTGAAGAAGTAAAACAGCAAGTTAAAAATTGAGAACAAAGAGCTGAAGGAAGTAAAACAGCAAGTTAAAAATTGAGAACAAAGAGCTGAAGGAAGTAAAACAGCAAGTTAAAAATTGAGAACAAAGAGCTGAAAGAAGTAAAACAGCAAGTTAAAAATTGAGAACAAAGAGCTGAAAGAAGTAAAACAGCAAGTTAAAAATTGAGAACAAAGAGCTGAAAGAAGTAAAACAGCAAGTTAAAAATTGAGAACAAAGAGCTGAAGAAGTAAAACAGCAAGTTAAAAATTGAGAACAAAGAGCTGAAAGAAGTAAAACAGCAAGTTAAAAATTGAGAACAAAGAGCTGAAAGAAGTAAAACAGCAAGTTAAAAATTGAGAACAAAGAGCTGAAAGAAGTAAAACAGCAAGTTAAAAATTGAGAACAAAGAGCTGAAAGAAGTAAAACAGCAAGTTAAAAATTGAGAACAAAGAGCTGAAAGAAGTAAAACAGCAAGTTAAAAATTGAGAACAAAGAGCTGAAGGAAGTAAAACAGCAAGTTAAAAATTGAGAACAAAGAGCTGAAAGAAGTAAAACAGCAAGTTAAAAATTGAGAACAAAGAGCTGAAAGAAGTAAAACAGCAAGTTAAAAATTGAGAACAAAGAGCTGAAAGAAGTAAAACAGCAAGTTAAAAATTGAGAACAAAGAGCTGAAAGAAGTAAAACAGCAAGTTAAAAATTGAGAACAAAGAGCTGAAAGAAGTAAAACAGCAAGTTAAAAATTGAGAACAAAGAGCTGAAAGAAGTAAAACAGCAAGTTAAAAATTGAGAACAAAGAGCTGAAAGAAGTAAAACAGCAAGTTAAAAATTGAGAACAAAGAGCTGAAAGAAGTAAAACAGCAAGTTAAAAATTGAGAACAAAGAGCTGAAAGAAGTAAAACAGTAAAAATTGAGAACAAAGAGCTGAAAGAAGTAAAACAGGAGGCTAAAAATTGAGAACAAAGAGCTGAAAGAAGTAAAACAGCAAGTTAAAAATTGAGAACAAAGAGCTGAAAGAAGTAAAACAGCAAGTTAAAAATTGAGAACAAAGAGCTGAAAGAAGTAAAACAGCAAGTTAAAAATTGAGAACAAAGAGCTGAAAGAAGTAAAACAGCAGTTAAAAATTGAGAACAAAGAGCTGAAAGAAGTAAAACAGCTAAAATTGAGAACAAAGAGCTGAAAGAAGTAAAACAGCAGTTAAAAATTGAGAACAAAGAGCTGAAAGAAGTAAAACAGGAGGTTAAAAATTGAGAACAAAGAGCTGAAGGAAGTAAAACAGCTAAAAATTGAGAACAAAGAGCTGAAGGAAGTAAAACAGCAAGTTAAAAATGAGAACAAAGAGCTGAAAGAAGTAAAACAGCTAAAAATTGAGAACAAAGAGCTGAAAGAAGTAAACAGCAAGTTAAAATTGAGAACAAAGAGCTGAAGGAAGTAAAACAGCAAGTTAAAAATTGAGAACAAAGAGCTGAAAGAAGTAAAACAGCAAGTTAAAAATTGAGAACAAAGAGCTGAAAGAAGTAAAACAGCAAGTTAAAAATTGAGAACAAAGAGCTGAAAGAAGTAAAACAGCAAGTTAAAAATTGAGAACAAAGAGCTGAAGGAAGTAAAACAGCAAGTTAAAAATTGAGAACAAAGAGCTGAAGGAAGTAAAACAGCAAGTTAAAAATTGAGAACAAAGAGCTGAAGGAAGTAAAACAGCAAGTTAAAAATTGAGAACAAAGAGCTGAAAGAAGTAAAACAGCAAGTTAAAAATTGAGAACAAAGAGCTGAAGGAAGTAAAACAGCAAGTTAAAAATTGAGAACAAAGAGCTGAAGGAAGTAAAACAGCAAGTTAAAAATTGAGAACAAAGAGCTGAAGAAGTAAAACAGCAAGTTAAAAATTGAGAACAAAGAGCTGAAAGAAGTAAAACAGCAAGTTAAAAATTGAGAACAAAGAGCTGAAGGAAGTAAAACAGCAAGTTAAAAATTGAGAACAAAGAGCTGAAGGAAGTAAAACAGCAAGTTAAAAATTGAGAACAAAGAGCTGAAAGAAGTAAAACAGCAAGTTAAAAATTGAGAACAAAGAGCTGAAAGAAGTAAAACAGCAAGTTAAAAATTGAGAACAAAGAGCTGAAGGAAGTAAAACAGCAAGTTAAAAATTGAGAACAAAGAGCTGAAGGAAGTAAAACAGCAAGTTAAAAATTGAGAACAAAGAGCTGAAAGAAGTAAAACAGCAAGTTAAAAATTGAGAACAAAGAGCTGAAGGAAGTAAAACAGCAAGTTAAAATTGAGAACAAAGAGCTGAAAGAAGTAAAACAGCAAGTTAAAAATTGAGAACAAAGAGCTGAAAGAAGTAAAACAGCAAGTTAAAAATTGAGAACAAAGAGCTGAAAGAAGTAAAACAGCAAGTTAAAAATTGAGAACAAAGAGCTGAAAGAAGTAAAACAGCAAGTTAAAAATTGAGAACAAAGAGCTGAAGAAGTAAAACAGCAAGTTAAAAATTGAGAACAAAGAGCTGAAAGAAGTAAAACAGTAAAAATTGAGAACAAAGAGCTGAAGAAGTAAAACAGCAAGTAAAAATTGAGAACAAAGAGCTGAAAGAAGTAAAACAGCAAGTTAAAAATTGAGAACAAAGAGCTGAAAGAAGTAAAACAGCAAGTTAAAAATTGAGAACAAAGAGCTGAAAGAAGTAAAACAGCAAGTTAAAAATTGAGAACAAAGAGCTGAAAGAAGTAAAACAGCAAGTTAAAAATTGAGAACAAAGAGCTGAAAGAAGTAAAACAGCAGTTAAAAATTGAGAACAAAGAGCTGAAAGAAGTAAAACAGCAAGTTAAAAATTGAGAACAAAGAGCTGAAAGAAGTAAAACAGGAGGCTAAAAATTGAGAACAAAGAGCTGAAGAAGTAAAACAGCAAGTTAAAAATTGAGAACAAAGAGCTGAAGAAGTAAAACAGCAAGTTAAAAATTGAGAACAAAGAGCTGAAGAAGTAAAACAGCAAGTTAAAAATTGAGAACAAAGAGCTGAAAGAAGTAAAACAGCAAGTTAAAAATTGAGAACAAAGAGCTGAAAGAAGTAAAACAGCAAGTTAAAAATTGAGAACAAAGAGCTGAAGAAGTAAAACAGCAAGTTAAAAATTGAGAACAAAGAGCTGAAGGAAGTAAAACAGCAAGTTAAAAATTGAGAACAAAGAGCTGAAGGAAGTAAAACAGCAAGTTAAAAATTGAGAACAAAGAGCTGAAGGAAGTAAAACAGCAAGTTAAAAATTGAGAACAAAGAGCTGAAGGAAGTAAAACAGCAAGTTAAAAATTGAGAACAAAGAGCTGAAGGAAGTAAAACAGCAAGTTAAAATTGAGAACAAAGAGCTGAAGGAAGTAAAACAGCAAGTTAAAAATTGAGAACAAAGAGCTGAAGGAAGTAAAACAGCAAGTTAAAAATTGAGAACAAAGAGCTGAAAGAAGTAAAACAGCAAGTTAAAAATTGAGAACAAAGAGCTGAAAGAAGTAAAACAGCAAGTTAAAAATTGAGAACAAAGAGCTGAAAGAAGTAAAACAGCAAGTTAAAAATTGAGAACAAAGAGCTGAAAGAAGTAAAACAGCAAGTTAAAAATTGAGAACAAAGAGCTGAAGAAGTAAAACAGCAAGTTAAAAATTGAGAACAAAGAGCTGAAAGAAGTAAAACAGGAGGCTAAAAATTGAGAACAAAGAGCTGAAAGAAGTAAAACAGCAAGTTAAAAATTGAGAACAAAGAGCTGAAAGAAGTAAAACAGCAAGTTAAAAATTGAGAACAAAGAGCTGAAAGAAGTAAAACAGCAAGTTAAAAATTGAGAACAAAGAGCTGAAGGAAGTAAAACAGCAAGTTAAAAATTGAGAACAAAGAGCTGAAGGAAGTAAACAGCAAGTTAAAAATTGAGAACAAAGAGCTGAAGGAAGTAAAACAGCAAGTTAAAAATTGAGAACAAAGAGCTGAAGGAAGTAAAACAGCAAGTTAAAAATTGAGAACAAAGAGCTGAATGAAGTAAAACAGCAAGTTAAAAATTGAGAACAAAGAGCTGAAAGAAGTAAAACAGCAAGTTAAAAATTGAGAACAAAGAGCTGAAGGAAGTAAAACAGCAAGTTAAAAATTGAGAACAAAGAGCTGAAAGAAGTAAAACAGCAAGTTAAAAATTGAGAACAAAGAGCTGAAAGAAGTAAAACAGCAAGTTAAAAATTGAGAACAAAGAGCTGAAAGAAGTAAAACAGCAAGTTAAAAATTGAGAACAAAGAGCTGAAAGAAGTAAAACAGCAAGTTAAAATTGAGAACAAAGAGCTGATAGAAGTAAAACAGCAAGTTAAAAATTGAGAACAAAGAGCAGAAAGAAGTAAAACAGGAGGCTAAAAATTGAGAACAAAGAGCTGAAAGAAGTAAAACAGCAAGTTAAAAATTGAGAACAAAGAGCTGAAAGAAGTAAAACAGCAAGTTAAAAATTGAGAACAAAGAGCTGAAAGAAGTAAAACAGCAAGTTAAAAATTGAGAACAAAGAGCTGAAAGAAGTAAAACAGCAAGTTAAAAATTGAGAACAAAGAGCTGAAAGAAGTAAAACAGCAAGTTAAAAATTGAGAACAAAGAGCTGAAAGAAGTAAAACAGCAAGCTAAAAATTGAGAACAAAGAGCTGAAAGAAGTAAAACAGCAAGCTAAAAATTGAGAACAAAGAGCTGAAAGAAGTAAAACAGCAAGCTAAAAATTGAGAACAAAGAGCTGAAAGAAGTAAAACAGCAAGTTAAAAATTGAGAACAAAGAGCTGAAGGAAGTAAAACAGCAAGTTAAAAATTGAGAACAAAGAGCTGAAAGAAGTAAAACAGCAAGTTAAAAATTGAGAACAAAGAGCTGAAAGAAGTAAAACAGCAAGTTAAAAATTGAGAACAAAGAGCTGAAAGAAGTAAAACAGCAAGTTAAAAATTGAGAACAAAGAGCTGAAGGAAGTAAAACAGCAAGTTAAAAATTGAGAAAAAAGAGCTGAAGGAAGTAAAACAGAAAGTTAAAAATTGAGAACAAAGAGCTGAAGGAAGTAAAACAGCAAGTTAAAAATTGAGAACAAAGAGCTGAAAGAAGTAAAACAGCAAGTTAAAAATTGAGAACAAAGAGCTGAAGGAAGTAAAACAGCAAGTTAAAAATTGAGAACAAAGAGCTGAAAGAAGTAAAACAGCAAGTTAAAAATTGAGAACAAAGAGCTGAAAGTAGTAAAACAGCAAGTTAAAAATTGAGAACAAAGAGCTGAAAGAAGTAAAACAGCAAGTTAAAAATTGAGAACAAAGAGCTGAAAGAAGTAAAACAGCAAGTTAAAAATTGAGAACAAAGAGCTGAAAGAAGTAAAACAGGAGGCTAAAAATTGAGAACAAAGAGCTGAAGGAAGTAAAACAGCAAGTTAAAAATTGAGAACAAAGAGCTGAAAGAAGTAAAACAGCAAGTTAAAAATTGAGAACAAAGAGCTGAAGGAAGTAAAACAGCAAGTTAAAAATTGAGAACAAAGAGCTGAAAGAAGTAAAACAGCAAGTTAAAAATTGAGAACAAAGAGCTGAAAGAAGTAAAACAGCAAGTTAAAAATTGAGAACAAAGAGCTGAAAGAAGTAAAACAGCAAGTTAAAAATTGAGAACAAAGAGCTGAAAGAAGTAAAACAGCAAGTTAAAAATTGAGAACAAAGAGCTGAAGGAAGTAAAACAGCAAGTTAAAATTGAGAACAAAGAGCTGAAGGAAGTAAAACAGCAAGTTAAAAATTGAGAACAAAGAGCTGAAGGAAGTAAAACAGCAAGTTAAAAATTGAGAACAAAGAGCTGAAGGAAGTAAAACAGCAAGTTAAAAATTGAGAACAAAGAGCTGAAGGAAGTAAAACAGCAAGTTAAAAATTGAGAACAAAGAGCTGAAAGAAGTAAAACAGCAAGTTAAAAATTGAGAACAAAGAGCTGAAAGAAGTAAAACAGCAAGTTAAAAATTGAGAACAAAGAGCTGAAAGAAGTAAAACAGCAAGTTAAAAATTGAGAACAAAGAGCTGAAAGAAGTAAAACAGCAAGTTAAAAATTGAGAACAAAGAGCTGATAGAAGTAAAACAGCAAGTTAAAAATTGAGAACAAAGAGCAGAAAGAAGTAAAACAGGAGGCTAAAAATTGAGAACAAAGAGCTGAAAGAAGTAAAACAGCAAGTTAAAAATGAGAACAAAGAGCTGAAAGAAGTAAAACAGCAAGTTAAAATTGAGAACAAAGAGCTGAAAGAAGTAAAACAGCAAGTTAAAAATTGAGAACAAAGAGCTGAAAGAAGTAAAACAGCAAGTTAAAAATTGAGAACAAAGAGCTGAAAGAAGTAAAACAGCAAGTTAAAAATTGAGAACAAAGAGCTGAAAGAAGTAAAACAGCAAGTTAAAAATGAGAACAAAGAGCTGAAAGAAGTAAAACAGCAAGTTAAAAATTGAGAACAAAGAGCTGAAAGAAGTAAAACAGCAAGCTAAAAATTGAGAACAAAGAGCTGAAAGAAGTAAAACAGCAAGCTAAAAATTGAGAACAAAGAGCTGAAAGAAGTAAAACAGCAAGCTAAAAATTGAGAACAAAGAGCTGAAAGAAGTAAAACAGCAAGCTAAAAATTGAGAACAAAGAGCTGAAAGAAGTAAAACAGCAAGCTAAAAATTGAGAACAAAGAGCTGAAAGAAGTAAAACAGCAAGCTAAAAATTGAGAACAAAGAGCTGAAAGAAGTAAAACAGCAAGCTAAAAATTGAGAACAAAGAGCTGAAAGAAGTAAAACAGCAAGCTAAAAATTGAGAACAAAGAGCTGAAAGAAGTAAAACAGCAAGCTAAAAATTGAGAACAAAGAGCTGAAAGAAGTAAAACAGCAAGCTAAAAATTGAGAACAAAGAGCTGAAAGAAGTAAAACAGCAAGCTAAAAATTGAGAACAAAGAGCTGAAAGAAGTAAAACAGCAAGCTAAAAATTGAGAACAAAGAGCTGAAAGAAGTAAAACAGCAAGCTAAAAATTGAGAACAAAGAGCTGAAAGAAGTAAAACAGCAAGCTAAAAATTGAGAACAAAGAGCTGAAAGAAGTAAAACAGCAAGCTAAAAATTGAGAACAAAGAGCTGAAAGAAGTAAAACAGCAAGCTAAAAATTGAGAACAAAGAGCTGAAAGAAGTAAAACAGCAAGCTAAAAATTGAGAACAAAGAGCTGAAAGAAGTAAAACAGCAAGCTAAAAATTGAGAACAAAGAGCTGAAAGAAGTAAAACAGCAAGCTAAAAATTGAGAACAAAGAGCTGAAAGAAGTAAAACAGCAAGTTAAAAATTGAGAACAAAGAGCTGAAAGAAGTAAAACAGCAAGTTAAAAATTGAGAACAAAGAGCTGAAAGAAGTAAAACAGCAAGTTAAAAATTGAGAACAAAGAGCTGAAGGAAGTAAACAGCAAGTTAAAAATGAGAACAAAGAGCTGAAGGAAGTAAAACAGCAAGTTAAAAATGAGAACAAAGAGCTGAAGGAAGTAAAACAGCAAGTTAAAAATTGAGAACAAAGAGCTGAAAGAAGTAAAACAGCAAGTTAAAAATTGAGAACAAAGAGCTGAAGGAAGTCAATAAGTTGAAACATTTGGGTGGTACTGCTGCAGCAAATCGAAAAATTGAGACTGGAATTTTAAAAAGAATCAAAAAGCAAATCGGTATCGGACAAATAAGTATACCAATATAAAAACGAACATGTGAAAATAAAAAAAAACACATTATGATGTTTTACCAAAGATATGCCACTATTGTCAAATAAAAATAACAACTGCAAAAAACAAAACAAAGTGAACAACTTCTGAAATGAAATGTCTTCAAAAATACTTATTGTGGCTATAAGAGACAAAAGAAGAAATGCCAAGAACAAAAAGATTGAGAAGAAACAGAGCTTCTGAGCATCAACGATAGATGTTAAATGAAATGTACCTACCCGCAATAGCCTCCCAACAACAACAAATGAGGAAGACACTATGCAATCCATTTTTTTGACAATAGAAACAAACACAAAAGTTTTTTTAATGTTATGTAGAGCAGTCTTAACATATATATGTGAATCATGAACAATAAATCACTGGAAGCTGTAGAAATGTGGTTTTACAGAAGAATGTTGAGAATACCATGGACAGCTAGGAAGAGTAATGAAAACGTTCTTAAAGAGGCCAAATCAAAAAGAGAGCTAATTTCCAATATTAAAAAGAAACAATCTTCGTTTTTGGCCAAGTAATGAGAAGGGAACAGCTGGAATATATTGTGATAACTGGGAAAATTGAGGGACGAAGAGATAGAGGAAGCAAAGAGAAAAGATACCAGAGCTTAAGAGAATGGGTTGCCGAGAAAGTCGACAACAGAAATAATAAATAACTGTCGAGATCGAAAGTTGTGGAGAAACATAACCTACGCCAGCAAGCTCTGTATTTGATAATGGTGACTCACACATAGCCTTATATAATAAGCATTACAACAAAAGCAACGACAGAAAAGGTAGAGGCAGGACCTCCTCCTCCCACCATCCAAAAAAACAAAACAAACGAAAAATAAAACAAAGATAGAGAAGAGAAATATCTGACGTCACACTCACACAGCGCAAAACACCACTTACGAGGAGAATCACAGATCACTTTTCTCAACACTCCATTTTCACGTAACGATGAAGAGATTAAAGAGGACAGAGAGCAAGAACAAAAATCGACAAGATAAGTTCATCATCATCCATTTATAAAATGCACTGTTTGTCAATGATACAAAACAAGATTACAATATTCCCAAAATACGTTCAGGAAATCTGTACTTAGATTACAAGAAATATCGCTGGAACTGTCGTGGAGAGAAAATGGCATCAATCTTGATGCTACTTTACCTTTCATTTTCGTTCGCCATAAAATTAATTTTAAATATAGATTCATGGAGTATTAGAAAAGCTAGAAAGCATAACAGCAGGAGAGGATAACAGAAGAGCATAAGACCAAAACTATATCTCTCCTTGACACAGAAAAATAAATGAAGATGATGAAGAGGAGGAAGAGGAAGTAGAAGAAGAAATAATTGTTTTCATGCTGTGCCGCAGCTGACATCAGAACTACAATTTTTAGTAGTCGCCAGAAAACATCTGACTCTCCTGAAAATAATAATAATGATGATGATGATAGTGATGATGTTGATGATGATGATGGTGGTGATGATGATGGTGGTGGTTATGATGATGATGATAATGATGATGATGATGATAGTGATAGTGATGATGATGTTAGGGATGATGCTGATGATGGTGATTATGATGATGATGATGATTATTATGATGATGGTGATGATGATGATGATGATAGTGATGACGATGATGATGATAGTGATGACGATGATGATGATGGTGATGATGGTGGTGGTGATGATGATGATGGTAATGGTGATGTTGATGATGACGATGATGGTGATGGTGATGATGATGATGATGATGATGGTGATGGTGATGATGATGATGACGATGATGATGATGATGATGATGATGATGGTGGTGGTTATGATGATGATGACGATGATGATGATAGTGATGACGATGATGATGATGGTGATGATGGTGGTGGTGATGATCGAATACCATTCTGATCACAAATCCAACCGGAAGTTGCATAACCTCTCTAATGCGACCGGCTCTACTGGAGAAGTTGGTGCTTACCAATCTTAGAAGTTCAACATTACAAATCTTTCGATATCAACAGACCTCTCACCACTGCAGAAATTACAGTTACCCTCACTTTGTTGCAGTGGCGGACAGTGAGTTTGAAACTTGAGGAGACCATCACATGAGACTGAAATTTAATTAAAATTGACCTTTAACCTGACAATTTACGAAATAAACATTACTGCAATTTGCGCTTTGTAATTTACTTCCTTCAATTTTTGCTTTAAATTAACATAATTATAATTACATTATATATCTTGTTATTTGCGATATAAGTTACGAAAAGAATATGGCTTTGCTGTTAATTAAAAACTTTTACAGTTTTGTTCACGGTTGTTTTGTTGTTGTTGTTGTTATATATATATATATATATATATATATATATATATATATATATATATATATATATATAAAGACATAAGGCAGTGATTCTTACAGGAGGCACGTCGTAGACTCTTCTGGAGGCGAAGGCGCACCTCCCAGCACCAGAGCTGGAAGTTGTCAGCGACCCACAGCTGATGGCTTGCCCCAGGATCGGTGAACCAAAGCCATCAAGACCCTGCTCCACCTCTCCGTGGTGCCTCCAGTAACAGACTAACATGTCTAGTCTGGCCAAGCGAACAGGGATCGAAGAGGGAAGACAACCCGGTACTCAAAAATGTCGTGCTGAACTCGGATGTGTTGGGCCGAAACGCGCAAATATAACAGTTATACTGCAAACCACTACACAACGCAGACACGCCCACTTAACGTCCTTTTAAGGGCCGATGACAAAGAGGAGTTCTACAGTCTACCAATACTCTAGGATACTTTAGTCATCGGGCGAACGTAATCAAGCAAGCAAGATTCTTCTCTCCATCTACATAACATATATCGCTACGTCACAAATGGAAATATACGTCAAATCACTGGCGAAAAGTTGTGACAAACCACAAACCTCACACTGAAATAATATAAAACTCAATTTGAAATAAATAATTAATCGTCATGTAACGATGATAAAATGTGCCGTCAAAGCACAAGTGTTATTTAGAAGTAAATAAATCACATAACATGTTTTTATAACGATACTCATGGTTCAGCCCTTTTGTCCTGGCCTTGGCTATAATCCGGGAGCAGCGATAGCGCAGTGGTTAGTGAACTGGACTACAAAGGACAAGAGGTAGAGTTCGATCCCAACCGACGGCATGCGGGTTCATCCAGCCTTAAATGGGTACCGGATTTTTTTCTGGGAAAGTAAAGCAGCACGGGCGTAATGCCGACCACATTACCCCAAAAATCATGTGCCGAGGGTTCTGTAAAATTTATGGTCACTAACACCATATTCCCTATACGCCACTTGGCGTGACGGGGTACTTTACATTTACTCTCTAATCTTCATGAGAATGTAGACACATCAAGAACGATAAACACAACAAGAACGATAGATAGATCAAGAACTATAAACACAACAAGAACGACAAGCACAACAAGAACGATAAACACATCAAGAACGATAGATAGATCAGAACTATAAACACAACAAGAACGACAAGCACAACAAGAACGATAAACACAACAAGAACGATAGATAGATCAAGAACTATAAACACAACAAGAACGACAAGCACAACAAGAACGATGAACACAACAAGAACGAAAGATAGATCAAGAACGATAAACACAACAAGAACGATGAACACAACAAGAACGAAAGATAGATCAAGAACGATAAACACAACAAGAACGATAAACACAACAAGAACGAAAGATATATCAAGAACGATAAACACAACAAGAACGATAAACACAACAAGAACGAAAGATAGATCAAGAACGATAAACACAACAAGAACGATAAACACAACAAGAACGATAAACACAACAAGAACGATAAACACAACAAGAACGAAAGATAGATCAAGAACGATAAACACAACAAGAACGATAAACACAACAAGAACGAAAGATAGATCAAGAACGATAAACACAACAAGAACGATAAACACAACAAGAACGAAAGATAGATCAAGAACGATAAACACAACAAGAACGATAAACACAACAAGAACGATAAACACAACAAGAACGATAAACACAACAAGAACGAAAGATAGATCAAGAACGATAAACACAACAAGAACGATAAACAGAAAAAGAACGATAGATAGATAGATCAAGAACGATAAACACAACAAGAACGATAAACTCAACAAGAACGATAAACAGAACAAGAACGATAAACACAACAAGAACGATAAACAGAACAAGAACGATAATCAGATCAAGAACGACAAACAGAACAAGAACAATAAACACAACAAGAAGGATAGAAACAACAAAAACCATAAACACAACAAGAACGATAAACACAACGAGAACGATAAACACGAGGAGAAGAAAGTAACATTCACACTTCACAAAAATTCACTTTTTCTTTGGTTGTCTGCGGTGACCGGTAACTCGAGAATCATTTTTTTTCCATCGCTCGCATTTCAAGAGGCGTAAAGTAGATTCAGATACGTCGTGTTGCTGTTAACAGGGAGCAGTAATACTTGCATCCTTACAACTCAACACATCCGATTCAGCATGGAGATTTTGAGTACCTGACTGCCTTCACTCTCTACCTCTGGTCGCTTGAATTCTTCCACTCTTTCTATTTGTACCGCGAAAGACTCGAAAGGAAAATTATATTTCTATATTTCTGGTGGACTGATTATGGCGCAGCTATGAGTCGGCGACCAATTTCAGCCCTGATCCTGGCATGTACCATCAACCACCTCCCCCCACCCTCCCTCTTCCAGCATAATTTTAAAAAAAAATACAGTTATATGAGAGTTTCTCTTTCTGACGTTCACGCAATGACTACTAAAGAAATAGATTGACATTTTTGTCGTCCGTCCTTAAAAGAACGTTAAGTGGGCGCAGATACGTTGTGATGAGGCTTGCAGTAGAACTGAGATATTTGCACCTTTCGGCCCAACACATCCGACTTCAGCACGATATTTTTGAGTAGCTAATTGCCTTCTTTCTTTGACCGCTTCTGACTTGGTCATACTAGGCTGGTTATTTCTTTGACTGCTACTCACTTGGTCATACTAGACTGGTTATGTATTTGACCACTACTCACTTGGCCATACTAGACTGGTTATGTATTTGACCACTACTCACTTGGCCATACTAGACTGGTTATGTATTTGACCACTACTCACTTGGCCATACTAGACTGGTTATGTATTTGACCACTACTCACTTGGCCATACTAGACTGGTTGGCCTGTTTCTTGAGGCACCGCGAAGAGGTAGAGTAGTGTCTGGATAATATCCGTTCACCGATCCTTGCGCAAGTCATCAGCTATGAGTCACTGACAGCCCCCAGCTCTACTGTTGTCTAGCGCCTTGGCTCCATGTGGTTCTAATATTATAGAATAAACATGTAACGTGAGAGCACTTTTGAACATTCAACACTAAGACAAACTTGAAAAATAGCACACAAAGAAAGACACTAAAGTATAACAGTGAAAATGATATGAACGAAAGAACTTCTTATAATAACTGGAAGAGATAGAATTTAAAAAATATTATATAAGAAAATTAGGTCGCGATGCACCAATTCTTGATCAGAAAGCAAAACAAGAGGGCAAGTAACTTTAATATTTTTATGTTCGCATTATTGGATCAATGTCAGACAGGAATTCCTAGAATTATGGGGAAAGAGTTTTTGGGTAGGTGGGGCAGATGAAGATTACAGCTGATCAATGAAAGCACATTGACATGAGACAGTGTACAGAGTCAAAACTCCATTTTACCTCGATGCTGAAAGGTAACAGGTTGAAATGTGGGTAAAGTCTTATATAGGGGCATAAAGTAAAGTGATCTCCCCTGAGTTTACGTCAAATCAAAACTAAAGTGGTTCCTAGATGCGTTATTTAACCCGCTATAGAAAAAAAAAATACATTTGACCTTGCCGATACTCGATCCTGCTTTCTTCTGCTTTTGAGCACAGTGAGTTATCGATTCTCCCATTTATTATAATAAGCAGCATATAATGGCAGCTATAGAACTGACAACTATCAAATTGATGTTTCCCGTCACATCAAAGCTAAGTTAGCACGCAGTCCCAGACCAAGTTTAATCCTATGTTAGTTATCTATACTTGACATAGTTTACACCTGAGATTATCATATTTGACAATATTGGAAATACTTACTTTAATATTTATGTATCTATCAGGAGGCAATGGCGTCTCACAACAACAGAGCTGGAAGCCGTGAGCGCCCCACAGCTGATGGCTTGCGCCACGATCAGTGAGCCAAAACCATCCAGACCTTACTCCACCTCTTCGCGGTGCCTCCAGAAACAGACTAACCTGTCTAGTCTAGCCAAGCGAGTAGGGATCGAAGAGGGAAGACAACCCGGTACTCACAAATAACACGATGAATCAGTGAATCCAACTCATCCAGATGTTGTGTCTTGTTACATGTGGGGACCACAACCGTAACTCTTTCAGTGCGGAAAGTTATCAATGCAACGGAAGACATTTCAGAGACAACATTTTTCAACGTTTTAAATATCAATGTACATATTTATATTTATCTAGAAACATAACATATTATATATGAATTGTTAGGAAATAGAACAAGGAATGAGGTTTCACCAATACTACGAGACATGTAAAAAGAATACTTTTTGATTTTACACAAATCAAATTAACAGTGACACACTGTGCGGCTAAGCGTACATGACCGAAATCGACGTGACGTACAGTGCGTTCAAACGACTGGAAAAAGTTAACGTTTTGAAAAAAAAAAATCATACAATTTTTTTTTTTAATCAGATAAAAAGTTTGCGGGTTGAGAATTGTCTAGGCTGGGGAGAAAGACGCCGTATATCACTGAGGATGAAAGTGGTATATGACTCATATCTGTTTGGGTTAGCGGGAAAATGTGAGGAAGATCCTAGTCGACTTCCGGGCTGTGACTGTGGATCGAACTAATCAGTCAATCCAAGTTTTTTTTTTTTTGTTCGCCAGCTTTGACCTCTGACGAAGTTCTTAGAGACTAGGAACTGAATTTTGCGTGTTAATCCATTTTTCCCTGGCAGCCGTGTGCACATGGGACGCTCGCCGCACAGGCAGATAACTCAGTCTTCGGAGGTACTTGTATTTTTTCCGTCGATGAGTAATTAACGTTTCAAGTCGGGCCTCGCTGCTGAGGTCACGGGTGGTTGCCGCAGAGAGAAATTGTAGATAAAAATCCCAACTGATGCAGCCAGGATTTGAACCCACAACCTCTCTGTCTCGAGGCCTACCACTCCCCATCTATCCAAGTTGAAAAGAATCAAAGAGGGACGGCATCCCGGTACCCATAATTGCTATCATGAAATCAGATGTATAGGTCCAATTGTCCAATTGTTATAATAACACCTGGTTGTAGACTACAACACATGGTATCTACGTCAACTTAACGTCCCTTTACGAATGGTTGATAAAGAGTGGCAATTATCTGGAGAATGCATAATTAAGGACATTAGTTGTCTGTTTCGTCATTTAATAAGCTTTAAAGCACCGACAAGGGGTAGAAAAGGGTAGGAGAGGGTCACATTCACCTTCGGCTTTCTTTGACGCTCCCATCATTTATAAATGAAGATAAGCACACAAATAAAAAATATATATCAGATCAGTGTTGAGCTATAGTGTTTATATTTCTTTGTTGCAGTAGTAGCTGTTGCTGTTATTTGAAGGCTCCGTTATCATTGCAAACGAATTAAAACCCATGATTGCTCAACCGCTCATGCCAGTGGAATCATTCGAATTAACATCTCATCTCACTGAAGGATCCATCCACACAAAGAAAGGCAGCTGCAGTCCCGATTACAGTAGCTAGAACACACGCCAGAAGATATAAGGCTTAGCCGCACCGACAGTGAACACAGCGGAACTGTCCTTCGTTATACGATATTATCATTCATCGTAAGGAATCGAAATATCTAAACACGATCCGGATGAAAAGCACAGCTCACGGTGTGCGCATAGCACTAAACTCAGTAGCTCCGACAGCAAGCCGGACTTGGAATATGAGGAAACTGCAACCAGGAACACTTTCCAGACAAAGCCTCAACGGTTTCTGCCGCCTATCCACCATATTGGCCGGAATATTTCTTTCTTTTTTTTAGAATAGTATTTGTCTATCATGGTGATCTCTGTATATTTTTGTTGTGTACCTGATGAGGCTTCTACTGAAGCAGCGTTGTTTGTCGCGTCTCTGTTAATTTAGTTGTACATTTAAAAATTGGTATAGTGGTTCTTGAATGCTGTATCTCAAAGAATGGTCGAGACACTGCTTAATGGTATCTTGAGATTGGTATGCGATATTGTATGTAAACACACACCCTCTCACATATATATGCACAAATTCCCTAATATATGTTGTAATTTACAAATATTTACTAGTAATGTATATTGTACAAACTCAGCAATGAATACCGAGATGAGCATAACAGCAGCTTGTATTATGAGATTTGTTTCAATCTCATTGGCTCTTTCATAAATCTCATTGTCTGTGTCATCAATCTCATTGGCTCTCCTACATCTGACGCTTCCCTGAGGTACTTCATATAATGCCCTTGCCATTTTGCAAATTAATACAGGTTACAAAACAAAGGGCTTTGCATTGACCTTCATTTCCTTTCCTGTTATTTCCTCTCTCCCTGCAAAACGATAACGTTTTCTTTGTGTTTCTGTGATCTTTACATTTGTTTCTGGTTACGTTAATGAATACAAAGAAATATTAAGGCAAATTCTTCAATTATCGTCTTAACGTTCTCATAATCCAAGTTTTAAAAGACTCGTTTTTTTCTTCAAAGCTCTATTTTTATTTAACCCTATCAAATTAATACGGAAAAGAGACACATTTCTTTTAGGCAAAAATTAACAAGGATTTTTGAGAATTGCAATTTTTATAATTCTATGAGCGGTCATTTGTGGAATAATGACATTGCTCCGTCTTTTTCTTATTCTTCTTATTTTCTTCCTCCTGCTACTTTCTCATCTTTTTGTTCTAGAACTACAGCTACTGCAGAATCTTCTTCTTATATTACTACTACTACCACTACTACAACAACCACTACTACAACTACCACTACTTCTTTCTCTCATGTATTTTCTAATTCTAAATGTCATATTCTGCTACTACCACTATCACTAGTACTAGTACTACAACTTTATCTTCTTTTTATACTAATACTACTACTACCTCAACTTTTAATTTACTACTACTACTAATACTACTTCGACTACTGCTACTAATACTACTAAAACTACTACTACTACTATCACTACAACTACCACTACTACTACCACTACTACTACTACTCTTACTACTACCACTACTGCTACTACTACTACTACTACTACTACTACTACTACTGCTTTTACTACTACTACTACTACTACTAATACTACTAATACTACTACTGCTACTACTACTACTGCTACTACTACTACTACTACTACTACTACTACTACTGCTACTACTACTACTGCTACTACTACTAAAACTACTACTACTACTACTAAAACTACTACTACCACTACTACTAGTACTACTACTACTACTACTATTTCTTATACAACCATTACTATCACTAAAATTAATCTTTAGTTGGGGGGGGGGGGTGCAGAGGCGCCCGACAAGAGATTAAATATTTTAGCGACTCATAGCTGACGGTTTGTGCTAGGATCGGTCAAAGAGCTATCCAAAACCTGCTCCATCTCTTCTTGATGCCGCTTAACGTATCTTCAAGGACGGATGACGAGGAGGCAGAACAATTCCTTCAGTCATCGGGTGAACGCAAACAAACGAAAAAAAAACTAGTTTTTAGTTCGGACTTACGTGACTGCAGTCGCTGTTCCAATAACCGCTCTGCTGCCCGTTGCAGCAACCATCGAAGCGTTCGTCTAGTCTTTGTTCCAGTCCTGCATTGATTGAACACGTTAATTTTTGTTTCGCTCTACCTTCATGCAAGACAGCAAATGTGTATAAGCAGAGCTGCCTCTCCTAGTAAAACAATGAGGGAATTATAGAAGGAAGAGGTATGTATTACAGCACTCAGAAAAAATGACAAATAAACAACAACAGAAAAAACAAAGAACAATATATGGTCCGAAGCAGGATCGAACCCGTACTCCATGGCACTGCGCCTTGCCACGAGAAGCCGAACGCTTGGTACACTGCCACTCAGCTAATTAAAAATTAGCTATTGTGAGCAGTGTCTTACGCGAAGGTGTTCTCATGACTATAGCATAGGGTTACGATCACAGATCGGAAATAAATTGTATTTCTGTACTTTCCTATTAAGGCAAGTATCTCCCAGTAGGGCTGAATACTTGTGTTGCAGACAAACAGCACGAATAGTAGTTTCCAGTGGTTATATACTGGAGACAAATAATAATAATTAAATATTATAATCTTACAATACTAACGAGCTTACATATACACATTCTCTTATTTTAAAAATGATGAGGCCATAACAAATAATTATCTTTCCCCAACAGATGTCGCTGTTCAACGTGGAGCTGCCAGTTCTCAACGACTCTGGAAACACAAGTCTCGATGACCTCTATGACTTGTACAATGGATCCGCTACATTCAAGTCCAACAACTTCATCCTCATCATCGTCTACGTGCCGATCTTCGTCATCGCTGTCCTTGGGAATCTTGTAGTTTTATTGGCTGTTCTCACAGACACGCGCATGCGCAAAAGTTCAGCGAATTACTTTCTTGTCAACTTGGCGATCGCTGATTTGTTGGGTATGTATATTAGTTCTAATTGATTAAAAACAGCTCGAAGTGTACGTTGCATTACACTTTTACATTTAGCCATGATAGCTCAGTGGTTAGTGAACTGGACGTCAAAGGACAAAAGGTCGGGTTAGATCCTGATCGACGGCTTCCGGGTTCACCCAGCCTTTATTGGGTACCGGATTTTTTCTTGGAAATTAAAGCGGCACGGACGTAATACCGACCACATTACCCCAAAAATTCATGTGCCGAAAGTCTGTAAAAATTATGTTCTCTAACACCATATTCCCTATACGGTACTTGGCGTGACGGGGCTCTTTACTTACATTTTTTACACAGTGAAGTACTACAATCTACTAGTTTGAATTTGCAACATAATTATCTTCCAAGAGATTGCCCCATAATATAATGTTCTGCTGTAAGTTTTCTGTCATTGTTTATTAGGCAGCCAGTGCATTCCACCTCATCTGTATTAGTCATCATAATGGCTCATTGTATATCCCTAGAGCGGCCATACGCGAAACTTACGGTCTGTTGTTTGATGTGCGACGGGGACAATCTGACGACAAACTGTGTGTTTATATGTTCGGAATTTGAGCCAACAACGTATGGCCTAACATCATCAAGGGCTATACATATTTTTTTTAAATATGACGATCATCATTTTCAGGAGGACGTGAACTTCCGGTATACGGTGGATAGGCGGCAGGAACCATTGAAGGCTATGCATGAAAAATGTTCCTTGTTGCAGTTTCCTCATACTCCAAGTCCGGCTTGTTGCAGGAGCAACTCAGTTAAGGGCTCTGTGCACACCGTGAGCTGTGTGTCTCATCCGTTTTGATCATGTTTCGATATTCCAATTGTTTACGATGAGTGATGATATTGTATGACAGGGAACAGTTGGCTGTGTACACTTTCTGCGCGGTTTTACCTTATGTCTTTTGGCGTGTGCTGAGACTGCTACGATGGGGACTACAGTTACCTTTCTTTGTTTGGGAGATGATATATTAATTCGGATGATTACGCTGGCACAGGCGAGTAATTATGGATTTTAATTCGTTTGCAATGATACCGGGGCCTTCCATAACCAAATAACCAAATCGTAAATAATGTAGTTTAACCGCAACACTGGTGACACAAACCAAATAACCAACACCCGCATTAAATGTAGTCTTTCATATTTGCAGTGACATTTGCCATCTAATATAACATAGAACAGAGTCAGAGGTTGAACTGATCATGTCTAACAAACAGAAAGGTAAATAAGAAAAAAAAAATTGTCAGCAATAATTAAGTACCTTATCAGCTCAAGTCAATGCGTCGAATTTGATCACGATCAACAGCTCCTAGGTTCACCCAGCCCTAAAACAAATTACCTAATGTTTTTTTTTTACTGTGGAAAAGAAAAACGATCCAGGTGTGTGTCTGGAAAAATTACCCAAAATATTTGCCATTATCAAAAGTTAACATAGGGACACTAACACTATATTAACTCCACGCCATCGAGGATTAAGTAATTTTATTTATTTCTAACATGTATATTCTATGGAATCAGTTTCATTGTAGTCACTAATTTCCCATATTCGCTCCACCACTTATCATTGCGTTTCCCAAAAAGCATAGGCAAATCCCATTGACATTGTCGCTCCGTGCACATTGTACTTTACTGAACAGACGACGATTGCAAACCTCCTTAGTCGCCTTTTACGGCATGCGGGGCAGGTAACAGTGGTTTTGTTCTTTTCTTCCTACACCGTGAGGGTCACGGTGTCCACACGTGGTTAACATATATATGAACATGTCTGAGAGATTTCATAGTTTTGTCTAGTCAAGGGATCATCCTCTTTGAACGGGGAAGAGGTCCAGAAGTACTCAAATCTACTCTCCAGTATGTCCCTCAGTATGTGGCGACTGACAACTCCCGTATGTCCCTCAATATGTGGCGACTGACAACTCCCGTATGTCCCTCAATATGTGGCGACTGACAACTCCAGTATGTCCCTCAATATGTGGCGACTGACAACTCCAGTATGTCCCTCAATATGTGGCGACTGACAACTCCAGTATGTCCCTCAATATGTGGCGACTGACAACTCCAGTATGTCCCTCAATATGTGGCGACTGACAACTCCAGTATGTCCCTCAATATGTGGCGACTGACAACACCAGTATGTCCCTCAATATGTGGCGACTGACAACTCCAGTATGTCCCTCATTATGTGGCGACTGACAACTCCAGTATGTCCCTCAATATGTGGCGACTGACAACTCCAGTATGTCCCTCAATATGTGGCGACTGACAACTCCAGTATGTCCCTCAATATTTGGCGACTGACAACTCCAGTATGTCCCTCAATATGTGGCGACTGACAACTCCAGTATGTCCCTCAATATGTGGCGACTGACAACTCCAGTATGTCCTTCAATATGTGGCGACTGACAACTCCAGTATGTCCCTCAATATGTGGCGACTGACAACTCAAGTATATCCCTCAATATGTGGCGACTGACAACTCCCGTATGTCCCTCAATATGTGGCGACTGACAACTCCAGTATGTCCCTCAATATGTGGTGACTGACAACTCCCGTATGTCCCTCAATATGTGGCGACTGACAACTCCAGTATGTCCCTCAATATGTGGCGACTGACAACTCCCGTATGTCCCTCAATATGTGGCGACTGACAACTCCCGTATATCCCTCAATATGTGGCGACTGACAACTCCCGTATGTCCCTCAATATGTGGCGACTGACAACTCCCCGTATGTCCCTCAATATGTGGCGACTGACAACTCCCGTATGTCCCTCAATATGTGGCGACTGACAATTCTAGTATGTCCCTCAATTTTAGGCGACTGACAACTCCAGTATGTCCCTCAATATTGGGCGATTGGCAACTCCAGTATGTCCCTCAATATGTGGCGACTGACAACTCAAGTATGTCCCTCAATATTTGGCGACTGACAACTCCAATATGTCCCTCAATATTTGGCGACTGACAACTCCAGTATGTCCCTCAATATTTGGCGACTGACAACTCCAGTATGTCCCTCAATATTTGGCGACTGACAACTCCAGTATGTCCCTCAATATGTGGCGACTGACAACTCCAGCATGTCCCTCAATATGTGGCAACTGACAATTCCAGTATGTCCCTCAATATGTGGCGACTGACAACTCAAGTATGTCCCTCAATATTTGGCTACTGACAACTCCAGTATGTCCCTCAATATGTGGCGACTGACAACTCCAGTATGTCCCTCGATATTTGGCGACTGACAACTCCAGTTCATTTCTGGTTTATTATCTCTTAACAGTTACATTAAAAAAATTCCTCTTCTATCTTCTGCTTCTTTATTAGTTTGCCTTTCAGCGTGATGGAGAGATAACGGTTTCGGTCTTAAATCTTCTGTTGGCATCTCATGCTCTAATGTGTCCTTCTATTTGAAATATTTCTTCAGTCTATCTATTTCGTGACCGTCTCTGGACATTGATCTTCTCTGTATTGACAACTCATTGTTTTAAATTCTATTTTTGTCTTATCCTTTCTCTCCCTTATCCTGTTATGCTTTTTCCTGCGGTGCATCGCAGGCTTAAGTCAATTATATGTTTTCTATCGAGGACACTTTCTTTAGCTTGATACATAGTGATATTGTATTATTTTATAATGTTGTAAATTCCTCAATCTTTCTTCTTATTGATCCACCTCTAAATCTTGGTTGTTCCATTTTGTTCTTATAGACCCGTGACGCTGGTGAGATGGGTTCATGCCCATTAAATATTTAAATCACTTTAGCCTTTGTCTCTTGATGTATTCGATTACTGGTAGAATTCCAGACTGTTATCTTATCACGTAGCCAAAACGGTTTTATCTGTTTCATCGTGCGCTCATTGACAGGAATGATTCCCATATTTTCCCCTCACTTCTTTACAACATGTACAATGAAGTTCAAACATTTTCTTTACAAAAGACAGCGGCAATAATTGTTCATTATAACAACACATAAATCATAATGATCATCAGTTATGAAATGTGAATGTCTCCGATCATGTTAATTCTTTAAATGTGTTACCTAATGTCTGTACAGAAATTCTTCAAAAAGAAAATGTTTCTTAAAGTTTGCATCGACCTTCTTCTTTAACAAAACATGTTTCTTAAAGTTTACACTGACTTTCTTCTTAAATAAAATATGTTTCCTTATGTTTGTTCTGATTTTCATCTGATATTTTCTATTTTTATCATAATTTTTACCTTAAAAATGTGTATATGGTTTGTTATGATTTTCTCCTCAGATATATATGTTTTCGTATGTTTGTTATGATTGTCTCCTCAGATATATATGTTTTCGTATGTTTGTTATGATTTTCTCCTCAGATATATATGTTTTCGTATGTTTATTATGATTTTCTCCTCAGATATATATGTTTTCGTATGTTTATTATGATTTTCTCCTCAGATATATATGTTTTCGTATGTTTGTTATGATTTTCTCCTCAGATATATATGTTTTCGTATGTTTGTTATGATTTTCTCCTCAGATATATATGTTTTCGTATGTTTGTTATGATTTTCTCCTCAGATATATATGTTTTCGTATGTTTGTTATGATTTTCTCCTCATATATATATGTTTTCGTATGTTTGTTATGATTTTCTCTTCAGATATATATGTTTTCGTATGTTTATTATGATTTTCTCCTCAGATATATATGTTTTCGTATGTTTATTATGATTTTCTCCTCAGATATAAATGTTTTCCAATGTTTATTATGATTTTCTCCTCAGATATATATGTTTTCGTATGTTTGTTATGAATTTCTCCTCAGATATATATGTTTTCGTATGTTTATTATGATTTTCTCCTCAGATATATATGTTTTCGTATGTTTATTATGAATTTCTCCTCAGATATATATGTTTTCGTATGTTTATTATGATTTTCTCCTCAGATATATATGTTTTCGTATGTTTATTATGATTTTCTCCTCAGATATATATGTTTTCGTATGTTTGTTATGATTTTCTCCTCAGATATATATGTTTTCGTATGTTTGTTATGATTTTCTCCTCAGATATATATGTTTTCGTATGTTTGTTATGATTTTCTCCTCAGATGTATATGTTTTCGTATGTTTATTATGATTTTCTCCTTGAGAAAATATGTTTTCTAACGTTTGTTTCGATTTTCTCCTCATAAATAAAAGTTTTCAAAAAGTCTATCCTGTTTTTTTCATTATCAAAGTATATACAAGTACAGTAAAGACAGCCTCCGTGGCTGAGTGATTAGTGTACTGGCTTCCTGATCCGGAGGGTCCAGTTCGATACCCACAAGTGATGGATATTTTTATTTTCGGAGTTCCGATAGTTCACTCAAGCTCTGAAAATTTGTACCACAGATTTTCTGGGAAGTAATGGCGGACTGGCGTGATATCGACCATAACACCCAACAATACTTTGTGGTCAAGAATAAATATGATCACCAACACGAAACACCCCCCCCCCCCGCCCACCGCCACAATATACCTATCAAAGCAGAGGATGAAATATTTACTTTTTTATTTATTTTTGTATGGAGATTCCCATATAGTAGTTAACGCATGTCCATGAGTGGTAGACATTGTCAAGACATTGGCTAACTCTGTTTAATTGTACTACCGTCGATACGAATTTGTTGCTTAGGTTTCTTCTACATTTTGTGAGCATCACGGTATGGATTCTAATTGCCATTGATAAATGTTGAGCATTTCTTACCTAGATCATATCACTAATGAAAATGTTCACAACACGCAATCGGAATAAATGACGATCTTATTATTATTGTAAAGAAACGCAAAATGAAATTATTTGGCCACGCATCTATATCGTCGTCTGACCTAAGAGAGACCATTTTGCAAGGAAATGTGGAAAAGGAGAGAAGAAGAGGTAAACATGAAAAGAAGAAATTGGAAAATAAAACATCAAAGAAAAGACAGGCCTCGACTTCGTTATCAAAAATATGATTTTTTTTTTTTTAAATGATTGAAGATAGAGATACATGGAGAAGGTTGACGAAGTCTGTCAGTATTACCTTGACAACCCTCATGGTATAAAAGAAGAAGAGGGAGAAGTAGAAGAAGAGAAAGAAGAAAAGAAAAAAGGGGAAGAACAAGAAGAAATGAGAAGAACAAGAAAAGGAGGAAGAATATGTAGAAGAAATATATCCCCTTTAATCAACATCAATTTTTTTTGTAAAAACAGAGTAATTAATGCGTCCAAGCGTGTGTTATTTACTTTGCATAAACCCTTCCAGCCTCATATTTCTGTCTGCAGAGAATTTCAGTGCGTCTTTTTGTATGTATGCACATTTAATCCACTTATTATCTGTTACGCTAAGTAACATGATGTAATGTGTTCTGAGATATGAAATATCAGATAGAAATAACACCAGTGAAGTATATTGTGATGTAACTTTCAATATTTCTTTCTAATGCTTTTAACAAGGGGATAACTACCACCAACAGCTGAGCTGAGAGCAATCACCGACCCATAATTGACTGCATGCCTCATAGTCGGTGAACAATAGAGTTGATCCAGAGTCTACTCCACCTCCCAGAGGTGCTCCTGGATAACAGACAGTCCAGTCTAACCATGCTAGTAGTGAAAACAGTTAATTATTTCCTCTGGGTTCTATCGGCCTTCCGCATCTTGCGCGAGTGATTCCTCTGGCAATGGCAGTCTGTTCAAGAGGGGAAATGAAAAAACATATAAATATATGGGAGCCGCGATAGCTCCCTGGTTAGTGAACTAGACTACAAATGACAAGAGGTAGGGTTCGATCCCAAACATCGGCTTCCGGGTTCACCCAGTTTTTAATGGGTACCGGATTTTTTTTCTGGGAAAGTAAAGGGGCACGGAAGTAATACCGACCACATTACCTCCAAAATCATGAGCCGAAGGTTTGTAAAATTTATGGTCATTAACACCATATTCCCTATACGCCACTTGGTGTGACGGGGGTACTTTACTTTTTTTTATAAACACACACACACACACATATATATATAATAAAATAAAAACATGGTATGTTAAAGCTTCAAGTTTCAAATGAGAAATGAAAAAAAATATATATAAATGGTATGGTTAAGCTTTAAGTAATAAGTGCATGACACAAATAGGAACACCGTTTCGGCTCAATAGACCTGCAGCAGGAATAAACATGAAGCACAAACACAGATATGTATTAATCACAGACGATCTCAGATTGATTCTTACAGACGCTGCACATCTCACACAGAGCAGAAGAATATTCACAGTAGCTGTCACGAGCTAGAAGTTTACAGACAAGCTCGATAATAATGATAGTCTATGCTGTCCTACCTGAATAAGAAATCTTCCTCTTCTTCTGCGATCATGGCTCATTCAGAGTAGTTTTCCGGACTTTCTTATCAAGGCAGATGTCTGTTTATGTGATTCGGTTGCCCCGTATAGTTTCTCTTCCAGGGAGGTGGGTGTGGACCACATTGTCCTTCTCAGGTCTATATACTGGGGGCAATCCTGTAGAATATGTTTTGTTGTCATGTTGTCCAGTGTACAGTGGCATTGGCTGGTAGTACCTATTTTGAGTTTGGTGAACATGTGGTTTCTCATTTTGTTGTGGCCAGTGCGTAGGCGAAATATGTTGACTTGATGGCTCTTTTGTTTGCTCTGTCTATCTGATTTATCAATGTCATTCTGCGATTCATGGTGAGGCCAAGATATGTTGAGTTTTGGTCAATAGGAAGTGCATGGTCTTTTATCTCCAGTTTTGCAGAGAGTGTGTTTCTTGATAGGCTGAAAATTGTGTATGTAGTTTTTTCGTTGATTGGTAGTAGCTAGGTGTTCGCCCAGTTTTCAAGTTTTCCTAGGTCATCTTGCATTCTGGAGCTAGCCACTGACATAGATTTGTCACGTGCCCATATCGCCTGGTCGTCTGCGTATATTGCTGAGTGTTTACTGGGTGGAATGTCCATTACAATGTCATTTATGAAAATTAAAAAGAGCGTTGGGAATAGGACTCCACCTTGTGGGACACCTTGTTCGATTCTGGTTTTCTTACTTAGTTATCCATGTACTTGTACTCTGGCCGTTTTGTCTTGTAGGTATTGAGATATCCAATTTAATAAACAGCCTTGGATGCCAAGTCTAGTCTGAGAAGCTTGTTCTTTAATCCTTCTCTCCATACCCTATCAAAAGCCTTCTCCATGTCGACCCGCACTGTCAGTGTGTGTTTCTTTTCTTGTAGAGCATATTTCCTGTGCAATGTAGGTGATCAGGTCTTCAGTTGATCTGTGCTGACGAAACCACTTTGTTGTGGTATGATTTGTTGTTTTGTCTTAAAATGCCACATAAGTCTTCTGTTAACCAGCCTTTCCATGAGTTTACTCAGGCAGCTCAGTAGGCTAATTGGTCTGTAGCTACTTGGGTCTAGTGGGTCTTTTCCATGTTTGAGGATGGGCACCACAATGGCTTCTTTCCAGGTTCCCGGCATTTGATCGCTCTTACAGCTTGCATTCGTTATCCTTAGAAGCTGGTCCTTGGCTTTCTGTCCCAGTTATATGAGCATTTCATTGGTGATTCCGTCTTTTCCAGTGGAACTCTTAAGCTTAAATCCTTTGAGGGCTACTTCTAGTTCTGTTGGTGTAAAGATGGTCGTCTGGTGTTCTTCTGGTACTAAAAGCATGTGTTTTGCATCTCGGTTTTCCTTTCTTGCAGCTTTCTGTTGGTCTTTTGGAATGTTTATTCTACTAATGTTTGTGTAAGTTTCTATCAGTATGTTTGCTGCTTTTTGCGTATGTGGATGTTCTGATTGTGTGCTAATGTTATTGAAGGTCGGCAATTGATTTCGTCGCTCAGAGCTTTCGCAAGTTTCCAGAGTTTGTGTCCGTTTTTGTTTAGATTGAGGCTCTCTGTTTTGTCTTTCCAGCTGTCTTGCTGATATCTTGGCCTCTCTTCTGTATTTGGCATAGGCTGCTTTATAGGCTATGTTGCTCTCTGTGCTGTGTGATGTTTCAGCTAGTTCTCTGGCAGAGTTCAGTTCCTCTTCTAGTCTTTGTATTTCCTTGCTCCAGTATGGCTTGTAGTTACTTCTTGTTCTTCAAGGAATTGATTCTTTAGCAGCTCTCGGGATTCCATTTGTTAACTTCTCTATCATATTATTGACTTTCTTTCCATGGGTGCTGATAGTCGCGGTGTAGGCATCTGTGAGCTTGGCAAACTTTTCCCAAATTGCTCTCTTGTAGTACCAGCGGGGAAGTGGTATTTGCATCTCCTGTTTGTGAGCAAGATCCACTGAAAGTTTGACTGGTCTGTGCTTACTGTCGCCAAGTTGGTTCAGTACTATTCTGGCTATTTTGTTGGATATGTCTCCTGTTGCTCTTGAGTAGAATGTTGGCGGGGGGGGGGGGGGGGGGAAGAGAGAACACCTCTCTAGAGTTTATGAGGAATAGGTTGTTGTCGACTTCCCATTCTTCCACTTCTTCACCTCGAACATTGGACTCCTTATATCCCCATCTTTCAGAGTGGCTGTTAAAGTCTCCTACTACCAGACACTTTGATGGTATTATTTCCATTGACTCCAGCTTTAGCAATTTGTCATTAGGACAGTAAATGTTAAATATCCTTGCGAATATGAAATCAATATTAATCCTTTTACAACACAGCTGGTCCATTGGACAATTATAGATTCTAATTTGTTTTCTCAATAAAATTTCTCTGTGTGTGCTGCCAAGAGATGTTTATGAAAACATTCAAAGTATATGTACTAATCTCTATACGCTCGACTAAAATATGATAACAATTAAATTCTACAGAAATGAAATGTGTTAGACGCATGCCAGAACACAGTCTGAGAGACAAGATCAGAAATGAAGAACTGAGGAAAAAGGCTATGAATACTTCCTGCCGTTGATTTCATAAAGAAACAACAAATAAAATGGTTTGACCATGTGATAAGTAAAGAAAGATCAAAACACAACGCAACAAGCGTTCAATAAACGTGGAACCCAAGGGCCAAGCATGAAAAAGAATTAATGGAAAATTAGCACACTGTGAAACAAAACAGTAAGAGAAGACAATAGAAGAGTAAAGAAACGCAAACTGTATCTACCCTCGACGCTGAAAGGCAAATGAAGAAGGAAAGAAAAATAAGGTTCTTTGTGTTTGTGGAACTTGTTGTTACGGTTATGAAGACGTTTCTACATGCAGCTTATATCCTTCTGAGATCTATTTTCTCTTTTCGTTGAACGCGTTCAGTTTCTTTAGATATTTAATTATTATTTTTTTTTTTATGTCAGTCTCGCTCGGTGTCTTTCTACATCTGGAGAAATGAATACCACTTCTGCGACAATTACAATTTTCTCGATTTCTTGTTTCACATGTGTTTTTTCTTCTTTGTTTCTCATCTGCATTTGTGAGGTAATTGCCACATTTGTGACCAAAAAAATATTTTAAAATATCATTTGTCGATGAATTTGTCTGCCCTGAACGAGTGATTGTGTATTGGGGTGCCATGACCAGAAGACAACGGGCGCATCAGTCGCTCGTGAGTTATGCTTCTCTTAGTTAGCTTCTAAGATTCTTTCATTTTATGAGAAGGCAGGATTGATTTTATGAGGAAAATATTCGGCAGCATTTCTCGCGATTTTTATCGAGTGCTTTAATGAAAAGTGATTCTCATCATTCCAGATTTCCTTTTTCGGTGGTCAATGGTTTTTCTCTTGTGTCTCTAATTTTTTGAGAGTGTTAGCACTTCGCAACCGTTTGACACTGATTAATTGTTCTGTTTTGTTCCTCTCTTCAATTTGATAACCTATAATTATCGTTGATCAGTATCGTTGCTCCAAGCTGAGTTACATCCTTTTTGAGTTAGATCCAAGTTGAGTTAGATCCATTTTGAGTTGGATCCAAGCTGAGTTGGATCCAAGCTGAGTTAGATCCAAGTTGAGTTAGATCCAAGCTGAATTAGATTCATTTTGAGTTAGATCCATTTTGAGTTAGATAAAAGTTGAGCTAGATCCATTTTGAGTTAGATCCAAGTTGAGTTAGATCCAAGTTGAGTTAGATTAGTCCGAACATAAAATTTAGCGATTTCCTGTTTGAGAAATCATGTATTACTCATCAGAAAGGGACAAGGTAGAAAATATTTACATAACCACTAATTAAACTCAAGCTAGACTAACAAAAACATAATTGATCTCAAGTATACCAATATTCTTAATATATCACAACGTGAATTTGTTTGTATGAAAAACATGTCTTAAATGTGTAGAAAAGTGAACAAATCAGGACTTATTTTCGCACAATCAGTATTATAAATCAAAGGTTTAAATTGAATACCATTTTTGGACGGAAACGAATCTTGGTGATTTTGTTTTGATCTGATGGCTTTTGTTAAATTTATCTTCACAGTTTTTGACTGGTTGGTTGGTCGCCCGATGACTAAAGTATTCTAGAGTATCGTAGTAGACTAGAATATTCCTCTTCATCATCCGCCCTTACAAGGACGTAGTGGACGCGAGTAGTATAGAATGGCATTTAGGACCCCTGAATGTCCTTCCAGCCGCACATAAATCCTTATATAAATAGTCTACCCGTACCATGAAGCACATTTTTTGGTGCGGTTTTTTCTTATATGAGAGTCTACCCGCCCATTTTGGTTCCGGTCGTGGTGACCTCTCGTGGCGGCGTCGGGTGACCTCTCGTTGACCTCTCGGGTGACCTCTCGTGGCGGTGGTGGTGGTGTTGTGGCGACCTACCGCGGCGGTGGTGAAGGGGTGGTGAAGGTGTGGTGGTGGTATCATAACTTTCACATTCTTTGTACTTTCAATGGTTCCGTAACTTTCATAAATCTATTCTTTCTTTATACTCTCAGGCAATAAAAAACAGTGACAAGTTTATTTATTGTTTTAAAAACTTCCTTTAGAATTAAAGGTAACAACTTAGGCCGTTACACACGCTACACGAAGGTACATTACCGAACTTAGTAACTACACGGCGTTTAACGTTAAGCGAGATCAAAGAGTTACCGGTAGACGCGCAGCCGCGAAGACGCGCAGCAAGGGGCCGCAAGATCAAAGAGCTCGGTAGACGCGCAGCGATGACGCGCAGCGAAGACGCGCAGCAAGGGGGCCGCGTTTAACGTTAAGCGCGTTCAAAGAGTTCCCGGTAGACGGACCGCGTTTACATCAAAGAATCCGCCTCCCGTGGTGAAATCTCCGTAGCCGGTAAGTGTTCATCAGGAGTGTCATTTAGCAGGGGAATTTTACTGGGTGGTTGTTTTAATGTGAGATGTTTAGGGGAAATTAACACTGACAAGTTTATTTATTTATTGTTTTATTCGTATATATTGAACAATAGATAATACATGGTTTAGACAAAAATGTATTCTTTAACTAATGTACATTATACACATATTTAATACATAGAAAACAAAGTAGTTTATTTACAATCATTAATACATGATAGTGTTAAATGGCTAAAGAGGAGGTGGTCACGTTGTCAGAATGGAAGTTTATTTATTTATTGTTTTATTCGTATATATCACACAATAGATAATACATGGGGTAGACAATAATGTAGTCTTTAACTATTGTACATTATAGACAAGTATAATACATAAGAAACAAAGTAGTTTATTTACAAGAAGTAATACATGATACTGTTAAATTGCTAAAGGGGAGGTGGTCACGTTGTTCAGAATGGGCCTGTCACTTGATGGGGTGAGGTAGTACGTTGGAAGTTGTAGTAGTAGGTTAGAAGTTGGCGTGTAATAGAAGTAGTAGGTAGTCGGATGTGGAAGTTGTAGTTGTAGAGGTAGCTGGTTGTGGAGGTAGTTGTAGTAGTGAAAGTTGTAGTAGAGCAGGGGACGACGTTCAAATTACGTTACTCCCAAATCCACGAAAGCTTAGACTTTGGAGTTCTATATCTTTAGCACTTCAACGAATAACAGACAACAGTAATGGTGAACCTTACAGATAAGAAAACTTAGTTCCAAACCCCAAAATTTCGTCTTATAACTAAAAAAGTTGAACTCAAAACATTAAAAAATCTAGGTCCAAAGTCAAAAATAGTTAGACACGGTAGGGCAAAAGGGCATATTCTTTCCAACCAATACTCCCTATTCTTCTACACATCTGCATCTCGAAGCCTTCGAATTTATATTCAATGTTTGGCTACTGACTATATTTTGCGCCGATTGCTCAGAGTCGATTCTATATTCAACCACTGTACTCTCTGTCGATGTAGTAGACACGTATGTCATGTCATTGTAACAGTCATGTCAATGTAACAGTCATTTCGTTGTAATAGTCATCTCGTTGTAACAGTCACGTATGGCATGTCGTTTTATCAGAGACGTATGGTATGTCGTTGTAATAGCCATGTCGTTGTATCAGTCATGTCGATGTAGTAGACACGTATGTCATGTCATTGTAACAGTCATGTCAATGTAACAGTCATTTCGTTGTAATAGTCATCTCGTTGTAACAGTCACGTATGGCATGTCGTTTTATCAGAGACGTATGGTATGTCGTGATGGACGAATGTAGGTTGTCGACTGTGCCATGATGGATCATGTAGGTTGTCGACGGTGCCATGATGGATGAATGTAGGTTGTCGACTGTGTCGGGATGGATCATGTAGGTTGTCGACTGTGCCATGATGGATCATGTAGGTTGTCGACTGTGTCGAGATGGATGAATGTAGGTTGTCTAGTGTCTCATGATGGTTGTATGTAGATTGTCGACTGTGTCGAGATGGATGAATGTAGGTTGTCGACTGTGCCATGATGGATGAATGTAGGTTGTCGACTGTGCCATGATGGATCATGTAGGTTGTCGACTGTGTCGAGATGGACGAATGTAGGTTGTCGACTGTGCCATGATGGATCATGTAGGTTGTCGAATTTTCCATGATGGATCATGTAGGTTGTCGACTGTGCCATGATGGATCATGTAGGTTGTCGACTGTGTCGAGATGGATGAATGTAGGTTGTCTAGTGTCTCATGATGGTTGTATGTAGGTTTTCTAGTGTGTCGGGATGGCTGAATGTAGGTTCTGTCTAGTGTGTCGTGATGAGTGTATGTAGATTGTCTAGTGTGCCATGATGGTTGTATGTAATTGTCGAGTATGCTCCAACAAATCACCGCGCCATTTAAACTTCTTTGAACATAATGGACACGGATGTTCACCAGAAGAAACCTCATTATGAGAAACCATCTGGAGAAAATCCAATAACCCTTTCCTCAACCATATTTAACATACCTAGTTTAACTTCATCAAACATCAAGCTCAACAATACTTAGCATACCTACTTTAAACACCTCGATAAAATTGAATAACCTTTCATCGATAAGCCTTAACGTACTTTAAGAGAAAACAATCCAACTTACTGTGTAAAATAGAATCTCAATCCGTTAGAATGAATAGTAACTTTCCTTGAAGCAACCAAACTTATAACACGAAAGCCCTGAAGGGTCTAGTTTAAATATATCCTGGTAACAAATGAATACATTATCCAATCAGCGAGTGACTATGCCAACATCGACTGATATCTGGATTAACCAACCAGAGAAGAGTATTAGCATGGGAAGCGGAGCAAAGAAATGACTGACATCTGTATTATAACCATTCAGAAAAGAGCATTACTATGAACGGCAGAGTGATTAACCAATTATAGAAGAGCGTAACTTTGAAAACGGTTCCAGTTCCATCTTAAGGTAAATGAATTGGTCGGGTTCTCATTGAGGATCGTGGGCGTTTCTGGTCCATAGAATGTGTTTGGATAAACTTATGAAGGAGTTTATGTTCCTGGGGGTTGATATTATTCACACATATGATAAGGCGTGTAAGAAACATTCCAAGTTTTATAAAGCTATGGCTAACCTAGTATATACATTATCGGAGAGAAATGAGCTGTTATTTACTGGAATAATTCAGAGAGTCGGTGGTCATGATATCTACGCCACGTTTGTAACCATCGTTATCGAAATACTTTCAGATCGAATTCTCAATTTCGGTCGTCTTGTTGTTCTATATACCCTCGCCTATCGATTAGTTAAGAATCATGTTAAAGACATGTTCGACTCTGATTCCGACATTTGTACTTTAGAAACGGACTTTGGTACTTGGACCGGTGGTATCATCGGAAGAGAATTTGGAGAGTGGTTACTAAAAGAAGGTAGTTTGGAAAATTTTCTAGACCTCTCTAACGAAGAAGCTACAACACTGTGGACTCTACTTCACAACAGCCTTTGGTCTTTAAGAGCTTTACCTAGAAATGTTTATCTGTGAGTTTATATATTTTTCCCTAATAAAAGTTTGGTAACCCCACAGCATTTGTTACTGCCTTACAATATTGTTTACCAGGTCACGACACCCTCTCACACTGATGATGAGGGTTGTCCTGTAGTAGGCCTGTGATTGTAATAAGAATGGTTTGCTCCAGCTTTGAAATCTGAAATTTTCACAAAAAGAGATGGTGTTACACAGTTCCCCTATAATGGGGATGTTGAGTTACTAAAAATAGATTTTGATCTCTGATGCAATACCTGATTAGTTACTAAAAATAGAATGTGACCTATTATCCAATAACAGAATACTCATTGCACTGGTGACCAATTGAGACTGATGGAAAAGTGAATTCCCAGTCATAGAAAAGTATGTTGTCACGATAGGTGTGTCAATAACAAGGAACAAAAATCATTAAAGACATCCTAATTAAGTTGTGAAATTTTGGTGGTTGAGAGATAAATCTGAAGATAAGCACATCAAACTATAAGAACAAGGAAACAATCGTATATTACACACTCTTAGAGCCAGTGTTAAGGTAACACGTATTTAGTTAAAATAGAAGGTTATAAATTGAGTAGAGGTAAACTTATATCTTATGGCTCATCTACTTTTTCGAATAAACTCATTAAAATTAAAATAAGTCAAATAAAAACAAACAAATATGATCTTTATATAATGTTTATTTTCACAATAAAACTAGACAACACATGCTACACGTTCAAATATTTATAATTGAACAACGATGCTTTAAATAGTGCAAATATGGATACAAATCATCTGAAAAAGTACACATATAACAACATAGTCATGTGTTTAATGCTTAAATTACAAGTTTACGTGGTCTCCCACGTGGTTTTATAAATACACAAGGATCGCAAAATTTAACACAATTTTGTTTATTGTTCTTAATAGCATAAGATCCATCAGTTATATTAGTGATCGAACGGGGATCAATTCGTTTGTGAGCTGTGTCTGTGAGAACAGTCGAAAGGTCACTCTGTTGATACTGGAAGTCGTCATAAACGGGAGGAGCAGCGATCGACCACTCACCCTCATTGGTCGTTTGTTCTCTGTCATAGTCTGAGCGAAATGTAGAAGCTCCATCAGTGGTTGGTTGTATACTGTCACACTCAGCTGAGAGAATCGTAGACCCATCACCTGTGGCTACTTGTAGTCTGTCACACTCTGAGAGAATCGTAGAATTCAGAGCCACTAAAGTCTCAAATTCAGGCTGTTAGTGTTATAACGTAACGTGTTGGGAATTTCAACCCCGTTTTGCCATCGTATTTTCTAAGATGAATTAAAGTCTTTGCTCGATATCTCGAAACTGAGACAGCCTTCAAACCATTCTTCTGTAGAGGTTTTACATACTCGCCATTACGAGCGGCATAGAAAAAAACACCATCACAGTCAACATTAACAGCGGAATCACACATATCCATTCTAACGGACTCCGTTCTAAAAAGCACACGACTTGGTAGCAGGGCTCTGACTTTCTGTATGTAGCAGCACTGAGAACGGCTGCCCTTTATACCCTGTAACAAGGGGGCGTGGCCAGTCTATTTATAGTAACCAATAGAATACGTTCTATTTATAGTAACTGATGCAATACGTCATTGGACGTGATGAGACATGTTCAGAGAGCGGCCATCTTTGATGAATCATGGGAAGTTTGTCCCACGAGGCCGATGTATCCATGGAGTCATCAAAACAAATGATGATCCAGAGGGCGGGGCCTACACTGACAAGTTGGAGACAAACTCGAGTATAGCATGTTATGTTCAATAGAGGGAAGTGTTCTTGTGAACACAGGATTGGGCTTGACAAGTAAAATATCAACTAAACTTTAGTTTCTATTACTTCTGAAATACTTTTTAGAATCTTGGTTCTGTGATCAACAGCTAGGATGGGGGAAATAATTTTGCCACATTCTTGTATACGGTTTATGAAGCGCTCCTTGTCTATAGAAAACTGCTGCCAAGAATAATTGGGTTCGTCATTTTCATCATCGTGGATTGTTAAAACAATCGTTTCTTCACAAAAATGAACCTAGAATAAAACGAGACAATTTAGGTTTAAAAGCCAGCAAAAACTTCTAAATGAAAAACACTTTATAATAAAATATCTCTGCACAACGCTGTAGCTGATGTCATTTCTCTTTGTTTCCCTCTGTCTTTTCACCCCTCACGTTTTCAAGTTGGTACAAGTTATTACAGCGGTTCTCATTACAAGTCACAACATCCAAGTATTGGATATCTCTTTCACTTCCCACCTAGTAACCTATTGTCCATGAGTCTCTTGGGTAAGTAAAACCTGCTTCTACGTAAAATTTACTCTACTCCACCTCCAGAGGATAATACGTCAAAAGATTTACCAGTATTAATATTATTCCACTTGTCGTTTTCTTTGATGTTACAGTTACTTCTTTATGGTATTAACGATGAATCCTTTATTTTTTCGGTTTCCTTTACTATAACGTCAATCATTACTAGCAACTAGTTTCAAAATTTTCATTACATGTGGAAATTTACTATTTATCATCATCAATAAAGATAATGTCTCTACTAGTTGTGTAATAACCCAGTAATAAAGATAACGAAGAAGAAACAGAGAATATCAAAATCAAAAGGTAAACTCGACTCCAAAGCAATTACTTACCTTGGTAGCTCTATCGGTTAGTGTATCACCTTGCTGGCTGCAAGCGTATTGTTCGTTCCACGTTGCGTTAATTTGTTCAAAATAAATATCATGTTCAAAGCTTTGTATATCGCTATTACCAGTCGAGGAGTGGTTGTTAATTATTTCAGTTGGAATCTCCAGTCTTCCAGCTCCCTGATTTTGAGAGCCGGTGATGTAGGTGTCAGAGGTTTCACTAGAGTTTAAAAACCTTTCAAGTATATTTGTCTTTTTGAAAATTGAGTATAAAGTTAAACCATTATTATAATTACCACTAGGCCATATTGTCGTGGTTTGCGTGCTCATTGACAAATCACTATCTTCATCACTGTCTTCCTCTTCTGAACTTGAGTTTATTCGAAAAAGTAGATGAGCCATAAGGTATAAGTTTACCTCTACTCAATTTATTACCTTCTATTTTAACTAAATACGTGTTACCTTAACACTGGCTCTAAGAGTGTGTAATATACGATTGTTTCCTTGTTCTTATAGTTTGATGTGCTTATCTTCAGATTTATCTCTCAACCACCAAAATTTCACAACTTAATTAGGATGTCTTTAATGATTTTTGTTCCTTGTTATTGACACACCTATCGTGACAACATACTTTTCTATGACTGGGAATTCACTTTTCCATCAGTCTCAATTGGTCACCAGTGCAATGAGTATTCTGTTATTGGATCATAGGTCACATTCTATTTTTAGTAACTAATCAGGTATTGCATCAGAGATCAAAATCTATTTTTAGTAACTCAACATCCCCATTATAGGGGAACTGAGTAACACCATCTCTTTTTGTGAAAATTTCAGATTTCAAAGCTGGAGCAAACCATTCTTATTACAATCACAGGCCTACTACAGGACAACCCTCATCATCAGTGTGAGAGGGTGTCGTGACCTGGTAAACAATATTGTAAGGCAGTAACAAATGCTGTGGGGTTACCAAACTTTTATTAGGGAAAAATATATAAACTCACAGATAAACATTTCTAGGTAAAGCTCTTAAAGACCAAAGGCTGTTGTGAAGTAGAGTCCACAGTGTTGTAGCTTCTTCGTTAGAGAGGTCTAGAAAATTTTCCAAACTACCTTCGTTTAGTAACCACTCTCCAAATTCTCTTCCGATGATACCACCGGTCCAAGTACCAAAGTCCGTTTCTAAAGTACAAATGTCGGAATCAGAGTCGAACATGTCTTTAACATGATTCTTAACTAATCGATAGGCGAGGGTATATAGAACAACAAGACGACCGAAATTGAGAATTCGATCTGAAAGTATTTCGATAACGATGGTTACAAACGTGGCGTAGATATCATGACCACCGACTCTCTGAATTATTCCAGTAAATAACAGCTCATTTCTCTCCGATAATGTATATACTAGGTTAGCCATAGCTTTATAAAACTTGGAATGTTTCTTACACGCCTTATCATATGTGTGAATAATATCAACCCCCAGGAACATAAACTCCTTCATAAGTTTATCCAAACACATTCTATGGACCAGAAACGCCCACGATCCTCGATGAGAACCCGACCAATTCATTTACCTTAAGATGGAACTGGAACCGTTTTCAAAGTTACGCTCTTCTATAATTGGTTAATCACTCTGCCGTTCATAGTAATGCTCTTTTCTGAATGGTTATAATACAGATGTCAGTCATTTCTTTGCTCCGCCTCCCATGCTAATACTCTTCTCTGGTTGGTTAATCCAGATATCAGTCGATGTTGGCATAGTCACTCGCTGATTGGATAATGTATTCATTTGTTACCAGGATATATTTAAACTAGACCCTTCAGGGCTTTCGTGTTATAAGTTTGGTTGCTTCAAGGAAAGTTACTATTCATTCTAACGGATTGAGATTCTATTTTACACAGTAAGTTGGATTGTTTTCTCTTAAAGTACGTTAAGGCTTATCGATGAAAGGTTATTCAATTTTATCGAGGTGTTTAAAGTAGGTATGCTAAGTATTGTTGAGCTTGATGTTTGATGAAGTTAAACTAGGTATGTTAAATATGGTTGAGGAAAGGGTTATTGGATTTTCTCCAGATGGTTTCTCATAATGAGGTTTCTTCTGGTGAACATCCGTGTCCATTAAGGTTCAAAGAAGTTTAAATGGCGCGGTGATTTGTTGGAGCATACTCGACAATTACATACAACCATCATGGCACACTAGACAATCTACATACACTCATCACGACACACTAGACAGAACCTACATTCAGCCATCCCGACACACTAGAAAACCTACATACAACCATCATGAGACACTAGACAACCTACATTCATCCATCTCGACACAGTCGACAACCTACATGATCCATCATGGCACAGTCGACAACCTACATGATCCATCATGGCACAGTCGACAACCTACATGATCCATCATGGCACAATCGACAACCTACATTCGTCCATCTCGACACAGTCGACAACCTACATGATCCATCATGGCACAGTCGACAACCTACATTCATCCATCATGGCACAGTCGACAACCTACATTCATCCATCTCGACACAGTCGACAATCTACATACAACCATCATGAGACACTAGACAACCTACATTCATCCATCTCGACACAGTCGACAACCTACATGATCCATCATGGCACAGTCGACAACCTACATGATCCATCCCGACACAGTCGACAACCTACATTCATCCATCATGGCACCGTCGACAACCTACATGGTCCATCATGGCACAGTCGACAACCTACATTCGTCCATCACGACATACCATACGTCTCTGATAAAACGACATGCCATACGTGACTGTTACAACGAGATGACTATTACAACGAAATGACTGTTACATTGACATGACTGTTACAATGACATGACATACGTGTCTACTACATCGACAGAGAGTTCAGTGGTTGAATATAGAATCGACTCTGAGCAATCGGCGCAAAATATAGTCAGTAGCCAAACATTGAATATAAATTCGAAGGCTTCGAGATGCAGATGTGTAGAAGAATAGGGAGTATTGGTTGGAAAGAATATACCCTTTTGCCCTACCGTGTCTAACTATTTTTGACTTTGGACCTAGATTTTTTAATGTTTTGAGTTCAACTTTTTTAGTTATGAGACGAAATTTTGGGGTTTGGAACTAAGTTTTCTTATCTGTAAGGTTCACCATTACTGTTGTCTGTTATTCGTTGAAGTGCTAAAGATATAGAACTCCAAAGTCTAAGCTTTCGTGGATTTGGGAGTAACGTAATTTGAACGTCGTCCCCTGCTCTACTACAACTTTCACTACTACAACTACCTCCACAACCAGCTACCTCTACAAGTACAACTTCCACATCCGACTACCTACTACTTCTATTACACGCCAACTTCTAACCTACTACTACAACTTCCAACGTACTACCTCACCCCATCAAGTGACAGGTCCATTCTGAACAACGTGACTACCTCCCCTTTAGCAATTTAACAGTATCATGTATTACTTCTTGTAAATAAACTACTTTGTTTCTTATGTATTATACTTGTCTATAATGTACAATAGTTAAAGACTACATTATTGTCTACCCCTGTATTATCTATTATGGGATATATACGAATAAAACAATAAATAAATAAACTTCCATTCTGACAACGTGACCACCTCCCCTTTAGCCATTTAACACTATCATGTATTACTGATTGTAAATAAACTACTTTGTTTTCTATGTATTAAATATGTGTATAATGTACATTAGTTAAAGAATACATTTTTGTCTAAACCATGTATTATCTATTGTTCAATATATACGAATAAAACAATAAATAAATAAACTTGTCAGTGTTAATTTCCCCTAAACATCTCACATTAAAACAACCACCCAGTAAAATTCCCCTGCTAAATGACACTCCTGATGAACACTTACCGGCTACGGAGATTTCACCACGGGAGGCGGATTCTTTGATGTAAACGCGGTCCGTCTACCGGGAACTCTTTGATCGCGCTTAACGTTAAACGCGGCCCCCTCGCTGCGCGTCTTCGCTGCGCGTCTTCGCTGCGCGTCTACCGAGCTCTTTGATCTTGCGGCCCCTTGCTACGCGTCTTCGCGGCTGCGCGTCTACCGGTAACTTTTTGATCTCGCTTAACGTTAAACGCCGTGTAGTTACTAAGTTCGGTAATGTACCTTCGTGTAGCGTGTGTAACGGCCTAAGTTGTTACCTTTAATTCTAAAGGAAGTTTTTAAAACAATAAATAAACTTATCACTGTTTTTTATTGCCGGAGAGTATAAAGAAAGAATAGATTTATGAAAGTTACGGAACCATTGAAAGTATAAAGAATGTGAAAGTTATGATACCACCACCACCCCTTCACCACCCCTTCACCACCGCCGCGGGAGGTCACCACAACACCACCACCACCGCCACGAGAGGTCACCCGAGAGGTCAACGAGAGGTCACCCGACGCCGCCACGAGAGGTCACCACGACCGGAACCAAAATGGGCGGGTAGACTCTCGTATAAGAAAAAATGAAGACTCTCATATAAGGAAAAACCGCACCAAAAAATGTGCTTCCATGTAAGGGTAGACTATTTATATAAGGATTTATGTGCGGCTGGAAGAACATTCAGGGGTCCAAAATGCCATTCTATACTACTGACGTGTCTGCGTTGTGTTGTGGTTTGCAGTATAACTGTTATATTTGCGCCTTTCGGCCCAACACATCCGACTTCAGCACGACATTTTTGAGTACCGGGTTGTCTTCCCTCTTCGATCCCTGCACGCTTGGCCAGACTAGACAGGTTAGTCTGTTACTGGAGGCACCGCGGAGAGCTGGAGCAGGGTCTGGATGGTTTTGGTTCACCGATCCTGGCGCAAGCCATCAGCTGTGGGTCGCTGACAACTTCCAGCTCTGGTGCTGGTTTTCTTTTTTCGTTTCTTCTTCTGTCTTACGAGATCATCTATTTTTATAATTTTACCATATATAATTTTACATTATCTAATTTTACATTTCATTTTTATTGTTACACTGTTACTGTTAGTAAACAATTACAAAGACTTACTTCCGTTTCGCTTCTATTAAGTGATTTATCAATAATCTTCCATGCTTCTTTAGAAACTCAATCTAGTATTTTTAGCATTTCCAGGCTTATCTCTGTATGTCATTATCAGGTACCTTACCGGTTGGTGCAGGCAATCATCTTTCTCCACATCTCTCGGTCCTTCAAGCATATGATAATTTCAGTCATTTAGCTTTTATTGTGCCTTTTATATAAGTGTTTCAATATTTTTCTTCCGCATTTCGTCTGCTCTTATTTCCATTCATTCTGATTACTGTTATAGCATTCTCAATGCCTTCTATTCGCCTCACATGCCCAATAAATGTAGATTGCCTCGCTTCCTTATGATTTTGATAATAGATGCGGTTTCTCCAGCTAGTTGTAAACATTCTTCATTTATAATTGATGCAGTTCAAACAAATATATTATTCACATTTTCATCAAATCATTCTGTTTTTTTCGTAACAACGAGATTGTTGATAGCGCTGGTCTCTACTACAAATTAGAAGTCTTCTCTTGTTTCTCTACTCTTTCTTTCTGGCGTTCAATATATGATTGCTAAAGGAATTGATTGTACTTTTTCGTTATCCGTTCCTATAAGGACACCAAGACGGCATAGACATCTTGTTTTATGGTTTATTTGCGCATTTCGGTCCAACACATCCGACTTCAGCACGGCATGTTCGAGTACTGGGTTGCCTTCCCTCTTCGATACATACTCGCTTGGCCAGTTTGGGCTGGTTAGTCTGTTTATAGAGGCACCGCGAAGAGGTGGAGTTGAGTCTGGATGGTTCTGGTTCACCAATCCTGGAACAAGCCATCAGCTATGAGTCGCTGACAGTTTCTACCTCTTTTGCTGTCTTCCGTCTTGTTTTCCTTCTCTTGTTTGATAACTTTAAACTTATTTATGCTGTGATATCTTTCAATAACAGCCGATAACATCAGCGGAGTCTGCAGAAATATGACTTTACAGAAGAATATTGAGAATGCTAAAGTTCAAAGAAGTAGCGATAATGTTCTGAAAGCGGTCAACGCAAAAAGTTGCTATTAAGTCAGACTTTCCCCACAGAAAATATCAGGTACCAATTTATGGAGGCTGGGTGAGCTGTAAAGCTTTGTCCGTAGGGAGAAAGTAATGAGACGGTTTAATAGAGAAAAGGTTGAGGGGAGGGATTATGTACATAAATTATTAAGATCTTCTGTAAGATGGAATCCTGTTTCAGTGAATTGTGACCAAGGGAATAGAAAGTTATACCAGTCTTTCTGTCTATGATTTTTCTGTCCTTGACTTAAATTATGGACTTGTGTTTTCAAAATGGCGGAATACAGTTTATGTTCCATCGATCGCTGCAGGATTTGCGTTTGAAACCTGATTGATTTCGGCTCTCCATTGCAGTTCCTCTTCTTCTTTCAACTCAACATAGAGCATAGGTCTTCAACAAACACTTTCCAAGCCTTCCTGTTTCTTGCCATTCTTTTAAGATCATCTTCAGCTCTGCTTCCATCTGTCTTCTCCAAAAATATTTTGGTTCTCCACTTTCTCTTTGCTCCTTTTTATCTTTGTCCATGTTGGACAATAGTTGCGGTAGCTTCCCAATGATTTGACAAGATTTGTGGCTTCTTGGGTGTACAGTATAAGATATTTGTTAAGAGCAAACGGGCGCGTTTTCTCTTAGCTTATAAAGCAAACAACTAAGACATTATGGTGTAATTATAAATATGTTAATTTAGGACAATAGTAAAAGGAACATTTTGCATAGTATCAAATCATATAATGTCGCAAATTGTCAGGTTAAAGGTCAACCTAAAATGTTGGGGGGGGGGGCGATAACTCAGTGGTTAGTGAACTGGATTACAAAGGACAAGTTCGATCCTGATCGACAGCTTTCGGGTTCACAAAGCCTTACATTGGTACAGGATCTTTTGTCTGGTAAAGTAAAGCAGCACGGGCGCAATACCGACCACATTACCCCAAAAATTATGTGCTAAAGGTCTATAAAAATTATGGTCACTAACACCATATTCCCTATGCGCCACTTGGCGTGACTGGGCTCTTGCATTTTTTACTGACTAAAATATTGGCTTCACTTCCTGGCCTCCTTAAGTTTCGAAGCCACCGTCCGACGCTGTGGAGCGCAACGCTCATGCTCTCCTCCAAAACATTATTATATGCTGACTTTGTTATTGCCCTTTCTCCTATTGCGAGTTATCAGATCCTGAATATGGTTTCCACAATACGTCTTCTGTGTCTGCCCATTCTGTCAGAGTTGTGTCTATTTCTTCACTTGGAAGTTGCTCTTTTCGACAACGTTTCTCTTGCTGTCTTTCCTTCTCGGGCGCTCTTTCCCAAACTATTTATCTCCCTCTTATTCTATTTTTATCTCAGTAACTTAACATTTTTTTTCTCAATTTCTCAGCTCACTCTCTTTATGTTTCACTTTTTCAATTTATTATTCTCTCCTTCTCTTTCACTTTCACGCTCTCTCTTTCTTTCACTCACAATTTGTGTACTTTCTTTTTTTCATTATCTCTTTCTATTAATCTCTTTCTTGTTCACACTCTCACCCCCTCCCCCGCCTTTACTCTCTTTTCTTACTCTTTCTCGCTCTTCCATAAGTTAGTACAGGATACCAGACGCATTGTGTATATTATATTGTAAGGTCTGATCTGGTAACAACAACCGCTGTCATACCCATTTAGAATATCTGAAACATGTTTCCAACATTAGCGAGTCAGTACAGACATTGTGTTTTGTCCCTTATCAACTCGAGTTTCCAGTCTCTGTATTTCTTTCTTGATTTGTTTCCGTATTTTTTTTTTTTTATTCTGACCGCTAGTGATAATTATTCTTAAAAGTTGAAAATAAAACGTAAAAGTGACTCCTCACACAAAATGTGTCCTCGTTCCATTTATTTGCAGTGAGTTCACATTACGCAATATGTCGTTTTGGTTTTTTTTTTTTTTTATTTCGCAAGGGGGTTAGGATTGATTCCTCTGAAATGGTTCTCGACTTGTCCTTTATGATCACCATTGTGTTTTGATTATTGAGGGGGTCATGAGAGTTCATAGGGAGGCAGAAGCCTCCAAGATGTGTTTGTGGAGATGGTGGCATCAAGTCGATGACCTTTACACTCTCGGGGCTCATTGTGTTCGGTAAGTTCTTCTTGAAGAGCAAATAGAAAGGCATTAATCCATACAAACAAACAAACAAATAAACAAACACAAAATAAGCAAGTTTTTGGAGACATTAAAGAAAAAGGCATCAGACACTCGCAAATTAAAGTAGTTCATCATCATTATGTGCCTTACTTGGAACCGTGGACTATCGTGTACTTCCAACATTCTCTGTCCTCGGTGCATCATTACAGTGCTGTTGCTTGATTTACCTCTCTTTCTCATCCTAGATGTAGTAGAGTTTATCTTTATTTCGTTATTTGTTTGTGTTGTTCTCGTTTTCCGAGAAAGGCCGCATGTAGATCGAAACATCAGTATTTGGTTTTGTTTCTTTTCGTTTTTTTTTAAACCTGTCACCCTACCTTGTAGGAGTGTAAGTAACACCCCACCACTTGCTCCTGCCACCAGCTTTACAGCAGCACTACAATTATCTGCCTGTTTCCCCACAGTCTGTTATTGACTGGTTACCGTGCCACCACATTAAGCTATCTAGTAAAAAAAAATGTAAAGTGCCCCGTCACGCCAAGTGGCGTATAGTGACTATGGTGTTCGTGACAATAGATTCTACAGACCTTTTGCACAGGGTTTTTGGGGTAATGTGGTCTGTATTACGCCCGTGCCGCTTTACTTTCTCAGAAAAAAATCCGGTACCCATTAACGGCAGGGTGAACACGGAAGCCATCGGTTGGGATCGAACCCTGCCTCTTGTCCTTTGTAGTCCAGTTCACTAACCACTGAGCTATCGCGGCTCCATAAGCTATATAGTGTCTTCTCTTTTTGACGTTCACTGTTCCTTGTATTTTACCAGTTATAACCAAGTATTCCAGCTTTCTGCTTTTCTCTTCTTTTGATGTGACCGAAAAATCTCGACAGTTTACTTCTCATAACCATAAGACCTTTCATTTTGTGATGATTAACGTAATTTGACGCTAATGAAAGAGGTAAAATCATTGAAATACCCCGGAGCATTTAATTTTTGATTGCAGATGAGCTACAGAGAGGAGACAAAGTCGCCTCACAGCAGCCGGGCTGGTAGTTGTCAGGGACCCACAGCTGATGTTTTGCGCCAGGATCGGTGAATCAGAGCCATCCAGACCCTGCTCCACCTCTCCGTGGTGCCTCCAGAAACAAACTAACCTGTCTAGTCTGACCAAGTGAGAAGGGATCGAGAAGGGAAGACAACCTCGTACTCAAAAATGTTGTGCTGAAGTCGGATGTGTTGGGCCGAAAGGCGCAAATAACCAGTTTTACCGCAAATTCTGGTATTCTCGCAACGTTTATTGAGGGTTCATTGTGTTGTGTTTTGATTACTCTGCCTTATTACGTGGTTAAACCATTGCATCTGCTGTTTCTTTTTATATTCTATGACGGGGGCTATTCCTAGCTTTTCTTCTCACTTCTTCATTTCTGATATTGTCTCTCAGACTGTTTCCTGTCATTGGTCTGACTAATTTCATCTCAGTAAAGGTTACTTTTTTTTATTGTTCTTGCATCTATTGTCCACGACTGGCATTGGTAAAACAACGTTGGAATGAAGATTGTATTGTACATGCCCGCTTTGCCTCTGTATTTATTTCCTTGTTGGACAATAGCTGTCCAATGATTTGACAAGCTTTGATGCTTCTTGAATCTATCTCTGCTGTTTGTGAATTATCGTTTGTCACTAAACTTCCTAGGAATTTGAATTCCTCAGCGTGTTTTAGTTGCCTGTCTTCTATAGTTATGTTGATGTTCTGTTTATTTTTGGAGATATTCATGACTTCTGTTTTGTTGATGTTGATTTTCATGTTGTATTTTGTGCTTGTAAAAAAAAAAACAGTTAAGTGCTCCACGTCACGCCAAGTGGCGTACAGGGAATATAGTGTTAGTGACCATAAATTTTACAGACCTTCGGCATATGATTTTTGGGGAAATGTGCTCAGTATTACGTCCGTGCCGCTTTACTTTCCCAGAAAAAAACCCAGTACCCATTAAAGGTTGGGTGAACCTGGAAGCCGTCGTTTGGGATCGAACACTACCTCTTGATTTGTGCCTGTGCTGTTGAGTTTTTAAAAAGTGTTTTTCTATTTTTTTTATGTGTTTGTGCCTGATCGTCTGCAAATATAAGGTCATTGATCTTCTCTGTCTCTGATGGGTTGGCTAACTCGCATATATAGCCCACGTATGTAATAAATAGTATGGGGGATAGTACGCACCCATGTCTTACACCTGATCTAACTTCTAAGTGGTCCGTGTAGCCAGCTGCTGATCTTATTGTACAGCTGCTGTTGATGTAGAGACTTTTAATTAGGTTGGTTTTACTCCGTATATTGTTAGTATCTCCCATAATTGTTTTATTTACTCTGTTGGATGCTTTTTCCTGGTCAAAGATAACTATGTACACATTTTGATTGACAAATAGACATTGATGTCCTAAAGACTTTATATTATACCAGAGACTGAGAAAGAAGAACGCACTCCACGTTGTGAATTAAGGGAATAATGTTGTTAGTGTCTATATTTTTATGTTAAAATAACACTTCAACACACTATTTTTCGGATAATGTGGTCGGTATTACGACAGGACAGTCTATCTTTCTCATTAAAATTCCAATACCCATTTAAGGCTGAGTGAACCTGGAAGCAATCGATTAGGATCGAACTCGAGCTAATTTCCTTAGTAGTCTAATTCACTCATTACTGAGCTACTACAGCTCTCAACAAAGACCAGAACAAACAGAGAACTTATTGATAACATCAAGAGCAAGTAATTATTATCTCTTGGCCAAGCAATGAGAACTTCCTCTTATTTTATTGGGACATCAATTGTGGTTCAACCTAGGCTCAGATTTATGTTTGATTTATTTCACTAACCTTTGACATTAAACAGGATATGTCTTACAACAATGAAGGTATTTAAAGTCAAAGGTTTATTTTGTTGAATCTGTTCATAAGTTTTTAATTCTTCTTTTTTTTCTTTTTCGTCTTCTTCCATTCATCGTTTGCCTTTCAGCGTCCTGGGGAGATATAATTTGCGGTTTTTTTTCTCTTATGTTGACATATTCTGCTATGTTTCATATTGCTTCTATTTTCCACCAATCCTTCTATTTCGTGGTTGGCCCTTGGGTCTAGTGTTCTCGCAACGTTTATTGAAGGTTCGTTGTGTAGTGTTTTAATCTTTCTGCCAAGTCTGTTCATATGTGGCTTTCTTTATTTCTAGAAGGAGTCTTAAGGGACCATAAACTACAAACGAATCCAGTGAGGAAGTACTAGAAGAAACCAATGTTAAAAATAATGATTTGAGGATTTGCCTGTCGCCTAGACACGATCCATTCAACCTCAGACTAGGTCTTCCGGGTGATATTAGATCTTGATCATTATCCAAAGAAATCAACAAGAAAGGTCTCAGTCTCAATAGTAAGAAAACAGAAGTAATGATCATATAGAAGAAACAATCATCACCATCATACAACATAACAATAAACAGAACAAATCTGAAACAAGTGCAATGTGTTAAATACCTGGGCACAATAATAACATCAGATCGAAGATGCACCACAGAAATAAAAAGCAGAAGAGCTCAGCCCAAAAAAGCATTTCAGAAAATGAAAAATATCTTATGCAACAAGTCTATGTCACTAGAAGTGAGAAAGAGAGTTCATCGGTGTATTATAGAGTCAATTCTGACATATGGAAGCGAATCATGGACAATAACCCACAGAGATAGGATTTCTTAGAGGAATGTGAAAGTTCCCTCGAAAGCTAAAAAGACAAACGAGGGCATTCTCAGTGAAGCCAACACGAAATGGGAGCTCCTAAAAAAACATCAGAAAAAGATAAAATCAACATTTTTCGGGCACATCATGAGAAGAGGAAAGTTGGAATACTTGATTACAACTGGCAAAATAAAAAGGATAGAGAGATCACGGACGACAAAGAGAGAAAATACTGGATAGCTTGGTGTCATGGAAAACAGTCAACAACAGAACTGATACGATGCACTGTAGATAGACGATTGTGGAAGGATATGATCGCCTACGCCAACCGGTATGGCACATGATGATGATGAATTGTCATCTAAAAAAAAATAATGAGAACTTTCCTTTTTTTTCTGCGAGAGCTTTAGTTTTTCTTTGGTTGTACATGCCTGTCGCTTGTTTGAAACCCTCTTAACGGGGTACAGTTTTTATTTACTCGTTTGTTTTTTAGATACGAGATCACTTTGGTCTCATTGACTACAGTAATTCGTTTGGGATTTAACGTGAATTCCTCTTTTTTTTAAAAAAGGCATATAAATAAGACAAATTATAAGACAAATTAGAAAAAGGCAATCCAGATGTGTTGTGCATGTAGTATAAATGCGGGGTTGGAATACTTGTTAATAGCAGGAAATAAAGAAGGTCGAGAGATACAGTTGGGCAGAGAGAGAATGTGATGGTTGGTTTGTCCCCGGAAGAAAGTCGGAGAGATACAGTTGGGCAGAGAGAGAATGTAATGGGTGGTTTGTTCCCGGTAGAAGGTCGGAGAGATACAGTTGGGCAGAGAGAGAATGTAATGGGTGGTTTGTTCCCGGTAGAAGGTCGGAGAGATACAGTTGGGCAGAGAGAGAATGTAATGGGTGGTTTGTTCCCGGTAGAAGGTCGGAGAGATACAGTTGGGCAGAGAGAGGATGTGATGGGTGGTTTGTTCCCGGTAGAAGGTCGGAGAGATACAGTTGGGCAGAGAGAGGATGTGATGGGTGGTTTGTTCCCGGTAGAAGGTCGGAGAGATACAGTTGGGCAGAGAGAGGATGTGATGGGTGGTTTGTTCCCGGTAGAAGGTCGGAGAGAAGATCTTCCTCTTCTTTCTTTTCTCTTTCTCACTGATACCTAAAATGTGTCGTGGTTATATCATTTGTAGTTCTTGAACTGCTTGAACTGTCTGAATTAGTGATTTTCCTTTGTTGTGACATGTCTCTTTCACTGCATCTATCCATCTTCTTGGTAATCCTTTTGGTCTTTTCCCATGCATTCTTGAGAAGAACGCCCTTGATGGTGATTGGTGAGGATTCATTCTGACCAGGTAGCCAAACCATTTAAGTTGTTGTTTTATATATTCTTGGCAGGGTTTTGTTCCTACCATTTTTCTTATTGTTTCATTTGTTTAGCTGGCATGGAAATGTTTGGATGTCTTAGCAATGGTGAAAGCTGGTATATGACAGCATTTGCTTTTTATATTCTCATGTCAATTTCTCTGTCTAGTTTTCCATCTTCTGTGAACATTGTGCCAAAATACCTGAATTCTTCTACTTGTTTCATTTCTTTATCTTTGAGATTAAAGTTTAATGGGTGTCTTAATTTGCTTATTCTCATAGCCTCTGTTTTTGCTGTGTTAATTTTCATACTGTAATTTGTGCAACTTTTTATCTAGAGATGTTATATGTTGTTGTAGCAGGTTTTTAACCTCATATATTAGGCATTGGTCATCTGCGAAAAGTAGCTCGTTGAAGTTGGAATTTTATACCTCTATGTTATTATGTGATTTTTCCTTATTGTTGGTTGTTTCCAGATTTATTTCGGAAAAGATCAATGGCGGAAAAAGAACAGTGATTATAGTAACATAATATAGTCTACGTAG
>JAVIAB010000160.1:19662114-19704614 GCA_032433765.1 Megaustenia siamemsis | reverse complement strand
TGGAATGGTGGTTTGAAGATGGATGATGCTTCCCCAAAGAATTGTGAGATGACTATTTCAGTTTTCGGGTTGGAAATGTTTCCAGCGTGGAGGATGTGAAAAGCAAATAAAATGGTTTCCTTCTTAAAGCATATATGGAGATTGATGTTAGTGTCCGTATAATATTGAATGGCCAATGGTTATATGGTCGGTATCTGCACGATAAAAAGCGCTGCTAACTTCTTGTTATTTCAATGAAGGTCAAGCGTTATGACAGTTTTATTGCTCAAGAACGGGCCATTAATCTCAAACTTACAACTATTGAAAAGTACCAGTCAAATATCAGTGGATAAGGGGTTTATACAAAGACGATGGCGCTGAATAGGACACCATTGTGGAAGCCAACAGAGAGTATTACACGACAGGCCCTTTTTTGGGATCCCCGGGGAAGAGACAAAGAGGAAGACGAAAATATTCTTGGAGAAGACACAAGGAAGCAAAGATGAAACTGATGGGGAAGACATGGAGCGATCTTAAAAGAATGACAAAAACCAGAACGGCTGGGAAAGTATTTGTTGAAGTTCTATGCTCCGCAGGGAGCTGAAAGGAAAAAGAACGAGAAGATGCCATTAGTGGGTTGTTTTAACGTCGTATTTGATGCAACACGAGAACAATTAATTGCTGACCCCCTTGTGTGGCATTCATGCCATCTAGTCAGGTCATATTGACCTCTACACTGCTTCCCCCAAATTAGGCTAACTTCAAATTCTCAACATCTTCACAGTAGTTACCCCTCACTCATTCTTAGACCAAAATAAATTCTCTATATTTTGTTCTCCAACTCACTCCCCTCCCTCCAAATGTCAATGAAATATTACACAGTTTAGTACTTAGTATGATTTTAAGGCTATGTTTTTTTGTTCACAGTTGCATTAATATGTATTCCAATGACGTCACTGTACTACGTCTACAACTTCTGGGTACTAGGGACCACAATGTGCAAGATTACCGGATACATGCAGGGTGAGTTCCCTTCTTTGTTCGATCAAAGAATGAAATATTTGTTGGTGTGTTTAGGGGAAAGGGTTTGGATGGGAGAACGTGTAGACATATCTACCTTTCATGATTATCATTGAGGTAAGTAAAGTAAAGAGCCCCGTCACGCCAAGTGGCGTATAGGGAATATGGTGTTCTTTTTCTTCTACCATGTAGAACATGAGCCGCGATAGCTCAGTGGTTAGTGAACTGGACTACAAAGGACAAGGGGTAGGGTTCGATCCCAACCGACGGCTTCCAGGTTCACCCAACCTTAAATGGGTACCGGATTTTTTCTGGGAAAGTAAAGCAGCACGGGCGTAATACCGACCACATTACCCCAAAAATCATGTGCTGAAGGTCTGTAAAATATAGGGTCACTAACACCATATTTCCCTATACGCCACTTGGCGTGACGGGGGTACTTTACTTTTTTTTTATGTAGAACATAGGTCTTAAACAAACACTCTCCAGGCCGTTCTGTTTCTAGCTATTCTTTTAAGATCATTCCATGTCCTTCCCATAATCTTCATCTCTGCTTCTATCTGTCTTCTCCAAGAATTCCTTGGTCTTCCTCTTTGTCTTTTTCCCTGAGGATTTCAAAAAAGGACCTGTTTTGTAATACTCTCAGTTGGCTTCCGTAGTGTGTGTCCTATACAGCGCCATCGTCTTCGCTGTATCTCTTTATCCACTGGTGTTTGACTGGTACATTTCCATAATTCTATGATCAGTGATTTTGTCCTGCCATTTCCATCCTTTTATTCAGTGTAAGCATCCATTAATGAAAGTCGGTATTTTCATGATTGTCATTTTAGTTGTTCTCCATGTTTCACAGCCATAAAATAAGACTGACCTATCGAAAATTGGAATGAACATTTTTATTAAGCATTTGACCTAATTTCTTTGGACTTGCATATGTTTCCCTGTGCAACAAATGCTCCTCTTGCTTTTGATATCCTTATTTTGGTATCATTTTCTGTTCCTCCCTCTTTGTCTATATTACTGCCCAGATATATGTAAGATTGTACGTCTAGTAGAGGTATTTCTCCTATTTTTATTTGGTTATTGCTAACTGCATTAATTCTCATAATTTTGGTCTCATATCTATTTATTTTCAGTCCCATCTGTTGTGTTCTCTCATCAAGTATGCTCGTTGTATCTTGTATCTGTTGATGGTTGTGTGATAGAAGAGCTATATCATCAGCAAAATCTAAATCATCAAGTTGTTTGGTCAGTGACCACTGGATCCCATTCCTTTAGTATTGATTTATTTTCCTAATCCAATCTATGACCAGTAGATAGAGAAATGGAGATAGAAGGCATCCCTGCCTTACCCCTGTTCTTATTTCAAATGCTTCTGTAAGCTGCCCTTCATGCACCACATTACATTTAATTCCTTCATACATTGTTCTTATCAGTTTAATAAACTTCGTGGGGATTCCGTAATGACTCAGCAACTTCCAAAGCATTCTTCTGTCTAAACTATCAAATGCATTTTCGTAATCTATGAATCCAATATAAAGTGGGGATTTTAGTTCTAAACTTTTTTCAACTATTATACGTAGAGTAGTTATTTGATCAGCACATGATCTGTTCTTCCTAAAACCTGCTTGTTCATCTCTCAAATGTTTCTCTATGGCCTCTTTAATCTCTCCAGAATAATTCTCCTTAATATTTTTCCTGGCACTAATAGTAGCATAATTCCCCTATAATTTGTGCACTCTTGTAAACTTCCTTTCTAGTTTGATCATATAATCTTCTTTCCAGTCTTTAGATATTTCTTCACTCTTCCAAAATTTATCTAATAGATTATGTAACGTATAGGCGTATTGGGAATATGGGGTTAGTGATCATATAGACCTTCGGTGCATGATTTTTGGAGTAATGTGGTCGGTATTACGCCCGTGCCGCTTTACTTTCCCAGAAAAAAACCTGGTACCCATTAAAGGCTGGGTGAACCCGGAAGGCGTCCATAGGGATCGAACCCTACCTCTTGTCCTTTGTAGAAAATGAAGTAAGCCCGTTGAGAATTTTTTTTTTAATATTCTCATTAGTGGTAAAAGCGAGATGAGTGAGACAGCGAATCACTTCAGGGGAAGAGGTATGTTTCCACACTCGGAAAAAAAATCCACAAATAATTAAAATCATAAATAATAAAACAACTGAGAAAAAAACAAATAACAATAGATGATCCGAAGCAGGATCGAACCCGTACTCATCGGAACAGCTAGAAAACAATCTCTGGTACTCACTTTCAGATGATGGGTGAATAACGAATCTGCATCAGTTTTAAAAAAAAAGGAAAGGTAAAAAAATAAAACTTGGCACACATAGAACTGAACCCGAATCCTTTTTCACCAATAGCGAGTGCTTTAACTAGTCAGGCACCTCAGGCGCATTAAAATCGCTTTAGTGTTATTCTGTAGGTTGCAAAAGGAGCTACATAATTTGTGCTCACACATTCTCTGTCTTTCGGCCCAACACATCCGACTTTAACATAGTTTTTCAGGTTGCTAGTTTACCTTCCCTAGATAATCTTATTGGTTACTTTGTCTCTTCCACTTCAGGGATGATATGTCCATTATGAGTCGTCAACCATTTTCAGCTCACGTTTTGGTGTTCCTTTTGTTCCTACATGAAAAATGTGTGGTTCAGCGGTAAGACGTTGACTCCAGGAGAGGAAGATTTCGGGCGAGATTCGATCAGATGGTGAGACACTTAAATCCGTGATTTCTTCGTGGCTTTACCCTCCCTTTGTATTTACATCAGCGTGGTCCAACATATGGCCCGCGAGGTTCATTTGTGTAGCCCGCATTCCTCTTCAATCGTTTTCCATTATCAGAAGACAAATGAATTCTCTAATTTTCAATTTTTGAGATATTGAGAAAATAAGTCAATCATTTCTGTAGCTTCTATAGTCCCCGCGATTCAAATTACCCTGAATTTGAGTATCTCCTTCAAGAAATATAACAGAAAATACTAACGACTAGACTGGAGATTCAAACGGCTTTTACTACCGTTTCTCCGAGAAAGTTGTTAGATCTGTCCACCAAAGGTATTCATGTGAGTGTGAATTTAGACGAAGGTCGATGTGGGTCGATTTGGGGAAATTATTGATGTTCAAATCACGACAGGTTAATCCAGCATAGAGGGGGTAGGAATATCAGCCACACTGACGCAGAATATTACAGACTTCAAAGACAACGAGAAAACGTTGATTGACTGTTTTTGATAGAATGTCCAATGTTGGAACACAGCCATACAATTACCAGATTGAGCTGAAGGTGTCGGTAAGATTGAGCAATAAGATCATGAGGTTTTATACATGGGTATAGGCGATACCAGAAAAAAATCTTCAAAATGGTAAATTTTATGGGAGTTCGACCCAACACATCCGACTTTAACATAGTTTTTCAGGTTGCTAGTTTACCTTCCTTAGATAATCTTATTGGTTACTTTGTCTCTTCCACTTCAGGGATATGTCCTCTATGAGTTGCCAACAATTTTCAGCTCACGTTTTGGTGTTCCTACATGACTTATACAGTTTTGAGTTAGAGACTTTGTAAAAAAAAACAGTGTTTTGGAGCCAGCGAATTTTTAGTTTTAATTTGAAAGTTTGAAGACAGTTTTAAAGTTTAAAGTTGAGAGCTGAAAGAGTTTAGGAGGACAGTGAGTCAATTCTTTGTTTTCATTTTTGTTTAATGATGAACTACATGTCTTCTTGTTAACTTTTTGTTATTTCATACTTTTGTCTGTACAAACACACTCAGAAGTCTCCGAACACTTCTGGACAGGCGGCCGGACACATATCAGTGGAAACTCGCGTGCTAGCACGCCGATTCAAGTCTCATACGTTACCTTTACCTTTATGCACACACAAACACAGGGAGCCGCGATAGCTCAGTGGTTAGTGAACTGGACTACAAAGGACAAGAGGTAGGGTTCGATCCCAACCGACGGCTTCCGGGTTCACCCAGCCTCAAATGGGTACCAGTTTTTTCTGGGAAAGTAAAGCGGCACGAGCATAATACCGACCACATTTCCTCAAAAATCATGTGCTGAAGGTCTGTAAAATGTATGGTCACTAACACCATATTCCCTATACGCCACTTGGTGTGACGGAGCTCTTTACTTTTTTTTTTTACTACACACAAACACATGTATATGATGTCCCGGGACCCCTAGCAGATCATTGTATTTGGCCCCCGGATAAAAAACGGTTGGACCACATTGACATAGATAATGAGATCCGATGTCTTTGTTATCGGAGAGCGGATTACGGTGAAATCTGAGTATATTCGCTCACCTCACAAAACCCCTGACGGTTAAAGGTCGAAATCAGAACGCCAAACTTGTTGCTGCCAGGGCTAAATTGTTAAGGAAATTTACCCATACCGGAGACAGAGGGTGTCGGGCAGAAATCGTAAATAATGAAGTTTTACCGTTAAACTGGTGACACGCATGACCACTTGATAGATTATAGATGAGAGTGAAGAAGACTGACCTGAGGCTGAGCATGTTATCTGTACGAAGGTCATGCTTATACCGAGTTACACTTAATCATCATCATTGTGTTCCGTACAAATTGGCGTAGGCAGTCATGTCCTAACACAATTTTCTATCAACAGTGCAGCAGATCAATTATTTTGATGACTGTTTTCCATGACTGTCTTCCAACACGAAGCTATCTACTCGTAGTACCTTCTCTCTTTGTCGTCTGCGTTCTCTTTTTCACCTGTATTTTGCCAGTTGTAACCAGGTATTCCAAGTTTCCTCTTCTCATGATGTGCCTAACAAATGTTGATTGTTTCTTTCTGATGTTTTTTAGGGAGCTCACTTTTTGTGTTGGTCTCGTTGAGATTGGCCTCATTAATTGTTCTAGCAGTCCAGGGAACTTTCAAATTTCTCATTAATACGGGAAGGTAATTATTCTTCCTCGTCATCTTCTTTCCTTTCTAATTTGCCATTCAGCGTCGAGGAGAGATATAATTTGTGGTCTTTTGCTCTTTTGTTCGCCTCTGCTGCTGTTTCCTAGTGCTTCTAATATTCCATCCATCCATCTTTTTTGTGATTGACCCTTGGGTCTGGTATTCTCACAACGTCTGTTGAAGGATCGTTGTGTTGTGATTTGATCTTTCTACCTTATTACGTGGCCAAACCATTGTATCTGTTGTTTCTTTATATATTCTATGGTGGGGTCTATTCCTAGCTTTTTTCTCAGTTCTTCATTTCTGATCTTATCTTACAGACTGTTTCCTGTCAATCGTCTGACACATTTCATCTTAGTAGAGATTATTTTTCTTATTGATTTTGCATCTAGAGTACAGATCTGGCATTGGTAGCACAACCTTGGGATGAAGATTGTATAGTGCTCGTTTTGCCTCTAGAGTTATTTCCTTGTTGGACAATAGTGGTGAAAACTATCAAATGATTTGACAGGCTTTGTTACATCTTCAGTCTATCTTTGCTGTTTGTGAATTATCGTTTGTCATTAGACTTCCTAGGTATTTGAATTCCTCTACTTGTTTTAGTTGCCTGCCTTCTATAATTAAGTTGATGTTTTGTTTATTTTTGGCGACATTCATGACTTCTGTTTTGTTGGTGTTGATTTTCATGTTGCCTATGCTGTTGAGTTTGTTTAAGTATTCTTGTAGGTCTTCTATTGTTTCATGTTTTAGTGCCTGGTCGTTTGCAAATAAAAGCTCGTTGATCTCCTCTGTCTCTGATGGGTTGGCTAAGTTGCATATATAGTACATTTATGTAATAAACAGTAGGGAGATAGTACGCACCCCTGTCTTACACATGATCTAACTTCGTAGTGTTCTGTGTAGCCTGCTGCTGTTCCGACCCTGCAGCTGTTGTTGCTGTAGAGACTTTTAATTATGTTGGTTAGATGTTGCCTTACTCCGCATGTTGTTAGTATCTCCCACAGTTGTCCTCTGTCGAATGCTTTTTCCTGGTCAATTAAATCTACTCGTATGTATACATTTTGATTACGCTCTGTCGTTTTTTCTGCAAGCTGTTTTAATGTGAATAGTGCGTCAGTACATCCTCTTTTTTTCCGAACCCCATTTGAGAATCGCTTAACTGTAGCTCTATTATTGGTCTCAGCCTTTTTTCCACGATTTTGGCGTAAAGCTTTCCTACGTGGCTGAGAAGAGATATACCTCTATATTGATTGCAGACACTTTTGCTACCTTTCTTTTTCCATATTGGTACGATGATTGCATGTTGCCAGTCTTCTGTGGCTTTTTGTTGGTGCCATGCTGCATCAAATATTCTGCGTAGCCATGTCACTTCTGTTTCTCCTGCTGCTGCTGTTATTTCTATTGGTATGTTATCTATCCCCGGTGCTTTATTTCTTGATGCATATTTGATTACTTCTTCGATTTCCTGTTTCATGATATTGGGTTCAGTGTTTGTGCGTTCTGCATGGTTTTTGTTGTCTTACTGGTTAGTTGTTATCATGTTTAACAGGTTTTCAAAATATTCTTTCGATCTCTGTTACATAAGTTTTTTTTGTTTTTTTTTTAATTGGTTGTCCGTATTTGTCATTTATGAGCTCAGTAGTATCATGGTTTTCTTTTCTCGCTCTTGTGGCATTTACTGCTTTGTAGAAATCTCTTGTGGCTGTCTTGTAGTCCCTGCTCATGTTTTGTCCGAATTCTGTCCAATTCTTTTGTTTAGCTTCTTTGATCAAAATTTTAACTCTTTTTCGAACTACGGCATATTTTTCATATATTTTTGGATTCTTATTCTCCCTCCAATTTGTAAACAGTTTCTTCTTTTCTTTAATTGCTTCTCTGATTGTTTCGTTCCACCACGGGATGCTCTTTTCCCCTTCTTTTGTCCTTAGCTTCGTTCCACAAACTGTTTTAGAGATGTTGGTTACTGTTTCCTTTAATTGTTTCCACTCTTTTTATGCTGTGAAAACTTCGTTAGGGAGTTTCTTGAATTTCTCTGTTAGTTTTTCTTTTTGGGTTTTCCTTGATTTTTAATCGTTTAATTGTTTTATTTTTGCTGTCTATTCTTTCAGCTTCTTTTGTTTGTTTTCGTATATTCTCCTTTTTTTTAGGTGTCTTAGTGTGATCATAACCATCTTGTAGCCCGTGTCATATGTGTTATTAGGGATTGCTCTACTGTCGGTTACTCTTTTCTTGTTCTGTTGTCTTGTTAGTATAAAATCTATCTGGCTTCTGCATGTTTTGTCATTCCATTTGTACCAGGTGTTATTGCATGGACATAACGATTATTCATCATCATTCAGTGCCGTCTCCGCATCGAAGGTTGGCTTCCATGGAGCGTCATTCCGCTGCCTCTTTCTTTGATTGTTCAAATTTTTATGGGATGATTTGTCCATCTTTTGATATTACTCGTCTATGTTACTGTTGGTTTGCCTCTGGCCTCTTTTACCTTGTATTTTCCCTTTAAAGATTACTTTTAGTAGGCTGGTATGTATTTTAACATGCCCCAAAAAATCTAATTTGTCTTGTTTGAATTGTGTTTAGTAGTTAATTTTTCACTTTTAGTTGTTTTAAGACTTCATCGTTTGTTTTTTTTTTCTTTCATTCCCATTATATCTATTATACCTACCTTCTATAAATCTACATTTCAAAGGTTTCAATTTTCTGTTCTGTTTTCTTGTCTAATGTTCATGTTTGAAATAAAAAGAAAACAAAGAACAATAGATGGTCCGGAGCCTATTGGTGTTTTTTTTCTGTTATTGATTGCTTGTGACTTTTTTCCGAGTGCTGTACACATACCTCTTCCTCTGAAATTATTCGTTATTAGGATGCGTCCCCATGTCCTACGTCTCTTTGTATATCAATAGGTATAGAGTTCTCTTTGTTATATTTTATTATTACTGTTTGCTCTCACTATAAATGTCTTGATGTATGTCTAGATGTATATCTTTAAGGAAATCTGTATGTTGTTTATTGTAACTTTTATTACGATGAGATAACTTTTATACGGTGAGATAACTTTATTACGGGGAAATAACTTCTATTACGGGGAGATAACTTTTTTTTACGGTGGAGATAGCTTTTACTACTGGGAGATAACTTCTATTACGGGGAGATAGTTTTGTATTACGGGGAGATAACTTTATTACGGGGAGATAACTTTTTTTACGGTGGAGATAGCTTTTACTACAGGGAGATAACCTAGAGATAACTTTTATTACCGAGAGACAATTTTCATTGCGGGGAGATAACTTTTATTAACAGGAGGTAACTTTTATAACAGGGAAATTATTTGTTATACAGAGAGATAACTTGTAACTTTAGTTCGCTGTGCACGCTGATCAATCTTGGACACTACTTTTTTCTGATCCATAAAGATTGTTTATACTCAGTACTTATGTTGTCCAAAACTAAGCATTTAGAATGTAGGTAGCTGCGGTTAAATGTGGGTGGTAGATTCGAAAATGAAGTTTTGTGAAGGTAAATATAGACCAATGGTTCAATCAGTGAAGGCTGGTAGTATATTCTGGTGTTAGATTCAATCAGAACTTTTCGCCAGCTTTCAGGAACAGAATGCAGCAAGGAGCATAACTCGTGTGAACCTGTCACCTCCTTCCATTTTTGTGATGGAGAAAAGGGACCGAAACCGGGGGGGTCATCAATGATGAAGAGACTGCTTCACATGATCGGTAGCTTCTCAATTTTCAAATATATCATCACCGTCATCATCATCACCGTCATCATTATCTGATGAAATCTACCATTTCACAACTGTTATACATTTACCATCTCACATCTGTTATATATCTACCATATCAGATATGTTACACATCTGCCACCTCACATCTGTTATACATCTACGGATCTCACATCTGTTATACATTTACCATCTCACATCTGTTATAGATGTATCATCTCACATCTGTTATATATCTACCACCTGACATCTGTTATAGATCTACCATCTTACATCTGTTATACATTTACCATCTCACATCTGTTATACATTTACAATCTCACATCTGTTATATATTAACCATCTTTGTATTAAGAGTTTTCTATTATAGACTAAAATCAAGCCAAATTGTACATGGAAAGATAATCGCGTTTATTCTATTTTTAAAAAAGTATTTATTGATCTGAATCAATTTTGTTTGATGGATGTGCGCATATATTTTTCTACAGGTATCTGCATAGTCGCCAACGTTGTCACCATTGTCTTGATGAGCGCAGACAGATTCTGTGCTATCAGGTATCCCATGAGACACCGGCAGGTTTTCACAGTCTGCAGAGTCAGGAAACTTATCCTAATGGCCTGGTTATCAGCTGCCGTTATGGTCTTGCCTATTGCTCTTGTTAATCAGGTAAACCAGCGTCAGCGAAAAACAATGAAATAACTTATTCGGTTACTGATGATAACATGACAGGGAATCATTTCTAGGGAAGGGGTATGTTTACGAACAGTAGTTTCCAGGGGTTTTGACTGAAGACAGCCAATAATAAATAAATATGATATTGGAGAGAAACTTCCGAGGCGATGGATCAGGGAATCATTTCAGGGGAAGAGGTATGTTAACAACACTCAGAAAACAAATCACAAATAATGAACAACTGATATAAATAAAAAGAACAACAGACAGCCCGAAATAGGATCGAACCCGTACTCCTCGGCACAGCGCCTTGCGACGAGAACCAAACGCTAGAGCACACGACCAACTAAGCTACATAAAAAAGTTGCTATTATTGGCTATGTCTTGCACGTAGGTGTACTCATGACTATAGTATAGGTTTACGATCACAACTCGGGAATAAATTGTGTATCTGTATTCTCCTATTAAGACAAGTATCTCCCGGATAGGATAGGACTGAATACTTGCGTTGCAGACAAACAGTAAATATGACGATTCATGAAAAATAACAGTTTCCAATGCTTTAGACCAGCTATTCATTTCAGTGGAAGAGGTATGTTTAACCAACTCAGGAAAGTACTTCTATCAACTATTTAAACAGTGACATGTCTGTGACATGTAAAATCAATCTCTCACGCAACTTATTTACGACTTGCTCTCTGAAGCACAACTTTGAAATACACTTAAAGACACTTTCACAATCAAATCATCTCTGTCCCTCACTTATCTATATTCTGTAGATTTCTAATTCACTTATTCTGGTTTTATCTATTAGTAGCATCTAATGCTCAACTACCAAGTTCGCAAGTCACTGCTATCCTTTCCTATGTTCTCTACTCTAAGCTTGACTAGTCTACATTTATGATTCTTGACTAACTCGGTTTACTACTTCTTACTTCTGTCTGACTTACCATCTCTTCTGACTCATGTCTGACTTACCAACTCTTCTGACTCATGTCTGACTTACCAACTCTTCTGACTCATGTCTGACTTACCAACTCTTCTGACTCATGCCTGACTTACCAACTCTTCTGACTCATGTCTGACTTACCAACTCTTCTGACTCTTGTCTGACTTACCAACTCTTCTGACTCATGCCTGACTTACCAACTCTTCTGACTCATGTCTGACTTACCAACTCTTCTGACTCTTGTCTGACTTACCAACTCTTCTGACTCTTGTGCCTAACAAACTGAAAACTTTTTGTGAAGAAGGCTAAATACTGAAATCTAATTTACATAATTTATGCGCGTGAAATACTTGCATCCAATCGTTTGTCGCGAAATTGTCTCAAGATGACAACCTACAACACCCTCCGGCCAATCGGTTCGCAATCCTGAACTATAGTTGACCTATGTCTCAGAATGGTTAAAACAGGCTATGAGTGACTTCAAAGTAACCATTGGTCAGCTTGACCTCTCCTGAGTTTCACAATAATGATGTTTAGTTCATCACTTAGACCTTGTTTGTCAATCTTTTTACCTGACCGGTCAAGCCATATGTTTATCCACACCTTTTCAACAACTATAAAATTTTCATTCTCCCGAAACTTATGTCCAACTACCATTTTGCACCCACCTTGGTCACCCCCTTCCTCCTCGCCTTTGTCCACTACCCGCTATGAACTTTCCATTGCTTACGTACTGTCACTAACTACTGGCGACTGCTATTCTATGCCATTATTATAGTATGTTAAGGAATGGATACCGGCTGAGTAACCTGACCCATGCTCTAATTCACCTATTGTGTTACACATGTTTCATGTCTTTGTGAACACTCTAACGCTGTTTTTATTGGTTATATAAATGTATATTTTGACTATAATATAGGTTTATCCGAGGGACGAACACTAACCGTAACCCTTATGATGAGGGACATTAACCCTAACCCTTATTCCGAGGGACACTAACCATAACTCTTATTCTGAGGGACACTAACCCTAACTCTTATTCCGAAAGACACTAACCCTAACCCTTATTCCGAGGGACACTAACTCTTATTCCGAGGGACACTAACCCCAACCCTTATTCCGAGGGACACTAACCCAACATTTGGCTGTTTAATTAATTCTAATTGTGATTATATTGCACGGAGTTTGTCACTGATGCTTTAGTTTATATATACGTCTTTCCATGAAGATAAAACACACACGCTTCTTCTATTATGCATTCAAGTTAATTAGGGGAAGGTCTGTCTTATAATTTAAAACGTGTGTGATTAAAAATTGAATATTACAGACTGGAAACTTTTACTTTTGCCAAACTTTATTCTTTTCATTACGAGCATTACTATACTATATTATCAATACATAAGTATTTACTTTAGCTAGAAATTGTACGTTTTATGTCACGCTTATTCTTTACAGAACGTTTCATTCACCACAGCCTGTCAGAAAGAATCCCTGTCTCTAGCCAGATCTCCCACAGAACGTTTCATTCACCACAGTCTGTCAGAAAAAATCCCTGTCTCTAGCCAGATCTCCCACAGAATGTTACATTCACCACAGTCTGTCAGAAAGAATCCCTGTCTCTAACCAGATCTCCCACAGAACGTTTCATTCACCACAGTCTGTCAGAAAGAATCCCTGTCTCTAGCCAGATCTCCCACAGAACTTTTCATTCACCACAGTCTGTCAAAAAGAATCCCTGTCTCTAGCCAGATCTCCCACAGAACGTTTCATTCACCACAGTCTGTCAGAAAGAATCCCTGTCTTTAGCCAGATCTCCCACAGAACGTTTCATTCACCACAGTCTGTCAGAAAGAATCCCTGTCTCTAGCCAGATCTCCCACAGAACGTTTCATTCACCACAGTCTGTCAGAAAGAATCCCTGTCTCTAGCCAGATCTCCCACATAATGTTACATTCACCACAGTCTGTCAGAAAGAATCCCTGTCTCTAGCCAGATCTCCCACATAATGTTACATTCACCACAGTCTGTCAGAAAGAATCTCTGTCTCTAGCCAGATCTCCCACATAATGTTACATTCACCACAGTCTGTCAGAAAGAATCCCTGTCTCTAGCCAGATCTCCCACATAATGTTACATTCACCACAGTCTGTCAGAAAGAATCCCTGTCTCTAGCCAGATCTCCCACAGAATGTTACATTCATCAGAGCCCTCCTGAAAGAATCTCTGTCTCTAGCCAGATCTCCCACCGAATGTTACATTCATCAGAGCCCTCCTAAAAGAATGCCCGTCTGACTCAAGCCAGATCTCCCACTGAAGGTTGCATTCACCACAGCCCGTGTTAATGCCCGTCTGACTCAAGCCAGATCTCCCACTTCGTCTGTTGTCATGTTCAAGGTCTCTTCGATGTCTTGAATCCACCCTCTTCTTGGTCTGCCCCTGAAGCGTCGCCCAGGAACCATACCAATTTATTGTTCTTTCCGGCTCGCTGTGTGTGTTTTTTTTTTATATGGCAATAGTATTGTAATTTCCTCTGTAGAATGGTGTTTATAAGCCAGTTCTTTTTAATGTTTAAATCCTTTAGTACGTCTTCATTGCCCTTTTTCATTACCCAAGGTACTTTAAGGATTTTTCTGCAGCATTTTTTATATATATATATATTTTTTTTTTCCTTTTTGGCTGTCATATCCCCAGTCAGTAGTTTGCCGTTGCTTTCTGATTGGCTCTGGCCACCTAATACCTTCGGTCCCTGTTATACACTGAACCCAATACCGGGCCGTTCCATTTCCTGCCTTCAAGACCGTTGTCGACTGAGTCGAACGTTTTATCTACAGTGTTACAAATTGAAACCACTTCTACAAAAATATCCATTTTAAGAATAAGTGGAAAGTACTAGACTCCAGACATGTACACATTAAAACTCTGCGCAATTTCCAAGACTAGAAAGAAATTGCCACTTTGGGATGAGAACAGACTTCTGTGATAATATTTGCATGTATGATCACAAAAGTACATACATCTATGGGAGACAAATAATAATAAATTACTATTATTATAGAGGGAAACTTCCGAGGCGATAATTCAGGGAATCATAGTATGAAAAGAGGTATGTACTACAGCACTCAGAAGCTGGTTGGCAGTGTTCCTAAGCATTCGGCTTCTCGTGGCAAGGCGCAGTGCCATGGAGTACGGGTTCGATCCTGCTTCGGACCATATATTGTTCTTTGTTTTTTTCTGTTGTTGTTTATTTGTCATTTTTTCTGAGTGCTGTAGTACATACCTCTTCCTTCTATGATTCCCTACATACCTTCTATGATTCCCTACATATATCTATGTATGACGGACTTATCCAGCATTTTTACTTTCAAAAACTTTATCAAACAGTAAATTTTTATAAGGGATTCACTTTCTCCTGCTAAATGGAGTCTGATGTACAGGTGGCTGTTTGTAAGATGACGTATATTGGATTCTTTTACAGGTAGTGACCCAAGAGTTTGGCATTAACAACGTGCACTGTACAGAAGTCTGGCCAAGCCACACACTGCGCCAGGTCTATGACGTAGCGTTTCTTGTGTGCATTTACTGGGTGCCTGGGACAGCGATTGTTGTCCTGTATTCTCTGATGGGTTGTCGTCTGTGCGTTCAGGATACCAGTTTACAGAGACAGGTTAGTTTATGATGCAACAGACAGACTAACATGCATTTATGTTGCCACAGTAAACTATGGGATATAGGAGCGTAGGTTGATACAGTAAGATATGTGATATAGGAGTGTAGATTGATACAGTAAGTTATGGGATATAGGAGTGTACATTGATACAGTAAGTTATGGGATATAGGAGTGTAGATTGATACAGTAAGTTATGTGATATAGGAGCGTAGATTGATACAGTAAGTTATGGGATATAGGAGTGTAGATTGATACAGTAAGCTATTGAGTATAGGAGTGTAGATTGATACAGTAAGTTATGTGATATAGGAGCGTAGATTGATACAGTAAGTTATGGGATATAGGAGTGTAGATTGATACAGTAAGTTATGGGATATAGGAGCGTAGATTGATACAGTAAGTTATGGGATATAGGAGCGTAGATAGATACAGTAAGTTATGGGATATAGGAGCGTAGATTGATACAGTAAGTTATGGGATATAGGAGTGAAGATTGATACAGTAAGTTATGGGATATAGGAGTGTATAGATTGATGCAGTAAGTTATGGGATATAGGAGTGTAGATTGATACAGTAAGTTATGGGATATAGGAGTGTAGATTGATACAGTAAGTTATGGGATATAGGAGTGTAGATTGATACAGTAAGTTATGGGATATAGGAGCGTAGATTGATACAGTAAGTTATGGGATATTGGAGTGTAGATTGATACAGTACGTTATGGGATATAGGAGTGTAGATTGATACAGTAAGTCATGTGATATAGGAGTGTAGATTGAGACAGTAAGTTATAGGATACATGAGCGTAGATTGATACAGTAAGTTATGTGATATAGGAGTTTAGATTGATACAGTAAGTTATGGGATATAGGAGTGTAGATTGATACAGTAAGTTATGGGATTATAGGAGTTTAGATTGATACAGTAAGTTATGTGTTATATGAGTGTAGATTGATACAGTAAGTTATGTGTTATAGGAATGTAGATTGATACAGTAAGTTATGTGATATAGGAGTGTAGATTGATACAGTAAGTTATGTGATATAGGAGTGTTGATTGATATAGTAAGTTATAGGATACAGGAGCGTAGATTGATACAGTAAGTTATGTGATATAGGAGTATAGATTGATATAGTAAGTTATAGAATACAGGAGCGTAGATTGATACAGTAAGTTGTGTGATATGAGTAATGTGATATAAGTAATGTATACTGAGTGATTCGATGAGCATGATTGAAAAAAAGTGGAGGTTGGCTCTGTACGCACGCAATGGGTAGAGTCGTTGCAGAAATCCAAAATACGTAAGGTCACCTTTGTCTATGTCCCAGGACATGCGGGAGTACGGGGAAATGAAAGAGCGGACAGGTCATCAATGCCCTCCGGACATCATCAATGCCCTCCGAGATGTGGGAAGAGCACAGGACTTCGACAAACACAGATCCACGTCACTTCTTCGGATGATGGAAATGGGAGTTAAAATGGGCACAGCCAGAAATGAGAAACTTAGTGGCCGTGTAAGAAGACTTATCAACCAACATAGAACTGGAGACGTCAGTCGCTGGACACTGAGGGAATCGCTGAGGAGGGGATCTGAGCACCTATGGACGTGTTCGGAGTGCAATGATGATGACCCGCAAATAACTCAATAACTCAATGTGATATAGGAGTGTAGATTGATACAGTAAGCTATTGAGTATAGGAGTGTGGATTATACAGTAAGCTATTGAGTATAGGAGCGTAGATTGATACAGTAAGCTATATGATATAGGAGCGTAGATTGATACAGTAAGCTATATGATATAGGAGCGTAGATTGATACAGTAAGCTATATGATATAGGAGCGTAGATTGATACAGTAAGCTATATGATATAGGAGCGTAGATTGATAAAGTAAGCTATGTGCTATAGGAGCGTAGATTGATACAGTAAGCTATTGAGTATATGAGAGTAGATTGATACAGTAAGCTATATGATATAGGAGCGTAAATTGATACAGTAAGCTATATGATATAGGAGCGTAGATTGAAACAGTAAGCTCTATGATATAGGAGCGTAGATTGATACAGTAAGATATATGATATAGGAGCGTAGATTGATACAGTAAGCTATATGATATAGGAGCGTAGATTGATACAGTAAGCAATGTGATATAGGAGCGTAGATTGATACTGTAAGCTATGTGCTATAGGAGTGTACATTGATACAGTAAGCTATGTGCTATAGGAGTATACATTGATACAGTAAGCTAAGAGATATAGAAGTGTAAGTTGATAAGTTGGTTGTACAGTTTTCTTTTTTTTCTTTTAGTCTTCCACAGGTTGTGAAGCAGGATCTTGATCAGCTTATGTTCACTGATCCTAACGGCAACAGCCATATATGAACTGATGTCTTCTTTAACACATTGCACTGTCAGTATCTTTGTCTCAATGCGTCTCATGACTATTTTGAACTCTTCATAAATAAAGTTAATATTCTGTCTAGTCAAGTATATGCATTGTTAACTTGTTCGTTTCTTCCTCTCATTACAATCTTTGATTATTTTAATCGATTCCGTTGAATGGCGTCTTGCACTGATTATACAGTTTGTATAATCTTACGATTAGGCCACTTAGAACCTCACTTGAGTGTGTTATGTACACAAGACTAGATTTATGTCCTTCCAGTACCTTTAGACGTCACTTTGAGCGCAATGTCTGCCTCGCCATAATTTGGGTGAGGTTCTCAACCGAATTAAATAAGTTAATGCTAACTGTTTTTGCTTGTCTTATTAGTGTTCCGTTCAATGTTTCTCGTGGTCAGTCTCTTTTTCTTTTTGCGTTGTTTCATATTTGAATGATTACTTTGTGTCTCTAATTAATTCTTCATATCACGTTACCGACATATGCCAATCTTTTCGACTTGATTATAGCAGAGGTTGATGGTTGCCTTGTCTTATGTTTGCGCAAGGCTTGACTTCATTCGATTTCTTAACCAATCTTATCTATGTAAGGATTTATCATACATTTTATTAGAAAATCCTTCGATCTGTTTTTATGTTTCTTGATAAACAAAAACAGAACTCAGAACAAAAACAGAACTCAGAACCAGAAAATTTCTAGAGTTTGTTAATTCAGCACAGACAAAAGCAGCACGGATGGTAAGGATACGGACATCTCAGACAATGAGAGCTCCAACTGTGGGCATTAAGATTATCGGGGGCCTCGGTAGCCTAGTTGGGAAAACCAACCAACTGGGCTACCGACGTTCAGACAACCAGTGTTCGATTACCGCTGGGAGCAGTGTGAGTTGTACTTGTGGCTGGAAAAAAAATACCTCAGCGATCGACCCAGCCGCTGGCAGAAATGGGTACGAGGGTATTACCTTGTAACAACAATTTTCACCACTGTAGATTACCGCTGCCAGGGAGCCCAACAGGGAGTTTAAGTGAAATCATTTTCAGCTGTGGGTCGTCTGTAACAACAATCTTCATCGCTACAGATTGCTGCTACCACTGAGCAATTGGGAGTTGAAGTGAAGTGCTGTTCAGCTGTGGGTCGTCTGTAACAACAATCTTCATCGCTACAGATTGCTGCTACCATTGAGCCCAACTGGGAGTTGAAGTGAAGTGCTGTGGGTCGTCTGTAACAACAATCTTCATTGCTACAGATTGCTGCTACCATTGAGCCCAACTGGGAGTTGAAGTGAAGTGCTGTTCAGCTGTGGGTCGTCTGTAACAACAATCTTCATCACTACAGATTGCTGCTACCATTGAGCCCAACTGGGAGTTGAAGTGAAGTGCTGTGCTGTGGGTCGTCTGTAACAACAATCTTCATCACTACAGATTGCTGCTACCACTGAGCAGGAGTTGAAGTGAAGTGCTGTTCAGCTGTGGGTCGTCTGTAACAACAATCTTCATCACTACAGATTGCTGCTACCATTGAGCCCAAATGGGAGTTGAAATGAAGTGCTGTTCAGCTGTGGGTCGTCTGTAGTTGACCAGTGAAGAAGTGCTGTTCTGTGTCGTCTGTAACAACAATCTTCATCACTACAGATTGCTGCTACCATTGAGTTGAAGTGAAGTGCTGTTCCTGTGGGTCGTCTGTAACAACAATCTTCATCACTACAGATTGCTGCTACCATTGAGCCCAAATGGGAGTTGAAATGAAGTGCTGTTCAGCTGTGGGTCGTCTGTAACAACAATCTTCATCACTACAGATTGCTGCTACCATTGAGCCCAACTGGGAGTTGAAATGAAGTGCTGTTCAGCTGTGGGTCGTTGACTTTATCGACTCGGGATGCTAACTTGTACCTGCCACCAGCCAAGAAAAAAACAACGAAGTGACGTGTTTCAAACAACAAACTAGAAAATCCACTAGGAAATAACGCGATCATAATAAAACACATATGCATTACAATAGTAAAACGGTTGAAAAAAAATGTATCATATCTTTTATTATACTGCTAGCTGCTTGTTTCCCTTAGAGGTTGCTAGTGGAGATGTGTGGAACTGTCTGAATATGGCTATTGTGTACCCAGATGTGTTGTACTTTAAGTTATTGTCAAATTTTATGCTGCATCCTATCTTCCCTGTTATTGCCTACATGGACTGTACATATAAGGTAGCCAACCCATAGGAGACATAATATTAACGCGCTCGTTTCGAAGACCGTGAGACAGAATTCGAAGACCGTGAGACAGAATATTAATGAACTTCAGTTTGGAGACCATCAGGTGATACGTGGGAAAATAGACCTATTAAAAGAAAGGTAAGAGCTCCGTCACGCTAAATAGCGGATAGGGAATATGGTGTTAATGACCATAATTTTTACAAACCTACGGAACATGCTTTTTTTGGATAATGTAGTCAGTATTACACCCGTGCCGATTTACCTTTCTAGAAAAAAATATCTGGTACTCTTTTAAGGCTGGGTGAACCCGGCAGCCGTCTATCAGTATCGATCCCGATCTCTTGTCCTTTGTAGTTCCGTTCACTAACCGCTGCGTTATCGCAGCTCCCAAAATAGACCTTTAGGAACACTTAAATAGACTTAACAGCACAGGCACGCAATACAACTGGACATTTTTTTTTAATAGCATTGAAAACTTCACAAATGAGAAACAAACAAAAAATCAACATAACTGTAAATATCAGACAATTAAAACAAGTGAAGAGGGAGCCGCGATAGCTCAGTGGTTAGTGAACTGGACTACAAAGGACAAGAGGTAGGGTTCGATCCCAACCGACGGCTTCCAGGTTCACCCAACCTTTAATGGGTACCGGATTTTTTTCTGGGAAAGTAAAGCGGCACGGGCGTAATACCGACCACATTACCCCAAAAATAATGTGCCGAAGGTCTGTAAAATTTATGGTCACTAACACCATATTCCCTATACGCCACTTGGCGTGACGGGGGTACTTTACTTTTTTTTTTTTTTTAACATGTGAAGGAATTTAAATACTTAGAAAGTCTAGTGGCAAATGACAATTCACAGTGAGAAATAGACTGGATGTGCAGCAAAGTTTGTCATATCATCGGACAAATATGACCCATGCTGTCCAACAAGGAAGTATCACTAGAGGTAAAACGGGCACACTACAACACAATCTTCATCCCAACGTTATACTACCAATGGACCCTTCACTTGAGAACAAGAAAAGTAAATTATACCGACAATGAAGGTGTTAGGTGCACGACAGGAACTAGCCTGAGAGATAAGATCAGAAATGAAGAATTGAGAAAAAAGCTAGGAATAATTTATGCCATTAAAGAAATAAAGAAATAACAAAATAGTGTGGCCACGTGATAAGACAGAAAGATCAAAATACAACACAACGAGGATTTAATGAATGTTTGATGATGTCGTTGTTGTTGTTGTTGTTTATGATGATGTTGTTGCTGTATTGATGATGTTGTTGCTGCTATTTCGTTGTTGTTAATGTTATAGTTGTTTTTTTAATTAATGTTGTTATTAATGTTGTTGCTGTTGATGTTGGTCTTGCTAATGTTGTTGTTGTTTTGTTGTTAATTATGTTGCTTTGTTTTTGATGTTATTGTTCTGTTGTTGATGTTAGTTTTGTCGTTGATGATGTTGTTGTTGATGTTGTTATAGGTAATGTTATTATTGTTGTTGATATTTTTTTTATTGTTGCTGATATTTTGTTAACATTGTTGTTGTTAATGTTATTGTTTTGTTATTAATGTTGGTATTAATGTTGTTGTTGTTGTTGCTGCCGTTGTTGTTGTCTATGTCATTGTTATTGTTGATGTTATTATTGTTTATGTTTTTGTTGTTAACGTTGCTGCTGCCGATATTAATGTTATCGTTTTGTTGTGCTAATATGATTATTGATCTATTATCTGGAGTCGACATGACCCGTTAGATCTTCTACCCAGAAGGCAATGTAGCATGACGAACTGTCTTCTCCTGGTCTCCGCTGAAGATGGTAGATCGTTTTAATCCTGAGGGTACTACAATACTAGTCACGCCCAAACAAAAAAAATCACAGCAAGGACGACAACGCAAGCGTAAAACCATCATCATCATCAAGTACCATGCCTGCTGGAGTAGGTGATCATGTCTCTCCACAACTTTCGATCTCGACAGCTATTTATAATTTCTGCTGATGACCTTCTGCCAGCCATTCTCTTAAACTGTTTGGTATTATTTCTCTTTGCTTCCCTCTATCTTTTCGTCCCTCAAATTTTCCATCTTGTTACAATATGTTCCAGCTGTTTCCTTCTCATTACATGGTCAAAAAATGATGATTGTTTCTTCCTAATATTGGAAATTAACTTTCTTTTTTTTCTGTGGCCCCTTTCACAACGTTTTATAACTCTTCTTAGCTGTCCATGGTAATCTCAACATTCTTCTGTAAAACCGCATTTCTACAGCCTCCAGTGATTTTCTTATCTGTTGTCGTATTGTCCATGATTCCCGTCCATATGTTAAGACGGGCTCTACATAACATCCAAGAAGCGTAAAATAGAAACACTTAAATAAACATTACAACGTCAGCCAAGCAACATTTCGTTTGTCGTTACGTTGCACGAATATTTGACTGTCGTCTTACATATTGATTGATTTGTTCATTCTGACATTATACATCCTTGATTGACGTGTCCTATATCTAACTAGTTTATCCATCAATCACAGTATTCCTTACAATCTAAAGATGAAGTCCTGATAGCCAGACGGAGACTGGCCCTGATGATGATCATCATATCCGTCCTATTCGCCGTGTGCTGGCTGCCGTATAATATCTTCAATATATGCCTGGACTTTGAGCTTGACACACCTGGACAGTTTCTTGCCATCTACCCGTTCACCATTCTCCTCGGCCACTCCAACAGCGCTCAGGTTAGTTACTGAGGAGTTCACACTGACATCCATGTGACATAGTTGTTTCAGTGTGTGAGAGAGTTGCGCAACGTCACCCATTGTTTAGATGGATCTTTTTTTCTTCGTTCGCTCACTGTGGTCTACAGCTGCTAAGATGTCACATTAATGAACTTGTTTGTCTTTAACAGCCTCTTCAGAGGGCCTTAATGGTGTGTGTTTAATTTAATTCCACGTGACCAGTGTGCAAGTCTCAAAGCATTGTACTGGTTGCAGTCTTGTGCGATGAGTGATGCTGTCTCTCATGCTTGTCCAAACGTACACATATTTGTGTCTTCAATTTTTAACTTGCTAATTAACACCGGACTACGGGTCATGATATGAGGCTACCAAGGTATGGTGTTCAAAATTGTCTTATGTCCTATTAATAGTTTTTTTTGGTTTTTTTTTCAAGACTTCTTTCTTTCTGGCTTTCACCCGATGATACTATAGGAATGTATATATCTCATCGTCATTCGTCTTTAAAATGACGTTAAATGGGTGCATATGTATTGTGGTTTATTTACGCCTCTCGGCCTAACACTTCTGGCTTGAGTAGAATATTTTTTAGCACCGGATTGCATTCCCTCTTCGATCCCTACTGGCTTGGCCAAATCAGACCAGTTAGTCTGTAACTAGCGGGCACTGCAAAGAGGTGGAGCAGGAATTGGATGGTTCTAGTTCACCTATTATTGCGGAAGCCATCAGCTAAGAGTAGTCGGCTGCTTCCAGCTCTATTGCTCTCACGCCTACTTATGTTGAGGCGAAGGCGCGCCTCCCAGCAGCAGAGCTGGAAGTTGTCAGCGACCCACAGCTGATGGCTTGCACCAGGATCGGTCAAACACAACCATCCAGGCCCTGCTCCACCTCTCCGTGATGCCTCTACTAACAGACTAAACTGTCTAGTCTGGCCAAACGAGTAAGAATCGAAGGACAACAACGCGGTACTCAAAAATGTTGTGCTGGAGTCGGATGTGTTGGGCCAAAAGGCGCAAATATCTTGGTTATACTGTAAACCACAACACGATGCAGACAAGCCCACTTAACGTTCTTTAAGGGCGGATGATGAAGAGGTGCATTCCTTTACTCAACGAACGCAAGCAAGAATCCTTATGAATTTTAATAACCATGTTGATATATATGCTACAAGCTTAATTATGAACAAAATGTAAAGGCACTGAGCTTACGTTTTTTAAGTCAAGTAATAATATTAACACATGTGCAGTTCGTACAGAGAAAGGACTCAGCGAATGTTTCCCAATAGAAACAGTGGTTAAACAAGGATGTATTTAACCGCCCTTGTTAATTGCAATTGTTATTGACTTCATAATGAACAAATGCTGCTTCTTCTACCTTTTAGCTCCCAGTGGAGCATAGGTCTTCAACAAACACTTTCCAAGTCGTTCTGTTTTTTGCAATTCTTTTAAGATCATTCCATGTCTTCCCCATCATCTTCATCTCTGCTTCGATCTGTCTTCTCCAAGAATTCCTTGGTCTTCCTCTTTGTATTTTCCCCTGGGGATTCCAAAAAAGGGCCTGTTGTGTAATACTCTCAGTTGGCTTCCGTAGTGTGTGTCCTATCCATCGCCATCGTCTTCGCTGTATCTCTTTATCCACTGGTATTTGACCGGTACATTTCCATAATTCCACATTAGTGACTTTGTCCTGCCATTTCCATCCCTTTATTCTGCGCAAGCATCCATTAATGAAAGTCTGTACCTTCGTGATTGTCAATTTTGTTAATCTCCATGTTTCACAGCCATATAATAGGACCGACTTAACATTTGAGTTGAACATTTTTATTTTTGTATTTAGTCTAATTTATTTGGATTTCCATATGTTTCCCAGTGCAATGAAAGCTCCTCTTGCTTTTGATATCCTTATTTTGGTTTCATTTTCTGTTCCTCCCTCTTCATCTATATTACTGCCCAGATATATGTAAGATTGTACGTCTAGTAGAGGTATTTCTCCTAGTTTTATTTGGTTATTGCCAACTGCATTAATTCTCATAATGTTGATCTTATCTCTATTAATCTTTAGTCCTAGCTGTTGTGATCTCTCATCTAATATACTCATTTTATCCTGCATCTGTTGATGGCTGTGTGATAGGAGAGCTATGTCATCAGCAAAGTCTAAATCATCAAGTTGTTTGGTCAGTGACCACTGGATCCCGTTTCTGTTGTTTAGAGTTATTTTCATAATCCAATCTATGGCCAGTAGAAGAGAAATGGAGACATAAGGCATCATTGCCTTACTCCTGTTCTTATTTCAAATGCTTCTGTAAGCTGTCCTTCATACACCACACTACATTTTGTTCCTTCATACATTGTTTTTAACCAGGTTAATAAACTTTATGGGGATTCCGTAATGACTCAGCAACTTCCAAAGCATTCTTCTGTCTAAACTATCAAATGCCTTTTCGTAATCTATGAATCCAATATAAAGTGTGGATTTTAGTTCTAAACTTTGTTCAACTATTATACGTAGAGTAGTTATTTGATCAGCACATGATCTGTTCTTCCTAAAACCTGCTTGTTCATCTCTCAAGTGTTTCTCTATAGCCTCTTTTAGTCTCTCCAGAATGATTCTGCCTAATATTTTTCCTGGCACTGATAGTAGCATAATTCCCCTATAATTTGTGCACTCCTGTAAACTTCCTTTCTTTGGTAGTTTGATCATATAACCTTCTCTCCAATCTTTAGGTATTTCTTCCCTCTCCCACATTTTATCCAATAGATCATGTAACATCTTGGTAGAGGTGTTAATATCAAGAAATGCTGCACTGGTAATAAAAGGCATCGAATTTGGAGGACCTCGACTTTGCTGATGACATAGTTCTCATCAGCAGTCAGATAAAAACGATGCAGGAAAACACAAATGAACTATCATTAATAGCCAGCAAAATTGGGCTTCAGATCAATCATGAAAAGACTAAAGTCATGAAAAGCTTAATTCCAACAGATGACAGAATATACATGGAAAACAAACCAGTGGAAGAGATCGATCACTTTATCTCTCCTGGAAGTCACATTGATCGAGAAGGGGATACAAGCAAAGAAATTAGATTCAGTATAGCTAAAGCAGCAATGTCTTTCAGAAGCCTTGAAAAGTGGAAATCTAAACTCATCAGCACAAGCACAAAAACTTAGGCTATTCAAATCAAATGTACTATTTACCCTTCTACCCTTACGTATGCGTGTGAAAGCTGGAAAACAACAAGAGACATAGAAACAAAGTTGAACGCATTCGAAAATAAATGTCTAAGGAAAATACTTGGTATAGCGTGGAACGAATTCAAAACAAACGAGGAAATTAGAGAAATCGCCAATCAACCGCTAATATCTTCAGTAATAAGGAAAAGACGATGGTAATATGTTGGACATGTGATGAGAAGAGATAATAACCGAATAGCAAAGCAAGCCCTCAAATGGGAAACAACAGGTAAGAGGATAAGAGGAAGACCCAGAGAGACACTGAGAAGAACATTGATGATAGAGGCAAGAGCAGCAGGATTCCGCTCCCTCAATGAGATAGAGTTGCTTTCACAGAACAGAGAGAAATGGCGAGATTTGATAAAATATCCTTAGAATGATTGAAAACTGCTAGAATAACAATTTAGATAAGAGAAAGAGTATCTGGGTCTATGACCTATGGGCCGGCTACGGCTCGAAAGGCCAATATATAGAATAATGTTACAAGCAATAAAAATTATTCTTGCGTGAAAGAGTTAAGGAAAATAATGAGGAGAAACAAACGTAAAGATAACAAAACTGTTCAGACATGAACCCACCCAAGACGCCATGTCAACGTTGTGACATGGAAGCAGCGCTACATGTAAAAACTAGGATCTGCGTGAGGTGTAACGTATAGGACCGGCACACACCAATGTCAACAACATGAAAGATATATTAGCACCGAAATAAATAACATCAGAACTAAAATTACGAATATATAAAATGATATTTAAAAAAGTAAAGTAAAGTACCCCGTCACGCCAAGTGACGTTTAGGGAATATGGTGTTAGTGACCATAAATTTTACAGACCTGCGGCACATGATTTTTGTGGTAATGTGGTCGATATTACGCCCGTGCCGCTTTACTTTCCCAGAAAAAATCCGGTACCCATTTAACGCTGGGTGAACCCGGAAGCCGTCGGCTGGGATCGAACCCTGCCTCTTGTCCTTTGTAGTCCAGTGCACTAACCACTGAGCTATCGCGACTCCCATTAAAATGGTATATCCACTCAATATTCCTATATGGTGCAGAAAAATTGGCATTAAATAAGAAGATAGAGCAGAAACCGCAACCTTTAAAGAATGGATTTGTAGAAAAACGGGTAGAATGTGATGAAAAGAATGGAAGACAAACAAGGAAATTCTGAATCAACAAGACAACATTTTTGGGACATGTGAATTGACACAATACCCGATTAAAAGTCATCTTGGAACGGAAGGTAGAAAGAAGGCGAGGCAGACCAAGACTAAAGTCGGCTGATAAACATAAAAAGGTGGATGGGTCAATATTCTTCTTTCTCTTCTGCGATCATGGCTCATTCAAACTAGGATTCCGGACTTTCTTATGAAGGCAGCAGTCTGTTTAAGTGATTCGGTTGCCCCGTAGAGTTTCTCTTCCAGTAGGGTGGGTGTGGACCACATTGTCCTTCTCAGGTCTGTGAACTGGGGCAATCCTGTAGAACGTGTTTAGTTATCATGCTATCCAGAGTACAGTGGCATTGGCTGGTAGTACCTATTTTGAGTTTGGTGAACATGTGGTTTCTCATTCTGTTGTGGCCAGTGTGTAGGTGAAGTATGATGACTTGATCCCTCCTTGATAGTTGGAGGTATCCATCCCTCTCGTTATACTTTGGGTGTTCTTGTTTCCATTTGTTATGGTACTGGCCTTTGATGAAGGGACAGGTAACTCTATGACAATGTGCACCATCGCGACTAGAGAAAGAGTAAAATGGGGCTCCATGGTTACCAACATTCGATGTGACGACGACATTCGATGAATGAATGAATGTGAGGTATCAAGGGACACAATCGGAGAGTGGAGTAATAGTTACTCACTAAAAGTTTTCTTTTCAGTTATTTCCCCTTTCCTAATTACATAGTCCAGTCATAGTCAATAATCGCCATTTATAAATGTAGGTCTGATGGCTGAAAGGGAAACCCTTACTAACGTGACTTTTGTGAGCTGTATACCGCAGACGGCTGAAATTATTCTACCAACAACCGGCCCTACTCGCAGGGGAGTGCCAGTTCTCTTCCTCACTATCATTATGTTGCCCAACTCCGTGAAAATGTTCCTTCATATCTTAGCTGTTTTTACTGAAGAGGACGGTATCGAGCCCACTTCACTTTATCCAAAGTCCGTCCGTTACCTTGAGGCTCTTACATAAAACAGTCTCCCGCACGTTAATTCGAAACCGTCCTCTTCGATTCCGCACTTTACTACTAGTGATGAAAGCTAACTCAAAATCATAAACAATGAAGAAATTGAAATTGTAACAAACTATGAATCTCTGGGATCTGCAGTAACTAACAATGGAGACTGCCAGAAGGAGATCAAAAGAAGATTAGTAATAGCAACACAAAAATTAAACGCCATGAAGAACATGTGGCACAATACCAGCAAGGCAATACAATTAAAATATTGAGAACATGTAACAACTAAGCAATAACTTCCAGAGAGTAGTCATTCAGTGGATACCATCACACTGTTATATACACGGGAACGAACGCGCAGACAAATTAGCTAAAGAGGGAGGGAGATTACCACAAGACAACCATCCGCTCAGTTATGATGAAGCCAAATCAATCCTCAAAGGTCAGGTCCATGAAAAACGGAAACGAGATAACCTAAAGCATAACGAGAGTGACGGATATCACGAACTATCAAGGAGAGATCATGTCATCATACTTCGCCTACGCACTGGCCACAATAGAATGAGGAATCACGTGTTCATCGTCATCATCGAGTGCCTTCTCCGCAACGAAGGTTGGCTACCATGGAGCGCCATTCTGCTCTGTCTCTTGCTTTGATGGTGCAGGTTGTCATAGGCGGTTTGTCCATCTTTTGATGTTACTCGTCCATGTTAGTCTTGGTCTGCCTGTGCCTCTTTTACCTTGTATTTTCCCTCCAGGATTACTTTTAGAAGGCTGTTGTGTTTTTTAACATGGTCCAAAAATCGCAGTTGTCTTGTTTGAATTGTGTTTAGTAGTTCTCTTTTCATTTTTAGTTGTTTTAAGACTTCATCGTTTGTTTTCTTTCCTTCCATCCAATTCTACCTATTCTTCTATGTATCCACATTTCAAATGCTTCAATTCTCTGTTCTGTTTTCTTGTCTAATGTCCAGGTTTCTGCACCATATAGGAATATTGAGAAGATGTAACATTTTGCTATTCTTAGTTTTACCCTGGTGTTATTTTTTTGATGATAGTATGTTCTTCATGACATTAAAATTACTTTTGCCATTCCTATTCTTTTGTTTATTTCAGTTGTACATTTTCCATCACTGGTTATAGTATGTCCAAGGTAGTTATAGTTCTGAACTGTCTCCAGGTCTATTCCTTCAATTTTGATATCCACTTGTGGGTTTTGAGTATTCCTTTGTTTATGATCATAGTTTTAGTCTTTTTGATATTCATATCTAGTCCATATTTTTTGCTAGTCATGTTTATTTCATTAAGTAATTGTTGTAGATCTTTAGGATTTTCTGCTAGTAGTACAGTATCGTCAGCATATCTTAGGTTATTGATTATCCTTCCATTAATTTGTAGGCCTGGCATCTCTATGATGTTTTTAAAGATTTGCTCAGTGTATAGATTGAACAAGCTTGGTGATAGGATGCATCCCTGTCTTACTCCTCTTTTTATATCAATGGGTGTAGAGTTCTCTTTGTTATATTTATTATTGCTGTTTGCTCCCAGTATAGATTACATATTAGTCGTATGTCATCTAGGTGTATCTCTTTTAGGCATTCTATAAGTTGTTTGTGGTGTACTCTATCAAAAGCTTTGGTGTAGTTTACGAAGCAGGCATATATTGTTTTGTTTTCTTCTGTGTACTTTTCGATTAATGTTCTCATGCAGAATATGGCTTTTTTGTCCCGCTATTTTTCCTAAATCCAAATTGCTGCTCATCTAATTCAGTATTGATTTTATTCTGAATCCTTCCTTGTATAACTTTTAGCAAGATTTTTGTAACATGGCTCATTAGGCTTATTGTTCTAAAGTCACTGCATTCAACTGCACCATTCTTTTTAGGCAATGCAATGAACGTTGATGTTTTTAGTTCTTTGTTTGTATCCTGTGTGGTATATGTCGTTGCATATGTCTATAATCACTTCAATGCCAACATCTTGACGCTGTTCTGGAATCTGTCTTATATCAGTATGTAATCTATTTGATTCCTCTTCCTGTCTCCAGTGCTTTTCCATGTGTATAATTTCCTTTTCTCTTGCTCAAAGTAGGTGTTACATATTATCAGTCTGTTTCTTCACAAAATTGTATTAATCTTTCTCCTCTGTTATTCCTTTTTCCTAAACCATGATCTCCTATAATGGTCGTATATTTACTTTTTCCTACTTTAGCGTTCATGTCAACCATGACGATCAATGTGTCTGATGATTTCACTTGCTTTATAACTGTGTTTAGATCTTCATAGTATGCCTCTATTTGTTCATCTGTATAGTCTTGAGTAGGTGCGTATGTCTGTATTATTGCTATGTCAAATGGTTTTGCCTTCATTTTTAACAGTATAATCATTGTATTTCCATTGGGTATTTATATATTTTGTAGCTCTCGTTTTATTAGAATGCCTACTCCTCTTTAATGTTCTGTTGTGTTACCTGAATATATGTATTTATCGTCTTGTATGTATCCACTTTCCTTCGATCTTGTTTCTGATATGTCTCAAATATATATGTTTAATCGCTCTACTTCTACCATTAGATTTTCTAATTTTCCTTGTGGTATAAGGTCCTAACATTCCATGTGGCTATTTTAATTCGTTCTTAAAACAATAGTTAGAATTTCTCTCCGTGGAATCACATGTTCAATAAATTCAAAATAGGTACAACCAGCTTATGTCACTGTACGCTGGACTATATGACTACAAAACATGTTCTACAGGATTGTCCCCAGTACACAGACCTGAGAAGAGCAATGTGATCCACACCCACCTCTCTGGAAGAGAAACTATGTGGGGCAATCGAATCACTTGAACAGACAGCTGACTTCATGAGAGAGTCTGGAATCCTACTCTGATTGAGTCTTGATCGCAGAGAGAGAGAGAAAAGAGGAAAGAGAGAGAGAGAACATGTTTTTCCTGATAGCAACTTATGGCTGTTGAGTTATGGACAATCCTGTAAACAGCATGGAAGACAATCGATTCATTTGAAACACCATACTGCAGAGAAATCTTAAAGATACCTTGAATAATGAAAAAGAACAATGAAGACATATTAAAAGATTTCAACATTAAAAAGAGCTGACTTATAAACACCATTCTACAGAGGACTTTAAAATACTATGGCCACGTCTTAAGGCACAGCGGACTGGAAGGAACAATAGTGGAAGCTATGATTCTTGGGCGACGCATCAGGGGCACACCAAGTAGAAATGGTTCCAAGACAGCAAGGAGAGCTTGAGCATTATAACAGAAGAAATGGGAGATCTGGCTAGAGACTGAGATTCTTTCAGACAGATTCTAACGAGTTCAACGTTCTGTAAGAGTCTGTCCAAAGACATAAACTCTATCACGCGGGCTGTGAAGAATGCAACGTTCTGCAAAGGACAGGTAACCTGAAGATCACTACTAGAGATAGCTCCTTACCACTAGATATATCGGCGATCAGTGAAGTCTGGGTACGATTTAAAACTCTACTTCAGACTGCCTAGGCAGATAGCACACAAAAAAACCACAATATAATTCACCTACACCAACTTAATCACCTACACCAACTTAATTCACCTACACCAAATTAATTCACCTACACCAACTTAATTCACCTACACCAACTTAATTCACCTACACCAAATTAAATCACCTACACCAACTGAATTCACCTACACCAACTTAATTCACCTACATGAACTTAATGTTCGATGATGAAAACGACAATCTTTCCTATAGCAGCCATCGAGTGAACCCAGAAAGAAAGAGAGAACTGCCTACTATTTTATGTTTTAAATAGTGGATTTTTGTCATAGTACCATTAAAATGCAATGAAAAGACGATAGAGGCCACAGAGATGGGATTTCTCCGAAGAATGTTGAGAGCGTTGCCTAGAGAGTTAAAAAGACCAACAACGACATTCTCAAAGAGCCAGCGAAAAAGAGGGCTCTAAAAAAACATCAGAAAGAAACAATCGACATCTTTCGCACACATCATGTAAATATTAAAGTTATATTACTGGTAACAACTGGCAGAATACAGGGAACGAGATATCACGGACGACAAAGAGTAAAGATACTCGATAGCTCGGTGTAGTGGCACGGTAAACTGTCGGTAACAGAATTCATAAGATGCACTGAGGTCAGAGTATTGTGGACGGACATGGTCTCCTTCGCCAGCCATTATGGCACATGATTATGATAATACCTGTGTGCCCTTATAATTCATATGTTTATGGTGTGATAATTATGAAATAACATGAGTGTATAATGAGCAACGACAATACACTAAAAGATTTAAACATTAAATAGAACTGGATTAAAAATACCCGTCTACAGGGGAAAATAAAATACTATGGCCGTGTCAAAAGACACAATGGGGAACTGTTGGTCTCGAGACAAGACGTCGGTCTCTTACAGAAAAGGTGTGAGTTCAAATCCCGGATTCATCAGTTGGGATATTTATTTATGATTTCTCTCTGCAGCAACCCCCCTGGTCTCAGCAGCGAGACCCGGCTTGAAACGTCGAAAAAACTCATCGACGAAAAATGTGAGTTCCTCCGAAGACGGAGTTATCTGCCTGTGCGGCGATGGACCCTTGTGCACACGGCTGCCAGGGAAAAACAGACTAACACAATATTCAGTTCCTGGTTTCTAGGAACTTCGCCTGAGGTGAAAGCTGGAGAACGGAAAATAATAATAATAATAAAAATAATAAAAATAATAATAATGATAATAATAATAATAATAATAAAATAATAAAAATAATAATAACAAATTAATAAAAATAATAAAAATAGTAATAATAATAATAATAATAATAATAAAAATAATAAAAATAATAATAATGATAATAATAATAATAATAATAGTAAAAATAATAAAAAATAATATAAAAAATTAATAATAATAAAAATAGTAATAATAATAATAATAATAAAACAATGGACTGGAAAGAAAAAGAAAAGGGAAGATATGGTTCACATGCAATGCATCAGGGGCAGACCAAGAAGTAGGTGGTTTAAATACATCAAGGAGACCTTGAACATGACAACAGAAGAAATGAGAGATCGACTAGAGACAGAGATTCTTTCAGACAGGATTGGTGAAAGCGACGTCCTGCAAAGGGCATGCTCCCTTATGATGATGATAATATGATAAGATGTCTAATCAGCTCTGGGAGAGGTCGTCAGAAAAGACTCACATTTATGACAAATGTGTTTAAGTGGAGCGTTGTGAGTAAACTGTAACGCTAAATGTAGCGTTGTACGTAGGGTCAACATAATTGTCCTCTTTCACCCGCAGAACCCAATCCTGTACTGGTTCATGCATAAAGGCTTCCGGTCATTTGTCAACAAGTTCATCAGATGTCAGTGCAAACATATTGGTTTCGGAAAATATCATTGGTATGTTGGTTATTGTATTGACTAGCTTATGTGGTGTTATTGTATTGGCTATCTTATGTTGGTTATTGTATTGACTAGCTATTGCTGGTTATTGTATTGACTAGCTTATGTTGGTTATTGTATTGACTATCTCATGCCAGTTATTGTATTGACTAGCTTATGTTGGTTATTGTATTGACTATCTTATGTTGGTTATTGTATTGACTATCTCATGCCAGTTATTGTATTGACTAGCTTATGTTGTTATTGTATTGACAATCTTATGTTGATTATTGTATTGGCTATATCATGTCAGTTAATGTATTGACTAGTTTATGTTTGTTATTGTATTGACTATCTCATGTCAGTTAATGTATTGAATAGTTTATGTTGGTTATTGTATTGACTATCTCATGTCAGTTAATGTATTGACTAGCTTATGTGGTTATTGTATTGACAATCTTATGTTGATTATTGTATTGACTATCTCATGTCAGTTAATGTATTGACTAGTTTATGTTGGTTATTGTATTGACTATCTCATGTCAGTTAATGTATTGAATAGTTTATGTTGATTATTGTATTGACTATCTCATGTCAGTTAATGTATTGAATAGTTTATGTTGGTTATTGTATTGACTATCTCATGTCAGTTAATGTATTGACTAGTTTATGTTGGTTATTGCATTGACAATCTTATGTTGATTATTGTATTGACTATCTCATGTCAGTTATTGTATTGAATAGCTTATGTTGGTTATTGTATTGACAATCTTATGTTGATTATTGTATTGACTATCTCATGTCAGTTAATGTATTGAATAGTTTATGTTGGTTATTGTATTGACTATCTCATGTCAGTTAATGTATTGACTAGTTTATGTTGGTTATTGTATTGACTATCTCATGTCAGTTAATGTATTGACTAGCTTATGTTGGTTATTGTATTGACAATCTTATGTTGATTATTGTATTGGCTATATCATGTCAGTTAATGTATTGACTAGTTTATGTTTGTTATTGTATTGACTATCTCATGTCAGTTAATGTATTGAATAGTTTATGTTGGTTATTGTATTGACTATCTCATGTCAGTTAATGTATTGACTAGCTTATGTTGGTTATTGTATTGACAATCTTATGTTGATTATTGTATTGACTATCTCATGTCAGTTAATGTATTGACTAGTTTATGTTGGTTATTGTATTGACTATCTCATGTCAGTTAATGTATTGAATAGTTTATGTTGATTATTGTATTGACTATCTCATGTCAGTTAATGTATTGAATAGTTTATGTTGGTTATTGTATTGACTATCTCATGTCAGTTAATGTATTGACTAGTTTATGTTGGTTATTGCATTGACAATCTTATGTTGATTATTGTATTGACTATCTCATGTCAGTTATTGTATTGAATAGCTTATGTTGGTTATTGTATTGACAATCTTATGTTGATTATTGTATTGACTATCTCATGTCAGTTAATGTATTGAATAGTTTATGTTGGTTATTGTATTGACTATCTCATGTCAGTTAATGTATTGACTAGTTTATGTTGGTTATTGTATTGACTATCTCATGTCAGTTAATGTATTGACTAGCTTATGTTGGTTATTGTATTGACAATCTTATGTTGATTATTGTATGGCTATATCATGTCAGTTAATGTATTGACTAGTTTATGTTTGTTATTGTATTGACTATCTCATGTCAGTTAATGTATTGAATAGTTTATGTGGTTATTGTATTGACTATCTCATGTCAGTTAATGTATTGACTAGCTTATGTTGGTTATTGTATTGACAATCTTATGTTGATTATTGTATTGACTATCTCATGTCAGTTAATGTATTGACTAGTTTATGTTGGTTATTGTATTGACTATCTCATGTCAGTTAATGTATTGAATAGTTTATGTTGATTATTGTATTGACTATCTCATGTCAGTTAATGTATTGAATAGTTTATGTTGGTTATTGTATTGACTATCTCATGTCAGTTAATGTATTGACTAGTTTATGTTGGTTATTGCATTGACAATCTTATGTTGATTATTGTATTGACTATCTCATGTCAGTTATTGTATTGAATAGCTTATGTTGGTTATTGTATTGACAATCTTATGTTGATTATTGTATTGACTATCTCATGTCAGTTAATGTATTGAATAGTTTATGTTGGTTATTGTATTGACTATCTCATGTCAGTTAATGTATTGACTAGTTTATGTTGGTTATTGTATTGACTATCTCATGTCAGTTAATGTATTGACTAGCTTATGTTGGTTATTGTATTGACTATATCATGCCAGTTATTGTATTGACTATCTCATGTCAGTTAATGTATTGAATAGTTTATGTTGGTTATTGTATTGACTATCTCATGTCAGTTATTGTTTTCACTATTTTATGTTGGTTATTGTAATGACTATCTTGTGTTGGTTATTGTATTGACTATCTTATGTTGGTTATTGTATTGACTATCTCATTTTGGTTATTGTATTGACTATCTTATGTCGGTTATTGTATTGACTATCTTGTGTGGTTATTGTATTGACTATCTTGTGTTGGTTATTGTATTGACTATCTTGTGTTGGTTATTGTATTGACTATCTTGTGTTGGTTATTGTATTGACTATCTTGTGTTGGTTATTGTATTCACTATTTTGTGTTGGTTATTGTATTGACTATCTTGTGTTGGTTATTGTATTGACTATCTTGTGTTGGTTATTGTATTGACTATCTTGTGTTGGTTATTGTATTGACTATCTTGTGTTGGTTATTGTATTAACTATCTTGTGTTGGTTATTGTATTGACTATCTTGTGTTGGTTATTGTATTGACTATCTTATGTTGGTTATTGTATTGACTATATTATGTCGGTTATTGTATTGACTATCTCATGTTGGTTATTGTATTGACTATCTCATGTCAGTTATTGTATTGACTACCTTATGTTGGTTATTGTATTGAATATCTTATGTTGGTTATGGTATTGACTATTTCATGTTGGCTATTGTATTGACTATCTTATGTTGGTTTTGTATTGACTATTCTTATGTTGGTTATTGTATTGACTATATTATGTCGGTTATTGTATTGACTACCTTATGTTGGTTATTGTATTGAATATATTATGTTGGTTATGGTATTGACTATTTCATGTTGGTTATTGTATTGACTATCTTATGTTGGTTATTGTATTGGCTATCTCATGTTGTTTATTGTATTGACTATCTTATGTTGGTTATTGTATTGACTATCTTATGTTTTTTTGGCCGTGTAATGAGAAGAGAACAACTGGAATATATTGTAACAACTGGAAAAATTGAGGGACGAAGAGATAGAGGAAGCAAAAAGAAAAAATTAACAGACAGCCTAAGAGAATGGCTTGGCAGAAGGTTAATAACAGAAATAGCTGCCGAGATCGAAAGTTGTGGAGAGACATGATCAACTACGCCAGATGACCCGTACCTGATAATGATAATGATGATGATGATGATCTTGTTGTTGGTTATTGGATCTTTGGTTGGTTGTTGTATTGAGACTATCTCATGTTGGTTGTTGATATTGAGACTATCTCATGTTGTTGTATTGACTATCTCATGTTAGTTATTGTATTGAGACTATCTCACTTTGGTTATTGTATTGAGACTATCTCATGTTAGTTATTGTATTGACTATCTCATGTTGGTTATTGTATTGAGACTATCTCATGTTGTTGTATTGAGACTATCTCATGTTGGTTGTTGTATTGACAATCTCATGTTGGTTATTGTATTGAGACTATCTCATGTTGGTTGTGTATTGAGACTATCTCATGTTATTGTATTGACTATCTCATGTTGGCTATTGTATTGAGACTATCTCATGTTATTGTATTGACTATCTCATGTTGGCTATTGTATTGAGACTATCTCATGTTATTGTATTGAGACTATCTCATGTTGGTTGTTGTATTGACTATCTCATGTTGGTTATTGTATTGACTATCTCATGTTAGTTATTGTATTGACTAACCCATGTTAGTTAGTTGAGTATCTTGTATATGTATGACTATCTCATGTTGGTATGTATTGACTATCTCATGTTTGTATTGTATGACTATATCATGTTGTATTTGTATTGGACTATCTCATGTTAGTTATTGTATTGAGACTATCTCATGTTATTGTATTGAGACTATCTCATGTTATTGTATTGAGACTATCTCATGTTATTGTATTGAGCTCATATCTCTTCATGTTATTGTATTGACTATTCATGTTGGTTATTGTATGAGACAATCTCATGTTATTGTATTGAGACTATCTCATGTTATTGTATTGACTATCTCATGTTGGTTATTGTATTGAGACTATCTCATGTTATTGTATTGAGACTATCTCATGTTATTGTTTTGACTAACCCATGTTGGTTATTGTATTGAGGCTATCTCATGTTATTGTATTAACTAACCCATGTTGGTTATTGTATTGAGACTATCATGTTATTGTATTGACTAACCCATGTTAGTTATTGTATTGAGACTATCTCATGTTATTGTATTGAGACTATCTCATGTTGGCTGTTGTATTGAGACTATCTCATGTTATTGTATTGACTATCTCATGTTGGTTATTGTATTGACTATCTCATGTTGGTTATTGTATTGACTATCTCATGTTGTTGTATTGACTAACCCATGTTAGTTATTGTATTGAGAAGATCTCATGTTGGCTATTGTATTGAGACTATCTCATATTATTGTATTGAGACTATCTCATGTTGGTTATTGTATTGAGACTATATCATGTTATTGTATTGAGACTATCTCATGTTGGTTATTGTATTGAGACTATCTCATGTTATTGTATTGACTATCTCATGTTGGTTATTGTATTGACTAACCCATGTTAGTTATTGTATTGAGACTACCTCATGTTATTGTATTGAGACTATCTCTGTTATTGTATTGACACTATCTCATGTTATTGTATTGAGACTATCTCATGTTATTGTATTGACTATCTCATGTTGGTTATTGTATTGAGACTATCTCATGTTATTGTATTGACTATCTCATGTTGGTTATTGTATTGAGACTATCTCATGTTATTGTATTGAGACTATCTCATGTTATTGTTTTGACTAACCCATGTTGGTTATTGTATTGAGGCTATCTCATGTATTGTATTGACTAACCCATGTTGGTTATTGTATTGAGACTATCTCATGTTATTGTATTGACTAACCCATGTTAGTTATTGTATTGAGACTATCTTATGTTATTGTATTGAGACTATCTCATGTTATTGTATTGACTAACCCATGTTAGTTATTGTATTGAGACTATCTCATGTAATTGTATTGAGACTATCTCATGTTATTTTATTGACTAACCCATGTTAGTTATTGTATTGAGACTATCTCATGTAATTGTATTGACTAATCCATGTTAGTTATTGTATTGAGACTATCTCATGTTATTGTATTGAGACTATCTCATCTTATTGTATTGAAACTAACTCATGTAATTGTATTGAGACTATCTCATGTTATTGTATTGACTAACTCATGTTGGTTGACGATGTATATATTCGCTCTTGGTAGACCAAACTGAGATTCAAACTCGTCTGCAAGATATTCATATGTGAAATCTCCTTCATGTGAAATATAAAAACAGACCGAGAAAAAACATGAAGTCCGTTCGTAAAGCATGAAGAATATATGTAAACAAAAATGTAGGCATAAAAACATTTAAAAATTAAATAAAGTCTAGAAGAAAAGAGAAGCAAAAGGCAAGATCCCTCGACATAATAATTAATTCTGCAGCTGGGCCTGTCAATTTATCACTGGCAAAATAAGCATTAGAAAAATTTCTCAGTAAAATAGAGTTGGATATATATATATATAATATATATATATATATATATATAATATATATATATACATATATATATATATATATTTATATATATATATATATACATATATATATATATATATTTATATATATATAATTGTATGTCCCATTTTATTTATCTTATTACTGTTTGCCTATCTTTTTTTCTATTTGCCTCTCTTTCTCTTATTCTCCTTCTAACGCTGACTCTTTTTATCTATTCCCCCCCCCCCCCACCCCTCATTTAAACTGATTATTTCATTTATATAAAAGTCTGTAAAACAAACACATTTATATATACATTTATATACTTCTTCTTTCTATGTATTCTGTTTCAGTTTCCCGGAAGCCACATCGAAAGTAAGTCTGTAGCAAAGTCCAGCTGCCACAAGATGATTGGTCAAAACGTTAGCAGAGACCAAAACGTCGCGGGAACAGCCCTCGTCTCGTCTCAGACAAGAACTGTCTTGGCATGCTCTGATAGCGTGTAAAACGCAATCTCATCAGTTATTCTTTCCCTTGAATTAAGATTAAATATTGCGTCAAATATAGTTCAAATAACAATGTTTATTAATATCAGGGACAGATATACATTACTTGAAGCAATGATGAAATTAATTTAAGTTGGCGCCCCTTTTAGATTCTCTTGTATTTAACAATCTGGACATATCTATATAAAAAGGCCTCATGAACACACAATGGTGCCTCTAGTGGTCATATCGTAGTTTGTACCTGATATGAAAAATGATTAATAACAATATAGTCGGACATATGACCACTGAGCACATGCCAACTAAGACAGACAGAAAGAAGCAAATAGATGAGACGAACATAAGTGCATGACATCCATGACTAAAATAAATCCAAAGAAGATAACACAGAATATTACTCACAACGGACATAGAATATAAAGAACCTCAAAAGATATAGAAAATAAAGAAGCTCAAACTGATATTTAGCAAATAGCGTAAGAGAAGTACATTCTTGTTTTTCAGCAAATTAACTATTACTAGACATCTAAAATTAAAAGCTAATTTCCAATATTAGGAAGAAACAATCATCATTGTTTGGGCCATGTAATGAGAAGAGAACAACTGGAATATATTGTAACAACTGGAAAAATTGAGGGACGAAGAGATAGGGGGAAGGAAGCAAACAGAAAAAATACCAGACAGCTTAAGTGAATGGCTTGGCAGAATGTCAACAACAGAAATGATAAATAACTGTCAAGATCGAAAGTTGTGAAGAGACATTATCACCAACGCCAGCAGGCCCGGTACTTGATGATGATGATGATGATGAGACATCAATACTAGCCTGAGTCATCAACAAGATCGAGGGTCCTCACCGGTTTCCCATAGTTTGTTCTGAAGAAATGCTTTCGCAAGTCGTATTTTTGTTCCTATTATGTTGCTTAACATAAAATATGTACCGCCTGATACAGACATTTGATAAATAACACTTCACAAAATGTGCATGAATCCTAATACGAAGATGTCGTAATTAAAATGTGATTACGTAGGTTTTCAAATAAAAATCGATGTGTACTTGATGGGATATAAGCAATAACAAATGTAAAAATAAAATACAACAAAAGAAAAGTTGGACTAGGTTACTCAATTCTGTGGGGAAATATGATCCACATTTAAATAACTACTAACTACTTTCTGATCTAAAAAAAGGTCATATCAACGTCTTCATTTCTGAAAAAGGTCATCTCAGCATCTTTACTTCTAAGAAAGGTCATCTCAACGTCTTCATCTCTGAAAAATGTCATCTCAGCGTTTTGGCCTCTAAGAAAGGTCATCTCAGCGTTTTGGCCTCTAAGAAAGGTCATCTTAGCGTCTTGGCCTCTAAGAAAGGTCATCTTAGCGTCTTGGCCTCTAAGAAAGGTCATCTCAGCGTTTTGGCCTCTAAGAAAGGTCATCTCAGCGTTTTGGCCTCTAAGAAAAGGTCATCTCAGCGTTTTGGCCTCTAAGAAAGATTATCTCAGCGTCTTGACTTCTTAAAAAATGGTCATCTCAGCGTCTTGGCCTCTGAAAAAGGTTATCTCAGCGTTTTGGCCTCTAAGAAAGGCCATCTCAGCGTTTTGGCCTCTAAGAAAGGTCATCTCAGCGTCTTTGCCTCTAAGAAAGGTCACCTCAGCGTCTTGGCCTCTAAGAAAAGGTCATCTCAGCGTTTTGGCCTCTAAGAAAGGTCATCTCAGCGTCTTAGCCTCTAAGAAAGGTCATCTCAGCGTCTTGGCCTCTAAGAAAGGTCATCTCAGCGTTTTGGCCTCTAAGAAAGTTCATCTCAGCGTCTTGACTTCATAAGAAATGGTCATCTCAGGGTCTTGCCCTGAGAAGCAATCAAAAATCTAAGAACGGTCCAAGTCTTTCGGATTACAACATATACTCATCAAGAACACCAGCCAGACGCATTCTACCTATTCTGTCTACATGCAATACTAAGCATCAGACAGCACCGTCGTGTCTCCATCACTGTTCTTAAGGAGCAAACACTACAGCAGCATATTTGCCCTGCCGAATCACGTCGTTTGAGATGGCTAGGATACGTGACCCGTATGGAAGAAGGTAGAATTCCAAAAGACATTCTGTAAAGCAAATTGGCGACAAATGCGGAACCTATCGACTTACCAGCATTTAGTTTTAAAGATACCTACTTGTTCCTCATGAAACGATTCAACATCAACAGTGAAAATATGGAAACAAACTACAGAAACTGCGCGCACTGAATAAGAGTGGTATGAAAATTGGAGACATGAAGAAACAACATGTCAAGAAAAGAATATTATATCAAAGCAAAGACACAGCAAAATCACTAATGTCAGTCTCTTCATCATTGTAGTTGTAGTTGTGATTGTAGTTAGTCGAAGGCTCCGGTATCACTGCAAATGAACTAAAATCCGTAATTGCTCAACGCCCGCAAATGGAATCATCCGAATTAACATCTCATCGCAATGAATGATCCAAACAAAAAGGCAACTGCAATCTTCATCATAGCAGCAATATCACACGCCAAATGACATCAGGCGTAACTGCACCGAAAGTGAAAGCAGCTAAACTGCCCTTTGTCACACGATATCATTATTTAACGTAAACAACCGGAATATCGAAAAACGATCCGGATGAAATACACAGCTCACGGTGTGCACAGTGCACTAGACTCAATAGCTCGCGCAGCAAGCCAAACTTGGAATATGAGGAAACTGCAGCAAAGAACACTTCAAACAGAGCCTCAAACGGTTCCTGTCGCCTATCCACCATACTGACCGGATGTCTTATTAATAATTTATTCACTATATGTGAACAAGTCTTTGTCATTCTCGAACAAGACTATCCAGACATGACAAATACTGTGTTCGCTTTTTGAGAAGCCTACTATGACACCTCGATTATCTTCGAGTAGAAATTCTTCTATTATAACCATTTCATTGTTTCGTTCAAGACGATGTCTCATAAAATTGGTCATTTGCTGATAATGATGACTCCATTGTCCCTGTAGTAATTT